>JARYHS010009186.1:197510843-197543843 GCA_031002005.1 Vandiemenella viatica
CATGTAAAGATATTGGTGTAAGAATTAAAAGTAATTCATGGAAGGGAAAAGGTGACCATGACCACAAGCTGGCACTCGATATTAGGCACAAGGATGTAGAAAGATTCTCTGATTTAGGTAAGGGTGTCAGGGATTGGAATAAGTTACTATGAAGTAATTTACCAAAAACGTTGAAAGAATTTAAAGTTAAAATTTGTAGAGGGCAAATGTAGATTCGTGCAGGAAAGGGGGAAGATGGGTGATTAGGTAAATTGCCATCGGAGCGTGCACTCTACTTCAATTTTAATTACATATTATTATCTCAGTTAATTTGTTTAATCCTGCTCTAGTTCTCTTATGCCATACAATCTGAAAGGAAATACAAAACCTACGGATAAATCATTCTTAACTGAAATAATTTTTTCAGACACAATAATAGAATTTTTTTTGTTCAATGTGTTTCTGCAGAATTATATTGTAATCTCCACTATGATTATATAAAGTTAAAACGGTAGTCGTGGTTGCTATCAAAATGGAAAAGTTTTTGTTCCTGATCGATATTAATTTTGATAATATTAAAATTCAAATGTTAATTGTGACACTGCACGTATAATAATCTTCCACGCTTTCGGAAAAGTAGGTTTTGATGGGACTAATCCAGAGTTACTCTTTCATCTACAACACACTATACTGAATACACACACTGTAAGATAACCATAGAGGTTGACTAAACTGTGACTATTATCGCAGGCAAAATATTATCTCTGAGTTTATAATAAATGTTTTTATTTTTTGGTTGTTATGGAAAGAATACATTAATAAGTCGAGTCTGAAGTGTGAAGATTTTCTTTCTTAATCAAAGAAAGTATAATTGTCAATGGTTTAGTGAAATCAATAAATGTTTTCTTTTAATTGAAAAAAATGTGAATATGATGCAGATGGATTATTAAAGCAAAGAAGCTAATTTAAGACATATTGGTGTTGTGTCCAAAATGCAGGAAACAAGAGTGTAACCTTGCAAATCACACACATTATAGTACAGTACAACGATCTCCATAAACAATGTGACGAATAATTCCACAATAGGGAAGATACAGAAATGTACTCCATTTAAATTTCCTGAGGTGTTTTCGCGAGGTGGCAATTCTACACAAGGATCAGCCGGTAGGGTGATCGTTAGTTAATGGATAAACCGTTTTCTGACTACAGAAGAGTTTAGAGCAGTGTTTCCCAACTTGGGGCTTACGCCCCACAGGGGGGCAATTTGGTTTTTTAGGGGGGCAATTTAGAAATTGACTTTACCGCTTTCACTTCGGGTTATGTAAATGCAATGCTAGATATAGGTACAAAATATAGCAAAAAAGCAAATTCTTAAAACAGTGCTGTAAATAATTATTAGATATAGTTTCGTTTGATGTTAGCAAAATATATCATCTGGATGATTTGAGTTGTCAACTTGACCTTTTTGGGATTCACCGCGTAATGTTCCGCCTGTCTCGGGAACCCAGATCTTTTAAAAACGCGCCAATAACGCCGTTGTTCGTGATTTTTCCATCTTCATATTTAGCCGAATCTGGATTTAGTGCAGTAAATGATTTATTGATAAAAAAAAGAAATCGACTGGATATAACACAACGCGGAGACTTGAGATTAAAGCTTACTAAATTAGAGCCTAATATAAAATTTCTATGTAGCAAGCATCAAGCGCAAGGATCACACTAAATTGACATAATAAATCTTTATTAAAAATCTTTTGAATTTTAGTATTTTATTATATGTTTTTTAATTTTAGTTACTGTGTTTTATAACAATATTAAAGTGTTTTCTTTCAGAAACCATCCTATATGAGTTTCTTTAATAACAAATAATTTTTTTATTAAAAATTATGTATGGGGGCCAAAAAAAAAAAAATGTTAAAAGTGGGAATGACCCAAAAAAGGTTGGTAAACACTGGTTCAGAGTGTGTAGGCATTTAATTATACAAAATAATTTTTTAAAAAATAGCAGGTGGCACGTGCGAAAATTTTGCGAATGGAAAAACAATGTTGGGGGTTTGTAGCAGGGTGAAAGAAGAACGGGCTCATTTGTTGCAGCTAAAAGAGGTACTATACATAACAAAAGACTTATAACGTCTTATGATACAATTAAAAAACTTGTTTGGACGCGTTAAATGTGCGTATAATGTTTATTTGTCACCTGAAATATATAGCACTAATACCATAATGGCCCGTGTTGAAATTTCGATATGTGGTGCTGCTATCTAGCGGTCTGTGATCACTCCTTATCGACGCCAGCGAATCCTAGCAGCTTGACTCTGAACTATCGCATACCCGTAACCTTGATTGTTTATAATTTTGGCGATTACGGGACGAATTTCGAAAAATTCTTTTCTTAATTAATGATGGTACCAAAGTGGAGGACTTAATCTTTCAAATGACACCTCATTTATCGATTTTGGTTAAGTTTAAAGGTAGAAATATGGCCGTTCACAGCAAAACACCTTACAGAAATAATATATATGATTTACAGTTGCTACCTTTGGAATGTCTTATCACATTTAATGTCTCCGGGACCTATTTTATCGCTAACTGGATATGAAGGATCGCTTGTTTAACGTGTTGGTGCGGCCAGGTCCTTAATTGTTATGATAACTGTTTTTTGGTTAGTTTTCCCATCCTGCAACTAAAACAAATGTTTTTGATGGCAAACGCGTTTCGTCTTTATTTAAGACTACTTCAGTGCCCTAGGTAAACATATATACACATACAGTATATACACATACGGTATACAATAATGTTACTCGACTTTTGTTTAGTTGTCTCATATTACTATCTAGGTACCTACAGATTTTGGCTCACGGTGGATATCAACAAAAATTTATATACAGTTCGTAGAAAGAAAAATCACTAAAAAAATCCTAAAAAAAACTTTGGACAGTAGTGGTAGTGACAGTAAAGAAGCTGGCGTGGAAATACGAACTTGCGCGTGTTAATGCATGATATAAAACTGTAAGTACCTAGTTAGTAATATAAGACAACTGAACAAAAATCAAGTAACATTATCGTATATGTATATATATGTTACTAAAAATGTCTTAAATAAACACGAAACGCGTTTGCCATCGAAAGCATTTGTTTTAGTTTCAAGACGGGAAAAACTAACCAAAAAACAGTGAAGGATCGCTTGTTGTAGCCACTATTCAAAAGATACGTTCTGTAGTTTTTTTTTGCTGTAAATAATACAAATTTGTCAGAGCGTTACGACCTTACTCAAATTTGATGGAGAATAGAACAAAGCAGAGTGGCACACCGAATCCGCTGGAGCGTTGCAGCTGTCGGTAGCGCAGCTCAGCCGTGGCTGATGAGAGCTAATCGCAGTGAGACACCTGGTCCTGCGTCCAGCTTCCGGTTACGTATTTGCGCTCGCTGGCCGCAGGTCGTGTAATGTGATTGCTGCGGTCGTGTTAGCGGGAGACGGATTACCGGGGAGTCCCTGAAACTCGCTCCTCTCCCCCCAGGGCCCACCACTTGCTGCCAACTGTTGCCGCTGTTTCTTTTTTTTCCGACACCGAGTTTCCACTCTATCGCTCGTGATAATGGCCGCCAGTGAATAAACCCGCCACCCTCCGTGTAATGGTAATTAAAGGACAGCGCGTAGAACAGCGTCACGAACACTCACCTGCTGCGCTGCTAACACTGCGCCAGGCACGTGAGCCTCGGAACACAACACAGGGCAGCTTTAGCGACAATTCCCAACCACACGTTTCTTATTTATGAAAAACTAGCTGTCAGCCGCCACTTCGTACGTATGGATTTAGAATTTTGTCGCTAGAATCGGATATAGATAGTTGTAAAACTGTTCCAAAAACCACTGAGTGGGGATAATATTAGGAGGAAACCATCACCATTCTACCAAGCAACCTTTCTCACGAAGAAAACCGATTTGCAACATGTTTAACGTTAGCAACTAACTGTAAGGGGGAGGGTGGGGCATTAATTGTTTGAGACTTTCAATCACAGCTCCTCCGGCAGTTTTTGTATGTGGTTCAAAATTATGTCATTTTCTGGGGACACGAGACCACTCACTGATATATCGGTAGAGAGACTTACTTACACAGGCTAACCGTCTGTCTGACGCCTTTCAGTTAATATTCAAAATTTCATGACCAAATATATTATTTATCCAGAAAAATGTATCCTATATTCTATCTAAAGGTACGAAGTATTTCCTTGCCAAATTTCATCAATTTAGGTTTAACTGTGAAAATAAAACAGATAGAGTTATTTTCCCGTTTATAATATTAGCACAGATTAATCAGTTCAGAAGCTTGCAAATATTACAGTTTGATAGGTTCATCATTTTTTATGAAGACAGAAATTAGTCCATAAAGGATCTAAACATTGTTTTTAGAAGGTATGAACGTTTTAAAACTTCTCCCTCTTCGTGCACACTAAGATATCTAGGATGAAAGCCCTCTCTGGACTTTTTGGAACAGACGTTTGGATAGCTTTTCCCAATCATTCTGCTCGTTGCACTTGGCAGAGATGGGTTACGATCATCCATAATGGATCCTATCCAAATTGTAACATGACCAACGTAGAATTCACCTGTTGTTCTACAGTTATTGGAAAGTGTGAAGATAAAGCATTAAAGCCATGCTAACATAAATGATCACACATCCATATGTCGGATACTGCTTCTCGCTTTTCAGTGTAAAGATTGGATTCTGTTATTGGGTTTGACACGCCACAATATTCTTCAACTTACATTTCAGAGATGTATTTTCCCCTCCCCATTCCACCCCCTCCCCACGGCAATATGCTATCGTCCGTATGCAAGGCCGCCAATTGTAAAGTTCAGATTCGATTCATACTGTGTGTAATAAAAGCCCATGGCCAAAGGTGTAATGTGCCAAAGCAGGAATATTTCAAGGGGCGCGTGGCGTAGCGAGCAATCTCCTTGCTTTATGAGCTCGTCGTCGCCGGATCGGATCTCGTTGCTGGCAACTTTTTTATTTATTTATTCAAATGTGGTACAAAAAATTCCCGGCAATCATTTTCAACTTTTATGCATATAATAAGCTTTATAATAACTATTACTCTGGTTTGTGTGCGACTCCGGCTACTGAATCTCACTAATTGTAAATTATCTGTAATTATATACGGATTTTTCGATTAATTGTACCCATTTGAATGTTATTTGTGATATTGCGTTTTATTTTTAGTGATTTTTGCATGAAACAACTATAAAATATATCTTTGTTTGCGAGCAACATAATGAAGTTCGAAAGCGTCGGTTTTTCCACAGCAAACGGCATTTAAAAAACATATTATTTGCATAATTGCTGAAACACATTTAAATAAATAATAGAAAAAGGAAAAAGTCATAACTGGAAGATCAAGAAATCGTTTCCTACGCTTAAGTTTTGATAAAATATAAAACGAAAACCAATATAGTTCCTCCTAGTTTGCACATTTTTTTTTTAAACATCCTTAACGTATCATATAAATTCTCATTCAGGTCATTGAAATTAATATTCACTACTAAACCAACACTTCTTATGTTCCTCGCACAATGCGATGTTGACATCTAGGCTACATATTCCAGGTTCCTGTTGCGTGCCGATGCAATATTTAGTCACGTGTGTCTCCCGTAAAAGCTCTTGATAACGGCTAGTTATCTCGCGTGACCTTGGCTAGGCCAATCAAACTACTCGTAACAAAATGCGCGCTCAAACACATAGATGCTTCTCCAGCGTTCTGAATATAGCTCAACACAATCACTGGATTTATGAAATTAAACACGTCGTATATAGGTGAAGCACATTATTTTAAAACCGAAACTAAATTTATAACTGGCCTCGCATTCGGGAGGACGGCATTTCGAATCTCCATCCAGGCATCCAGATTTGGGTTTTCCATGGTTACCCAAATCACTCCAGGCGAATGCCGGCATGTTTCCTTAAAAAGGCCATGGCCGAATTCCTTCTCGTTCATTGTCCCCAAGTCCCATCCCTCCTCTAATGACCTCGACGAGGCGTAGACGCCATAGGTGTATATATATATATATATATATATATATATACATCAGTTCAGAAACTTCTCTACAGATTAAGGTTTTAATATTTTTTATGTATAATTCTAACAGATGGAAACTTGAAATTTAATCAGATACTCAATTCACAATGAAATAACTTACAACATTAAAAAAAAAATATGATCATAACCGGACTTATCACCTTGGGAAATGTGTTTTACATGCAGTAACGGCTAATATTTTGAAACGTCTCGAAGGACTATAGAAACATATCTTTTTCTTGTTAAATACCTTATATGGGAAAAGTGAATATTAACGCAGTTCATTAAGCTTGAAACATGAACTCACCCAAGTGTTAATTAAATTTAAGCTCCGCGATCAGGTCGGAAATGTTGATTGTTAAATATTTACTTTTCACAGAGAAAATGGGAGAAAAATTCTTTACTGCTTCAGTCACTTTGTTTTTCGAGTTAAGTGCTGAGTTTTGATATACAGTAAACGTAACGAATCTGATTTCCTACAAACGGCACGTTTATCGTGCAAAATAATATTCATTTTTTTCTTACACACTAACCACCGATGATGGACAGGTTTGTTAACATTGTCGATAGCAATCGTTTACATGCTTCTCTCTGCATGGTTACAGTACAGTACGCTGAAGTCCATACGGTTTTAGTAAGCTAAAACAGAACTGCATATTGTTTCCCATAACTTTTGTCAGCCTTAGTTATAATACACTCGTTTTATGTTCCACTGATAAATTCAGTTATTTTTGGCAGCAGTAAAATTACTGTCTTCATCAGGATACGATCATTTACCGTACGTTTCGTAGACATTTACCAAGAGGCCTGTTCGAATCCACGTTCGGACATCCAGGTTTCGATTTTCGACGTTTCCCGAAATCACTCGAGGCGACTGCCGGAATGGTTCTTTCCAAAACGGCACGGCGAAATTTCTTCCCATTACTTGCCCCAATATTTTTGTGCCTGTGGCGACCTCGATGTTAACGAGGCGTATAGCCTGAATGAAAAAAGAAAAGATTGTAGCTATCGCTGTAATGAACTATTGCCTGCCTTGTCATATATAAAAAAAAATCAAATCCACCGTGCAGCTAGTTAGACGTGGATTCACCTTCTATCAATTAAACAGTGTTTATGCCCTATTATCACGTCAAACAAAATCGCAGCACTGTATCTCCTTATCACCATGATTGTACATGTACGAGGCTATATATACATAAAAAAAACAAAAAAAACTGTTGTAATGGTTTAAGGACTGATGGATGGTCAATAACGATAAGGTTCAGTAATGTTCCATTGACAAAATAAAGAATTAATGACAACAGAAACGACGGTTAAAACATGTGATTTTCATGAATGAAATTAACTTAATTGACTAAAAAATATTAAAACGAATATCGTATAATAATTTCCAATATAGTATAAAAGTTGTTAGCAGTTGAGCGGCATGCAGGAGCTACTAGCGTCCTATGGTACAAAGAGTTTTCAAACTAATTTTATCTCCAAGCCAGGAATCTATGGAACAGAACAAAAGAAATGACAGGCTGAATAATTTGCTTTCTTCAAAGAACTCATTTCTTTTGGTGAACCTGTGTAAAACGTTTTTCTACGGAGAAGGCCGTTCCAGTGGACTTGCATGGTGGTTCTCGTGCTTTTCGGCATGTGCGTGACCTGTCGGCCACGTGGTGGAAGGAAGTCGATCTTGCTGACTGGCAGGTGTGCCTTCGAGTCAACTGGGGGACGATGTCACGGCCGCAGGAAACATCTTTCACCCGGTGGATCCATTCTGCTCTTCTTGCACAGATCCACTCTTACGTTCCGGCGAAAACGGAATAGGTGGTGACCTCTGCACTCATCATCTCGATTCAGTCTACAATATCAGCTGGTCCTGACACAAGTAAAGCATACTCATCTTAACAGTCTCATGAATGAACTCATCAAAACATTGTAAACATGCCGTGCAAAGTATACAAGCGATACACGTCAACAAGATCCTATTGCTTAAATCACCTTTAGCGTACAGGATTTTTTTGTTTTTATACATAAGATAATTCATCGCAATAAATGATAATCTTCAACCGAAGAAACGAAATATTGTCTTATTACTTCTTCTGCAAATGCCTTGCAAACTCGCATCATAACAGATCTTTAAAAGACGCATGTTGCACTTTTTAACACTCTTTATGATCCTGACATACTGAACAACATATGCTAAAAATGGAACATTTCACAGCACAATCAATTTTGAAATACAGCACACCTACAGCCAGTTATTAGAGCTAGTAAAATAAGGAAACAGGAAAATCTAGCAGATAGTTCAAAAAAAAGAATTTTATCGGAGATTAGTGAAGTTAACAACAACTCAGATATACCAGACGAAATAGAGCTCTTAGAAAATGGGCTAAACTACTCGTACAATATATAAGTTTCATACACACTATGTAGTAGAACATCATATAAAATGTATCAATTGCGATATACTCTCGTGATAATTTTCCTGTTATCTTTAGGCGGCTACATTATCGCAAATATTAAAAAAGTATTCCGAGCAGTGGTATCTGAAGTAAAAAGAGGGAATTAGAGTTTTACAGTTTATCACCAAAAACTCGTACGAAACTTTGAATAAAAAGAAACTTCCAAACATTCTGAGTGTCGGCGCGTTACGAGCGTTCAACTGATATTCATAAAGTAAACTTTTAAATTTAACCCTTCACTAAACCCATATCATTATTTCCAGCCCCGTGATTTTTTACAGATTTTACGTCATAATCGCATTAAGAATCAAAGTACAGTATTGAAAAATGGAAATTTTCTAAGTTAAGGACTCTTAGAGTTATGTGGACGTAGGAGATAGAATGACAAATGAGTGAGCCCATAAGGGTTCTGTCTTTTATACAGAGGATGGAGAAACATAAAAAATGTACGTAAAGTTTACTTTGACAAAGAGAAACAACACATTTCGGAAACAAATTCCAGTGCGCCTACGTTAAAAAGTCAGTCCAAAATTAACCAGCTCTTACTAGCAAAAAGATTCAGAAAACTCCATAAATAACTTACACAAAATATTGCCAAATACATTTAGAAATGTATCATCTCCATAAAGAATACCACACAGATTACGGAAAATGTAAAAGATCTACAGATATCCAATTGAACATCACTACTGTCATCTGATATAAAACACTCGTAAACGAATGTTCGAATAAAAGAAACTGTGGAAATATTAAATAAATGTTTCAATAAACAAAGTGAATAGATGAAATACACAAATTTACGAAAACCAGTTGAAGCACATCTAATTAAGGACCATATAACAAAAAATCGAGTTGTTATTAATTCAGTCTTTGAGTAATAATTATGTGCACAACTTTTTAAATTGAAAAGTCTTGTAACTGCCAGTTACTGCCACATCATACATCCAATAACGGTATGTTTGCTTATAAAACCGTTAAAAAATTTGAAGTCCAATATTTTTTTACTGCAAACTTCGTAATGTCTCTGATGCGATATTTTCAATTTTTACACGATGCCTTTATTTTAGAGATTTTTTCTGACTCGTAGGCTCATTTAAAGTCTATCTTTCCTCTTATGTATATCTAAATTGAGGTCATAGACGCATTAAAAGGACAAACTTCACGCAGTACTAGTAATTATAAAATAAAGTACGCTGTCAGGTCCATAATGGACGCGTAAATAATTACTTTGGATAGGAATTCCGAAGTTGAGAGGAAGCTCTAAAGCCCCTGGCGGGAGAGCGAGCAACTATTTTGGTAATTAAAGCTAAGCGGATGCCGCTCTTCAGGTGTCGACCCGAAGGCTGTAGCGAAGCTTCCGCAATGTGATGGGCACACGGAACAGTGTGAAAAAAACACCTTGCGTCACAGTAACAAATTTATTCGACTGTAAGAGCGAGGACAGCAACAGGTTCGTCACGTTTGTAAAAAGAAATGCTTTGTCATTGATAACCCGAAAGGGAAACTCCCTTGAGTTTCATTACTCACATAATTATTCCATATTAATGGACAAATGGTAGTATGACTTTGCCAATTTGTTTTAATTTGTATTAATAAATAGTCTGAAATATGGATAATTCATGTCCTTTTAATAATTTCTTTTATTGTGTTGAAAACATGGCTAAGTGCTCCAGTATCCCGGTTTTCAACTTAAAGTTTAATATTAAAATATTGACCTCGATATTAATGATAAACAAACAAACGTAGAGGAAATTGTGACATGCATTAAGCGATTCGTAGAACTGGTTTTAACACTAACTTGCTTCCTTTAAAACAGATAACTGTTTTAAATCCTATATGTCTATATTAAATTCATTAACACCGTTATGGAAAGAGGGAAAGCGAAAAAAATCGGCAATGAACAGTTTGAAAGAACCTTCCTACCATTTGTCTGGAGTGATTTCGGTAAACAACAGAAAACCAGAGTCAGGTCCTAATTTCCTCAAATGCCATGACAGAACGTTCAACTTCAATCATCACTAAGTTATAATCAACATGAAAGCTAAAGAGGTACCAGCGTTTGTCAACTGAAGAACCATGCTAATGAGAGTATCGAACGAAATATTATATACGTGGAGCCAGTACTCTAGCCACTGCGCTGCCGTATTTAAAAATTTAGGTCCAACATTAGCAGATCACATGATCTTTCTTCGCAAGAGATCAGCGTATTGTGCGCAACTGAATTGTTTTTCCTCGATTCCTATGAGTTTCGGATTAGTGTAAGCGTTCCATGGTCAAGTCGCTTCTTTCACCCCCCCCCTTCACCCCCCCCCCCCCCCCACCGCTCCGTACTTGATAGCCCGTAGAGCCAGGGACCCGCATTATTTCCGTCAGCTGGTCTGCCACCTGCCACAACAGACGAGCTGCGTGGAGGGTTGAAAAGTTTGTTCATATCGCCGGGACGGGCTGGGCCAATTAGGCTGCCCGTGTCAAATGCGGTAATGAACGCTCGGGGCACCTGGCAGGTACTGAGGCAAGTTTGCTGGGGGTTACTTCCATTAAAGTCACTGCTACCCGGAGGGTAACTCACTGCTTATGACCTTTACTGGAGAAGGTGAGGAAGTTCTCGAGGTAAACATTACTGTGCCTTTGTGCCGACACTAAAGATAAACATTTTGTTATAATGTTAACTTCGGTTTACGTTTATCATAGTGTTTAATCTTTAATGTAGTGTACAACACAGGTAAACATGTTGTGTTTATCATAGACTAGCTGACCCGCCAATACTTCGCTATTGCTAGATTTAACTATACGCATAGATTAAATTAACACTATTGAAAGTTTGAAATTAACTTTAGTAGCAATTAGATATTTAAATACAAATTATTATTTTTAAGTTTTGGATTGTCAAAATTGTAATTAACGTTTTATTCAATTTAAAGTTCATTGCAATTCTCTTGAAATAGGTTGTTTTGGGGGGGATTCCATTACACATATATACAAAGAAATACGTTGTTTTCCTACGCAGCAGCATGAGGGTGCTTATTTGTTTACGCCTAGTCGAGGTCATTAGAGTCAGAAGCATGAAACGTATAACTGTCCATGCAATAATTTTTCCCGTATCAAATAATATTATAGCAAAATATTCTGCAGAACGATCGTTTTGTAATCAAAAGTGCAAGTGTGTAAAAGTGCTAAATAGTGCTACATGTATCAACATGTCTGTAAAAGTGCATAAACTACTGTTCCAGACCGCCATGTAAAGATTATCATCCATACATCCATTGACGACGCCCCATACCATAAGGACGAAACGTTTATTTATATTCAGTCGATATAGATGTTTTCTTATACTCTTTTTTCCAGAGAAATCCCTGTTACAATAAACTAAAAATATGCACCAAATTAAATCATTTTTATTGTTATGAGCGTCATTTAATAACAATTGCTTTTAATTAAACAACTGAGAAGAAATGAATTAACTGAACATTGCGTTAAACTATTGTTTTAGACGGGCTTACAAGGTATTAAATTGGATGTAGATGTTTCCGCTATAGTCTATATCTGTATTATTGTAAACTCGAAGAAATGAATTGACAAGACTATGGATTAAACGTATGTACTGCGTTTAAAATAACATAGTAATTATTTTTTTTATTACTGATGCCATTATATCAGCCACATTTAAATAGTTCTAATCGATCAAATTTAGATGGCGATACCACCTAACGTGTTCATACCCAGGTGATAGAAGTTATGGTTTTCAAAAGGCTATATTGGTGGAGGTTGTGGTTAAGTTGAAATGCAGCCAGCACCAGAATGTGAACTGACACTGTTTGTTACACCACACTTCACTAAGAAATTAGTTTCATAAATAATTTAAGCTGCTTTCATAAGTGTTATGCAAGTAGAATCGTTATTGCAAGCGGATGGAAGTAGTTCCATATTTATAGTGCTGAATATGATCTGAACCAAGATTAAAACTGATATAACGTTGTATAGCATAAGGTTTAATTAGACCTAATTTATTTTTAATTTAATTGGTTCCATACGTCTGTCGTCACTAATTTAGCAGATGCTACAAATATATCGCCATATAAATTACAACCGAAATAGGTATAATATTACAATATCAAGGTTATGAGCGTTTTTAATCACAATTCCGTATAGTTATGCAACTGCAAATAAATCAATAGTCAGAATACTACTTTCAAACCTATTATTTAAAATACAGGGTGATTCAGAAGGAATGATAAATATTGAAGGAGGTGGTAATATGAACAATAGTAAGTAAAAAAGTTCATGTAAACGTGTGTCCAATTTCCATTCGTTTTGCTAATACAGGTGCTGGCATGTTATGCATAAAATAAACATCAGAAAATGATCAAGAGCACACAAATACGTCATTTATTCATGTAAAAACAGACGTGTATTTTACAAAAGTTTAAATTAAGTATTCGAAAATCCCACCATCGACTTCAATACACTTTGCAGCTCTCTTCTCAACAGTACGTTAGATCTTCTCAGTACGTCTTGGTATACTTTTTGTGGGTAGCTGTGTTTACAATGTGAGGCAGTAATTCGTTTCTTGTGTTTACTTTATTTTTTTCACACTTCGTTTCTCAACCATCCTAACACACAAAAAATCTAATGGGGTAAAGTTTACCTGTATTCTATGAATAAAATTTCAGCACCTGTATCTCCAAAATGAATGGAGACTGCTGTGCAAAGTACGGCTAGTATATATTAAAAAAAAATTATTTCGGTATGAAAATGTGATTAACGTTTTGCTTAGGCATTAGTATTCACGAAAAAGTGTACGCGAAGCCGATAAAACAGGTAGGAGAGGCGTAATACAACGCAAATCGTCGGGTTACGTACGGTATTAGTAGAAGTGTAGCAGTGATAGTTACGGTGAATGTGCTCTTCCTCATGCGGGATGCATGTTGATTTTCAATCTTTTTTTGTGGCTTTACACCTCGTCGACGTAAAGCCATAAGTTAAAAAAAAAGTTGCTGTGTTGGTGGAGGGTGTGGTTAGGTTGAAATGCAGCCTGGACTAGAATTACAACTAATATTCCAAGGGGTATCGAGGATTTTGGAGTGAAGAATGTGGCTACCATGCCGGGTTCTGACTATAATGACGTCACAGGCCGGAATTTCAGTAATATGCGTAATCGTGTTGTGTTTAGGTTTAATGGCAGTCTGGACCGGAATGACTACTATTATTTCATGGTGCTTAGCGAATTTTGAGCGAAGAAGACAGCGGCCACACCAGATTCTAATTACGTCAGTAGCGGCTCAAAATGTGTATTAACGCAAAAGTTAGTAATGTGCGTAATCGTTTGTTTCGGAGCGGATTACACCTTTGTTACATATTTTACGACTTTGGGACCGTGCACAAACTACGTGGCTCGGTCCAGGGGAGGAGGGTGGGGAGGGATTGGCTCGAAGGCTACGCCGGGCTATGGAGGGGAGGGGGGGTTTCAAATCTAGGCCACATAGCTTTCCCTTAATAACATTTTTCACAGTTAAAATGAGGAACAGAGCACACAACAGCATGTGAATATTTATTTCCTTCATTTAATTAACTACGTATGTAATTTACAATAGTCTGACAGGAGAAAACAGAACAAAATGTCTTCTGGAATCGAGGAATAAAAGCTAAGTGCTACGAGGGGGGGGGGGCCTCGTAGGGGGTAGAGGCAAAAGCCACGTAAGGCTACGTGGGGGGGGGGGGGTCACAGGAGGCGTTTTTTCTACTGGTTGTACTTCGCACAGTAACCCGAATGGAAATAGGAAGCTATGAACTTTTTTACTCAATATTGTTCATACTACCACCTCCTTCAATATTTATCATTCCTACCAAATCACTCTGAAATTAACGAGCAAGAAGTTCTTTTTTTAAATAACCAAGTGCTATGTTCCGAAGACATAACGTTGTGGTTTCATGGAAGATTAGATATTTGCTCACAAAGCTATTGGCGGTGTTCGTTCCTTTAGTACGCTGAGTGGGTCGCTAGAGGACAGGTGAGTAGGACCGGACGAGGTGTAGTTCACACAGGATGGAGGCTACGGGTATCCAGTGTGGTGCGCACGACAAAGCGACGAACAAGTTGGCGAGCACACATTCGCGTCACGCGCCGAGCGCCAAATTCCTCCCAAACTTGGAGCAAACTTGTCTGATCCAATTACGAGCAGTTAGGCAGATCGCAGGCTCTCCACTCAGACCTGATACCCCACCAGCACGTGACGGGATTGTGTCCCACCTGGCGGCGACGCGCAGAACAATTCCTTGCACTGAAACCAGGCAGCGACATTCCAGCCGCGTGCGTAATTACTAATTACATCCATTACAGCTTGTGTCTCCACAAGCGACGAGTGTATTTATACACGAACACTTACGAATATTAAATTACACTCACCGGAACAAACAGCGTAGTGAAGCTAAGATTTTTCTTCGACTTCGGAATTTAAAATTAAAATTTGTAAACTAGAAAAGTAAATGGAAGAGGAATTTAACATTCCAATTATAAAATAAAATTTTTATATATATATATATAAAGGGGTAATCAGATGACTAGGGGAATTACCACCGGAGCGTCAGCTCCATCTCAATTTAAAAAATAATTAAATTAATTAATTATAGAAAACTGTCAGATGATGGTCTTACACAGTTCCATAAATTCTGTTCCATATTTCTGAGAATATTACTAACAGCTGTTAAGTCATCAAACTGATTTCTTTTGCGCTTTACAGCTGTCAATTTCGAGGTCATTAAAGTCTGAAAAGGATAGGGTCAATGTACGTGAAGGAATTGGCCATGGCCTTTTTAAGAAACGATTCCACCGTTCGCCTGGAATTATTTCGGGAAACCACTGTAAACCGAAATCTGGATGGCTGAATTCGGATTTGACACCCCCCCCCCTCCCCCTTCCACCATTCCGAATGTCAGGACCAAGCGTTACCGCTATTCCACCGGGTTCGGCAGATACACTGAACTGAAGGCTTTAACAACACACACTTCGAAATACTATGCAAAACGTACACAGTCAAAAATAACGGAAAATGGCAAGGAATTAATATAAAAAATCATCTTTTGATAGACCAAATTGTAAGAGTAAGTGACTGCCGGCTTCGGTAGCGTAGGGGCTAGAGCGCTAACTAGCTCCACGTGCCGAAGGTACCCGGTTAGAGTTCGGCCGCGGGCATGGGTGTTTAAGCGTTGTGTCTGTGAATGTCATGTCCGTCCTGTGGTGTGGAAAATTTCATACTGGAGATACTGAAAGCACTGAGTGACATAATTACTATCGAGTTGGCTGTGTGGCCTCAGATGCCGAAAGCCATAAAAAAAGAAGAGTAAGTGACAATTTATTACTTCAAAAAGCAAGGGATAACATCACAAAAGCCAGAAGTTGTTGATGAAAAAAGAGTTGAAGAAACTGTGTAGATCCATAAACCTCCTAAATTAAGAGACAGTCATTTAAGTTTTCTTCAGAAGACAATAACGGAGCATATTACGTTTATACCTTTTCTTAACGAAATGAATCGTGATTTCAAAGTCTCAAGCATAAGGTTAGGGAAACGAGTACTTGGGGTGCAATAGTAGTATTCACTATAAGGTATAAAAAAATTGATAAAGAATGAAAATTTTTAAAAAACTTTCTACCAGAACCCGTCAACCTACACTTCTGAAATAAAATAACAATAAAACAAAGCCACTGCGGGTATTTGATGTTTCATGTATTTCTATTTGACACCGATGTTATATAAGACTTTAATCCAAGAATTTGTGGTTTACCAAATCACTTGATTTACCAACTCGCTTCACGAAATGATGCCTACTCAGATAGTCTGCAGCAGTAAACAATAAAACAATTAACCACGGGTAATTCACCAGTTTCGTCATGCGAGTGTAATGCATCTCATTTGACAGACGGTAACCCGAACTAAACAGCGCCAATTTTGCAAATCAGTGAGGCTGCTATAGACAGGGAGCAAGAGAATGAACGTTCTGTCAGTGAAATGGATATTTCGAGGCAACGCAGGGCCGCATTTAAGCATAGGCTACATAGGCTGTAGCCTAGGGGCCCGCACCACAAAGGGGGGCCCGCACCACAAAGAGGGGCCCCTCACCACCCACAACCCTCGCCTGGGCAGGTAGTAGAGCTAAAAAAAAAATAGGTTGAATTTCGAATATTTCGAAATTTAAGAAAATCCAGCCACTGCCGGCAGGGGCCCACAGAGCCTAAATGCGGCCCTGAGGCAACGAAATCCAATTTATAGGGAACAAGTTGTAACAAATATCAAAAATAAAACTTGATATCTACACGATAACATGCCACTGCGGAAATTCCAATCAAATCTGTCTGAAAATTAAATGGTTATTGTTCTGTTTTACATCGGTTTTAAAAGTATCACGTTACTGCTTTTCGTGTTGTATTTCCGCACAATTCATTTGTTAGTAATAGAAACAAAATATGTTTTACTTGAAGCTAACTAAGACTGTTAATATGAAAATATGTGGGAGTATTTACAATTGTAAATTTCACACTTTTACTCTGAATTTCACTGTTAGAGTTAAAATATATATTCCTTACTATAACTGGATAGATAAAGGAAAGCTGGTAGACTTTCAGCATTTTCTGCTCTATGTAACATGCTACTGGAAATAAGTTTGTTACATGTGAACAATTATCTAACGTTAGTAATAACAATGATATTAATATTGATGAAAAGTAGGACTACTTAAGTTTCCGGAAAATCAAGTAAAATGGGGACTGGCGTGGCTCAAGGACGAAAAGGACACAATGTAAAGCAGGAAGAGACAGTCTACCAAATTAGAAAACCGAAAGAGGAATGAGAAGGCTTCTTGCAGGAGCGTATCCAGGATTTTGGTTTGGGAGGGGCTTGAGCGGACTTTGGTTGGAGGGGCTTGGCTTGAGTGGATTCTGGTTGGGGGGGGGGCCTTGCCTCTAGTAGATTTTGGTTTTGGGAGGGGGAGGATGGGTCGGACAAAAGGTAGTATTTATACTCTCCATTTTTCCGGAGGCGCCAAGTCTGGTAGCATTCCCAGGCGATGAACCATCTGCTGGCCGTCGTACTGCGTCATCTACTCCGATGGCGACATGGAACACAGAGCACCACCACCAACCGTGCTAACATTAGTCGCCGCACAGCATGTTCTCCCGTCGGCTAGCGACGCACACCACCACAGAGCTGGCCGTCTACTGTGCTCTTCACACACCCTGACGGCTGCTGGGTACTTGCCTCAAGGTCGCATACCACAGCAGCCCTGTCACCCTTTGTTTGAACTGTCCACCTATGCGAGCCAGGAGCTCAGCATATCGCGAATATTACTATGTTGTGTATCGATACAATGCAAGTGGTTCACTTTTTTGTCAGGACGTGTACGTCCTGGATCTTCTTTACACACCTTTAACTCCCATCCGTCATCGACGTAATTCCATCCTCTGCAATTTGCAGTAAAACAGAAACAGGACACGGTAAGTAATTGGTCGTTTCCATTATCCATTGTGCATTAATGATTAGAATGTTTGTAATGTATGTTATTTGCGTGAGAAATTGAAGTCGTTTCTTAAGTTTTACCCTTGTCCTTGACCAGAGGTTGGCCTGGACTTGGAGGTCAGTTCCCAGGCAAACTGTACTGGAGTCTCCGTGACCGTCCATCTTCGTCTGCCACCTGTCTGTGGGGCGAGTGGGCAGAGTCGAAGGCAACTTTACGCTGTTTACCGACTCCGCAGACCCATTAGCGGCGTGACGGCCAGCACACTTGCTGCCGCTGTGTCTGGTGTCGTAGTGCAAGTTGACATACAGCACTGCCAAACACTGTACCATCCCCGGCTGCGCGTTTGTGTTTGGCTGATTCCTTTTGCTAACAAGAACTTATATCTTAGACACAGTATTAAAAAAAAAAAAAAAACTATTGGCAAACCATCTCGATAATCGTCTGTTCTCCATCTCAGTTTCATAAATAGATTTTTTATTTATTTTTTATTCTTTGACGTGAAAACGTGTTACCGTCAGAGTTGAATCGCTAATAACTACGAGAATAGTAATGCGTTAATATCGGTTGAGCCCTCAATGGGTAGAGAGTCTGTACGAGTTCGTCGTGAAACATTTGTTTTGCCTATGACGTCATCGAACTAGTGTGAGTGCATGTTGACGATTGTTTGGAATTAGCGTTATGTAAAGTTATAAATTAGTGTAGCGTGAAAACGCGTCCAGCTAGGACGTTGATTCAAAGAGCTCACAAATCACTACCAAGAGTGAGTAGTAAAAATATTCGTCGGAATATAAGTAATGATCGTTATTAAATTGAAATTTAAAAAAAATTAAGATGTCGTCTCATATGAGTCGTAAGTACGCTCGGAATGAAAGAAAATGTAAATTTGAGGAATGATGGCGTCAAAGGGAAACCAAAATATCTAAAACGTCCAGGGCCGACCTAATGCGAGGGCTACGACAGCGTCGAAAATAAAATAAAATAAAGTGTACGTGTGTTACATTAGCTGATACAGACCTCTGATACACGCCATAAACCTGTCATTTAGCTGTTCTGTTGACTGTTATATCACTCTGGGTAACCACTGTTTTAAAGAGATTGATAATTAAATCAAGTAGAATACTTGTTATGATTTTATCACGACGTACTCACGGAAAATCTACTGCGCGGAACCGAACTGCGCCTTTCCGTATCTTTTTTAGAATAGCTTTCAAATAATTCTTTTCTTTGCAGTGTGGTAGTTGCGTTGAAGTTGTCAGTAATAGCATAACAAAAGCTCGAATATTCTATGCGTTGTCAATGTATTCTTTAAGAAGAATACAGAATATTTATTATCGTTTATTATTAATGAAATATATTACTTGGATCACAAACGGCGACAGCATTATGCTGACCGTTATTCTAGTACCAAGGTAGTGAAATAAGGAATATAATAGGCAACCTTCACCACAATCCGAGCACGCAAAATATACTTTTGCTGAGAAGTTGTGTGATGTGGAATCGATAGTCACTATGAACGACGATATACTGCCACAGTAACTTCCCGGCGACATCTTGCTGCTTTCACCAGTATGTATAGTATTATTATACGAGTCTGATGAGTGAATGTTAATTGGAGTCTGTTGTGCATCAAAATGAATAAGGGAGACGGTGAATCCTGATTATTATTTATTATTATTATTATTACTCCGCGATTCACTAAAAGTGTGTGGCGGAGGGTGCATTGCACCTATCGAAAAGGGTTATGGTTTGGAAGGGTTATAAGGGATATGGCAGGAGGCGCCCATGGGCTATTGTGAGGAACCATCCCCGCATTCGCGTGGAGTGATCTGGGAAAACCATGGAAAACCCAGATCAGGATGGCTGGAGTGCTTTATCGAAAGCTACTCCTGTCGGATTTTAAGTTTACTCGCCCGGTAAATCCTTTCTATTCCATTCCCTAATCGCTCGTGGGAAAAATGAGTACAGAAATGAATCGGTTCTGGCCCCGATTTCTCTTATCTTGTTTTCATGGTCATTTCGAGATATGAATGTTGCTGGTAGCAATATTTGCTGACTGTCATTCCGAAATACATCTGTCTTGAATTTTTCAGCTTCCGTTGAGAGCAACGCCTTCGGTGTTCCAGGTCTTCCCAACCTAACTCCTTCAACATCGCACTTACGCTTTCCCTCCAACTATATATACCTGTCACGAATCGGGCGGCTCTTCTTTGGACCTTCTCTAAAGCCTCCATTAACCCTAGTGTTGCCCAAAATCGGTCTTGGTCTTGCAGTCTTGGTCTTGGTCTTGCATTTTTGCAAGACCAAGACCAAGACCAGGTGTATTGATGCAAGACCAAGACCAAGACTGGCCAAGTCTTGTCTTGTTCTTGCATTTGGGCAACACTAGTGTTGCCCAAAATCAGTCTTGGTCTTGCAGTCTTGGTCTTGGTCTTGCATTTTTGCAAGACCAAGACCAAGACCAGGTGTATTGATGCAAGACCAAGACCAAGACTGGCCAAGTCTTGTCTTGTTCTTGCATTTGGGCAACACTAATTAACCCCTTTTGATGGGGACCCCATACAGAACAACAATACTCTAAGTGAGGACGTACTAGTGACTTGTATACAATCGATTTAACTTCCTGAGTGCATTGATTTAAATTACGACCTAGAAATCGGAGCATACGATTTGCTTTTCCCATTACATTCTCGATATGCTCATTCCACGACAAATTATTACCAATTGTTAGCCCTAGGTATTTAGCGGAATTTAGCGTTCTAAGGACAGTGCCATTAATCGTATATTCATAGTTAAATGGTGTCACCTTTTTACTTACACGCATGACTTGGCACTTTTTAGCGTTTAACTCCAACTGCCAATCTTTACACCACGCAATTATTTTCATAATATCGTCTTGTAACAAAGCGCAGTCGTCCTGGGTTTTGATTTCGCGATAAATTATAGCATCATCGGCAAATAATCTTTTCATCCCCCCTATTATGTCGCATAGATCATTGATGTATAGGAGAAACAACAGTAGCCCTAACACGCTTCCCTGGGGAACTCCAGACCCCACTTCAATAAGTGATGAACGCTCACCGTCGTGAACTACACACTGTGTTCTGCCCTTCAGGAAGTCTGCAACCCAGTCGCATATTTGTCTAGATATGCCGTAACCGCGAAGTTTCATAAGTAACCTAGTGTGAGGCACAGTATCGAAAGCTTTTTTAAAGTCTAATAGAACCAAATCAACCTGGGATTGCTCATCTATAATTCGGCACAAGTCGTGAATTAGAAGTGCAAGTTGTGTTTCGCAGCATCGGCCTTTTCTGAATCCATGTTGATTTGGATTTAAAAGCTCACCTTCATCCAAGAACCGCATGGCATTTGAATAGATGATATGTTCTAAAATCCTGCAAAATATTGAAGTTAACGAGATCGCCCTATAATTCTGAGGATCATTAACATTCCCATTTTTAAACACTGGAGTTACGATAGCGGTCTTCCATTCGGCTGGTATTTTTCCTTGATCCAGAGAGACGGTATACAATTTCATCAAATACGGTGCAATTTCCTTTGCGTATCTTGAGTAGAATCTTGTAGGAATACCGTCTGGTCCGGGAGCCTTATTGGTTTTTACATTCATAAGCAGTTTAGTTATTCCCTCAACATCAAGAGCGAGATCATTCATAATTTTGTCGGTACGATTGTTAAATATCGGTATCTCCTCTATCGTAAAAGCCTTTTTAAATATATCATTCAAAATTTCTGCTTTCTCTACGCTTGTTTCTGATAATTCACCATTTTCTTTAATCAGCGACGGCATAACCTTACGAGAGCCTCTTATTACTTTGATATACGACCAGAACTTTTTTGGATTAGTAATCAGATCTTCGGATAAATTCCTGGCTTGGAATTCTTTAAACGCATCGCGCATTGCCTTACGCACTTCCGCACGCAACTGAACTAATTTAGCACGATTAGATGAGTCCCCCGATTTTTTCACCGCGGCATGTAAACGCCTTTGCCTCCTGAGCAAACGTTTCACTTCCCTATTCAACCAAGGGAAGTTATTACTGACCTTAATACACTTCTTAGGAACAAACTGGTTTAAACCGGTCCATATTAGTTCTTTTAAATTAAACCAAAGTTCCTCAACATTTGTATTTAGCATGTACGTTTCCAAATTCTTCGCAAAGTGATCAACCATACCCGCATCGTTTGCCTTATCGAAGCAAAAAACTAGTTTCTCTTTGTCATGCTTCAGACTCAGACTAGTGTTTAATGTTACCACAACCGCCTTGTGATCACTTATACCGTCTTCTATACAAACTTTATCTACAATATCAGGTTTGCTAATTAGAAAAAGATCCAGAATGGACGAGGAATCTTTGTCGCACCGCGTTGGCTCTTCGACCATCTGTTCAAGAGATCTTTCTGCAAATGATTCTAGGAACGTTTCGGTTATTAACCTATCTCTTCCACCCAACCTGAACGTGTATGTGTCCCACCTAACCGACGGTAGGTTAAAGTCACCACCCACGATCAATATATGTCCTTGAAATTTTTGTAAATGTTATTAAGTGACTCTCTGAAGTATTCCGCGTTAGCCAGATCAGAATCCGGAGGTCGATAAAATGACCCGAGTATGAACTTTAAATTTTTGCCAATTTTTACCTTGACCCATATTAACTCGCAAAAATTTTCCGTTTCAGTTACGACAGAGCAATTAATGGTTTTACTTACGGCTACGAACACACCCCCACCCATTGAGACAGTTCTGTCCTTCCGAAAAACATTGAATTCAGGGCCAAATACTTCGCTAGATTCAACTTCGGGCGTCAACCAGCTCTCGGTTCCTAGTATTATATCAACATCATTAGTCGCAACTGAGGCGTGAAAATCCGCTACTTTCCCTCTAATACTCCGACAATTTAGTACCATTATCCTTAGCTGCTTCGTATTGTTATTTGTGTCTGAAATAGCATTTTTCATACTCGCACTCTGACGGTAAACGGGTGAAGTAATTGGAGCTGTAATATTAAAATTATTCGCGCCATCACTACCGGGACCAGCTTCTAAGTTATCAGCACATCCTCTTCGGTGAAATGAAGGATCCTCGGGCCTCACACTGTTCCTAAAAAATAATTCATATCAAGGCGGTTCCAAATTTTAGCAGCCACCTTGGACGCCATTCTAGGTGTGTAGTGGATGCCCGACCTGTAAAATGTGTCCCAGCTGGCAGCTATCATCGGACGAAGGTCGACGAAACCCCAGTTGTTTTTGATGGTCCTGATGGTGGCCCATTCAGGACTACTCTTCTGAAAGAAACATTACGAGGGATGAACCAGCATCAATGGTATTAAATACCTTCATTCGATACGCACCGCTAGGAGGTTCCTGGATTCAATCCATATGATTTGGTTTAGTCCAGTAATTAGAAAATTTACATCACCGTGTTTCCTACCATGTTGACCGACTACTGAATGGTGAAAATTTCTTTCGCTATCTGCCTTCGAATCGGGTAACCCTGTATCGAGCGTGAAACAGCGTGACAATGTCTTACAGGTGATGCAGTTAACTGTACAAATACATGGTTATCACTACTTCAGATATAATGAAAAAAAAAAAAAAAAAAACTCTGGGGGGGACTGGATTAGTTGATGAATATTTCAGAGGTACTCAGGGAGCAGTATAGGCTACACCAGTGATAGTCAATCCCACTAGTTGCAGCCTTCATGGTGGACGGTAGGGGGGGAGGGGGTTAAGTCCGATACTGAAGCACTTTCGTTTTTTTACTACAACTGACTATTTTTTAAAAAATAAGAGATTATGATGTCAATTTTGCAGCTTCAAAGAGCTAGTAAAACTCTTATAAATTGCCAAAGAATTGTGTCATTATTTTTTGACAAACATAAACTATTTCATTATCTTCTTCTTCCTAGCATTTATCCCGCATTGCAGGTTCTGAACTAGCTCATTATAATATATTGATAAGAGAATTTAATCAGTTTACTGAATTACCATGTATAAAAGATAACATAACTCCAGAGAATATTGACAAATTCAGCAGTCATCTAAACAAACTTAAATTGCACACGGAAAAGTTATTTGAAGATATTTTGAAATTGAAGGTGTATCCATTTACCACATGTGTTGAAGAAGCTGATAAAACTCGCCAAGAAGAACTGTTAGGAATTAAAAAATATGAGAAAATAAACATAAATTCAATAGTGGTGGGTATGAAACCTGTGACGAAATTAAAAAAAAAAAAACATGTTTCATATCTTAATATGTGGAAAATGATGTTAAGTTTTTAATAGTTTTCACTTTCTCATGTATCGTGTTATTAGGATTTAGTACTGTTGATCATATTATGATCTAAGGAAGAGGGAAACTTTATTTGCTACTTATAAAAATTGAGCCAGAAATCTCCAGTATTCAGTTTCGTTGTATCAACCTCAGGGATATCATTAATAAATTAAATGTAACCTACTTTATAAACCACCATTGTTATGGAATCAGTGAGTGGTTAGAAAATTTTACTACTAACATAGATACAAAAGTGGGCGGTAGGTAAAAAATGTTGAGTACCCCCGTGCTACAGCATTGCCAGTTCCCTTCGCGCCTACCGCCATTAACCATGACAGAAGTATACACCCTGTCCACTTGAAAGATCTGTCACTTGAACCCCGGAACAAAACTTCGAAGTTTTCAGGTCAATAATACTAATGCCCTGGAAGATGACCCCAGTATGAGGGTCGAAACGTCGGTTTCAAGAAACATAACGCGGCGCCACCCGGACAGCCAAGAATTAACTGACTCTGGCCGCGGAAGTCTACGATTACAAGTATTATTGAAGTTTCTTTAATTTTCTGGATTCAAATATTAATTTATTCCCAATTAATTCTTAGGTGATTAGTAGTATGCGCTTTCAGATTACTGCATGAAACCTTAATACCAGATATATGTATTTAAGATACATCATGTGTACAAATGCCCCTTAATTCATGCTTTATTGATCTTAATCCGTAAATTATTATGGGAGAACATGTTATTTTTGTTCTCAGAAACCTTTAAAAATAACAATATACCGTAAGGAGGCTTACATAATAGGTTAATTGATTCCATTTATCATATAGAAAAAAAAATCAAAGGTGTCGGATAAATTAGTAACTTAAATTCTAAAATTTTAACGTTTACTACAGTTTTAGCTACGTGCCTTTGATAAGATATTTATTTGCTGTTTCATTACGAATACTTCAATATTGAGGTTTTTCTTGATTCTATCTTATGTTGTGTTATGTTATGTCGACTACAATATAACATAACAGAATATTGGCGTAAATACATTCATTGGATGTAAGAATTTTCTTTTGAAGCCTTACGAAATATGCAGTCTCACGTATTTAGATTGATACTGTATTAAAAATGGATAAAGAGTCGCATTTAAACTTTCCACGCAGTATTCCACTTATTTTAGTTTAAGTTCTGAAAAGACTGATATTTTCTTCGCCTGGACTTTGCGAGTGAAGGATTATCGATTGCATGGCAAGGTAGCTAATTCTGATTTAATGGGCTTTTTAATCGTCGCCAATCCTTAATGCTTCATTAAAAAGGTCGATCGTCTCTTGACCTGTTTCCTCTGCTATCCCCAGATCTCAGTCGGCAAAAAATCCGCTGTTCTCAGTATTTACGTGCGACGTCTTAATTAGCCCATTCAACTACACTGAACATCTTTGGCTTTTTCATTCACTTCTATTGAATTCATCGCCCTCTTTATCGGAACAGTTAAGCTGCACACAGAAGATAATTTATATCAATGCGTTATTCAGTCTGGAAGAGGGAGAAAAACTTTCGGTCCAGCATATTCCATTCTGGTAATTTTGGATTAGCTTCAAGGAAGAAGTGGAAAATACGTGTTATTAAATTATTCTGTCTTTACAGAAATGCTTAGAGCTACATCAAATGTAAACCTTTTGAGATAAATTAGTTTAATTATCTCTTGGAACGTACCTAACTAATAAGTCGATTTTACCTAATGCAGTCGGTATGCGAAATGGAATTTTCAAACACGGGAAAACAGCAGCAAAAAATCTGGTTTTAGATCTGGTGAGATTAAGATATTCCCACCACAGACTGTCTGATATCACGTCACAACAGAAGACACCAGAATTTTCATACTAATAGGAATATTCCTAAATGACTGTAAGGTGAACAGAAAGGCATTGACGAATTCCTCATAATTCGTTGCCAATTATCCTCTCTGCTAACTGAAACAACTTCGGCGTAAACTAGTCCTCACCCTTATCTTTTCTTTTATTGTTTTAAAGTTATTTAGACTTTTCGAAAACACAGTCAGCTTTGAATTGTTTTCACTGTGTCAACGATTATATCTTATGTATTCATACATTCCTAACTGAACAACATATTAAATATTATATCGAAACCACTTATAAACGTAATTCAGATAAATGAAAAGACTGCACATTTGTTTACCAAACGGCTGTAATATACGTTTTTTTTTTTACTTATTGCTTTACGCCTCGTCGACGGCTAAGGTCAATAGAGGCGGGATGGGACTAGGAACAAGGAACGGGAAGGAATTCGGTCATGGTCTTTTTTGATGGAAGCATCCCTGCATTCGCCTGGAATGATGTGGGGAAACCATGGAAAACCCAAATCTTGATGCCCAGACGGGGATTCAAACCCTCGTCCTCCCGAATGCGACGCCAGAACGTTAACCGTTCATCCACCACGCTCGGAACATACGTGTAGAATTCAAACGGAATCAGGTTGTCTTTCACAGGAACAACACTTAGCTTGGTAACCACCATTACACAGCGATCGTATCAGTTGACTTACTACTAACTGAACAGCAATATGCATCTCTGAAGCTGTCAAAGCCGTGAGTAAATAAGACTCACTTGCACGCGGGCGATTAGCATCTCGTTATGAACTGGAGTAGAGCCGCTAGTACCTCGTTTCTCTTCCGCGTGAGCGCTATCTACCCGGCATCTCTCGCGGCCATCGGAGATGGCGTGCCGCGCCAGATTACTGCAGCTGTTCCAACACGAACAGATCCGATCCGATCGCGTGTCCGCCTCCCTCGCCTCGCGGCTGATTCTATTTGCCACGGCACTCCACCGATGCCGCCGGAAATAGAATCGAAATAAACGGAGGAGGAAGGGCCGGCGGTGTAGGTGCTTGCGGATTGAGAGCTGCCATAACAAGTGTTTCCGGCTGGACAGCGAGGATTTGCCATGACGACAATCAGGGCTTATAGCGAGACCAAAAGAGACACTCTATTGATTAGCAGCAGCATGACGGAATGAAAATTAGTATACTGCCTTAGTGCGCCCATACCGAACAGCTCGTCAAATCCAGTAAAAAATTCAACATTGGACCAAATTCACTATCGAAGAGTTGACTGGGATCCTATTATCAATTAAGTTTGTATTTGTATATTGGAATCAAATTTAACAGATATCTGATCGTTACCGATCCTAACAAAGATGCTGAAAGTAAATAAATGATGTCTATCCATCCGTTTGTTCAGGAGTCACAAAAAAACCTACAGAACCAATTTGAATCTTTTTTTCCCACTTACAAATTGAAAGCTTATAGTCCAACTGAAAATATGAGATTATGATTGTACGTGACAGAGCAACAGCGCAACAAAACTTTGGTCAGACCATTACTTGAATATGATGGTGTAGTATTGGACCCTCATTTTGAATATAAAATACAGGAGTTGAAAGGGGTACAAAGAAGAGCTGCTAGAGTTGTCCCTGGAAATCATCGCAGAACACAATCAGCAACGAATATGATGAAGGAGATGGAATGGGACTTACTGGAAGACAGGAGGATGTTGAAGAAAGTCCTGGGTGTGTACAAGATGTATATTGGTTATGAGGCGTGGAAAGATATTGGTGTAAGAATTAGGAGAAGTGCATGGAAGGGAAAAGATGACCATTACCACAATCTGGCACCGGATTTCACAAGGGTGTGGGAATATTTTTTTTTGTAGGTAAGGAAGTAAGGGATTGGAATAAGTTACCAGGAGAAATCATAAATAATTTACCATAAACACTGAAGTTCAAATTAGTAGAGGGCAAAGTTGGCGGGTACAGGAAAGGAGAAAAGTGGATATATAGGGAAATTACCACCGGAGTATGCGCTCCATTGCAATTAAATTAAAGTAAAATAATTGATGACACGCTCGTTTCGAGTACATATAGGCGCCACAGATCACACTGCATCTCAAATGAACCTTTCTGTAATAATCATCAAAGATCACATTAAATACAGATAAACATCTCACCATTTTGATTCTGTTAGTATTGTTTTTTGAGTGAATAACGTTGGTTATTTTTATCATCAGTTTTCTTACAGCTCATTTAATGCGGCTCAAGGTCAGACTTCTCTATCCCCACTCCGCTGTCCTTACCCCTACATGCGATGTGAAAATTTACAACCCGCCTGCGTGGACACAGCGGTCATCCCGGAGATGTAGGAAGTCTGGTATCCCGGCCCGACACCATCACATGCCCTGAAGAAGAGATGGAGGTGGACAACCGATAGACGGCGCTAGCAACAGGCCAACTAGCGCCACTGCATAGCAGGGTTTCCGCCGCGGCCATTCAGAAGCGAGTGGCTTAGTATCAATACAGCCACGCGGTACCACTTAGAACAGTGCTGTGTTCACTGCTATCCAGTATCGTTACCGTCTCTCCGTGCATCTCATCTCGGACTTTGATCATCGCGCGCCTCGGTTCACGTTCGGTTACTCCTTTGGACTCTGTGCATCGCATATCGGACTTTGATCATTGCGCGTCTCGGTTTACGTCCATCTACCTCCCTTGGACTCTGTGCATTTTATTGGACTGATCAGTGCGCGTCTTGGTTTACGTTTGGTTTCTCCTTTAGACTCTGTGCATCTCATCTTGGACCTTGCGTCGGTTCGCTCGTGATCGTCACCGGGTGACCGCCCGTCCGCCGTGTGACATTTCTGCCGCCGTGCGGACATAGCAGGAAGGGAGGAGGAAGTGGGTCCTTGGGAACATTACCTTGCAACGACAATTTGAAGTGAACAGAGTATAGAATATACGGCAAACTGTTATCAGACCATTGAATCAAAACTAACTTTCCAATAAGCGCAGTGGAATTGTGAAATTTAATGTATGGTGAATGTTACACAGGTAGAGAGAGAAGAGGGGTGGGGCTTAATGGTTACGGCGTCTGACTGGAGCCAGAACTGTCCGCTGTCTTTGCGGGGATTTTCAAAGGCAATTAGCTGAACCTTTACCTCTGTCACAACTTACTGTGTGATGTGAAGTATGCCACAACGCGTCTATGGTCCGGATTCCACGTTAAAATGTGGGTCCCCGATATCCCGTAGGATTTCCGGGTTAGGTCAAGGTGGCCATGATTGGGCAAAATACGCAGCAAATAAAAGCCCTGTCACCAGGTCATTAATACCACATTAACCTTTTAGGGATACTTCATGAGAAACGTTTACGGGTTGCTATAAAATAAAATTAAAAGGCAAATGCATCACTACACGCGGGCGAAGCAGCGGTAAGATGCCCGATCTGTAACAAACCTGTTTCTGTTTGATTCGGCAAAACTACTGAACAGATTTTGACCGGCAGTTTGAAAGCTTAGGGTCTGGACTCAAATTTGACTCGTACATCACCTCATTACCTTTAGTACGGACGGAGCAGAAAATAAATGCCTGATCAAAATGGTATCAACACAATTTATAGGTTCTTTACGTTCTTCCAGTAAATATTAAGTTTGTAACATCTGAACCCTATAGATGGCCAAAGTGTAGCAACGCAGCCGACACACACACACACACACACACACACACACATATATATATATATATATATATATATAAACTGATAAAGAATTAAATGATTAGCAGAGAAAATTTAAATGATAGGTATCACTGAGAGCAAATATGTGGTTTGATACAAGCGATAGAAGCGAGTGTTGTAATGAAGAAGTTATGTGCAAAAGTGGAATAAATATCTTACGGATAAAATTAAATCACTTTGGAGGACAGAAAAGTGTATTTCGTACATCATAACATAATTGAATCGTTGTTTCCGTTGGTGATATCCATGTTATTCTTTCAACAAAGATTATACTTAACGTTACCGGTTCTTCAATTGTTAGTGAAATTAAAGTATCTCACGTTTTAGTTTTGTTGAACCTGATTGTACTGAAAACAGTAGCAATCTGAAGGACATAAAATTTTAATAAAACTAAATCATAAATTTATTGCTAACAAAAATAAAAATATTAAAGTTATCATATTATTTATTGTTAGCTTCTGTTTATCAACAGATCTGTTCAATGCGGGTGAAGCTGCAGCTTACTCTAGTAATAATAGTAAAATACTTTCTGAAGGAGTTAAGAAGTAATACTAGTCTATTTGAAGACCTCTCGCAAAATTTGTAAATTTTGTTTTTCTTAGTTTCATTCACAAGATTCCTACGATTTAACCTCTGTAAATCTTCATCGTGAAATAAATCTTTTGCTGGCGTTAAAAGAGCTCAGAAACAGCCGTTTGGGATAAACTGAATAGCTTTTTGAAAAGCGCTCTTTTCAAACCTTGGAGTTCTTATGATGACGCTCAAGTGAACACGGGATTCTTTTTGAATTAGAGAATCTAACTGCAATCCTTTACGCGCGATACTGCGCCGAAATCAAGGTAAAACTGCAGATTTATGTTATAAGTGAAATGTAAATAGCTTTATTTCTTTATAATTAAATCATATGTATGGATTTATTACAAATAGAATTTTGAATACCGAGGTTTTAGATACAGAAGCTACTCAAAAAAATTTTTAAAAAATATTGGAGACAAGAAGATTGACTAAACATAATACACATTTATTGATATGATTCCTGCCAACAATTTCTATTTACTTAAATTCCGATGAACAGTATAAGAGTAAAAAATTATTTGCAAGATTCAGTTTTTTTTTGTTGGTAATTCATACTCAACAAATTACAACAACCGGCTTTCCTTTAAGAAACACTGATATTAATAGGGAGTTTAACAGTTTTGAAACTATGCTTCGTCTATTGTCACAATTTTGCAAACAGTAAAACTGATTAAAAATTTCTGTGTAAGGGTGAAATGATGTATTTAGGATATTACATAAAAATCACACACCTAAGCGAACAATTTTAATTTCATTAAAATTTAGTCCTATAAGTACAATAATTTTGTATGAAACTTCTATTAAGATAACGCATATATTTACAATTCCAGTACAAGTTCTCTGGTATTTATCGTTTCCTCATTGACGCACAAGACACAGACTTTAGCATTTTAAATTTTAACATCAGTGTAGTACCTTTTACTAAGGAACATTAGGTTCTCTGCAGAATCAAAACACAATGAATTTGTGGAAATTATATTAATACTTCTCGTGCGTAATAACAAACGGACTACCTGATAGTTCTTTGTTATAATAATAAAAATAATAACAAAAATACTTACACCAAACTTGCGTCAAATTTCGTGTTTCGTAGTGTGTCGGCATTACTGATATATATGTAAATTATTAAGGCCGAAAACGTACAGACTGCCATTGGAAGACATCTTTGTTTAAGATACCCGAAGTAGATTCTCGAGTGGTAGCATTACATAGCTTCCAAAAGCATAAAACACAATTCGTTTGAGAACATGTAATTACTCTCATTGTTCTAACCGTGAAAAATTCAGAATTTACATGTCCAGAAGAATTTAAAAATAATTTCTAGGAGATTGGTGGTAAATAATTGTTTGGTGAATAAGAATGAACTTAAGTAATAATCAAAACATGTGAACCAGCATTTTCGATTTCTGCGTTTCAGAGATGAAGGGAGTAATTTTAAAATTTCTCTTTCATTTTTTTTATGTTGTTTCACTCAAATTTCCTGGTGAATTCCCTGCTTAGAGTTTTACTGTAACTTCCACTAGTGCGAGTAATCCTAGTTCAGAAAAGCATTTTTTTCAGTTTTAGTCTACTGTATATGGGATGCACTTTTGGTCTAAATGGATCTTAAGAGATTAAAAAATCTCACGAGATCATAACCTCCGATCTAAAAACTCATTATTGATTTTTCTTTTTTTAATGCTTCTCAGATTTTCCTTTCCTGTCACTGAAATATCCAATTATTGTGAGCAGAGTGTGACGGAGGGGTAGCGAAATCTATCATTCCCGCCGGCTCAAGTGCCTTGTCCCTCTGTTCTGATAAGCAGCAAGTAAATTGTTAAGGAAATTCTTCTATGATTTTTGCGAAATGTTACGCGTTGCATAACTCGCTGCAGTGTTACTTTCCCAACAAGGATAGCAGATGCCGAATGAAGACATTGTGGGAACTTTCATGAATAGAGTGTAACTTTTCATTCAATATATAAAAGCAGATTTCTTTTGTATGATGAATAAACATTGATTTGTAACCTCGTAATTCGCGTAAAGCTTAAAATTTTCTGAACGACTTTTTGTAATTTTACCCTTAGCAAAAATGAGTAAAATCGGAAAGTTTAACTAAAAAAGAAAAAGTTTATACTCTCCACATACAATCGTTATTCCAATTTCCGAGTCCACTATAAACTATAGATCCAGCCAAGAGTTAAGCGCTCTTTCACCACATCGTAAGACGTGACGAATTTAGCTATACATTCCCTCCTAACCCACCCAACCCCCCCCCCCCCTTACATTAAAGGAGATGGAGCATGTTTGTATCCAGCAGCGGAGGGATGGTCTGCGAACTGAGGTCGTTTGTGGTATGAGCTGCACACTCGAGTCAGAACAACAGTAGCTGGAGGAAAAATGAAACGGTTCACTGATAGAGAATTTGGACCAGACTATACTTTAAATCAAACTGAGCGTGGTGGGTGAACGGATAACGCTCTGTCCTCGCATTCGAGAGGACGTGGGTTCGAGTCCCCGTCCGGGCATCCAGATTTGGGTTTTCCATGGTTTCCCCAAATCATC
>JARYHS010009186.1:197544843-197599116 GCA_031002005.1 Vandiemenella viatica
AGCAATCGCAGCAGTTCGTTAATTACCAAATGTTTTAAATCCACGTCCTTGGATACTTACCAGTAACGTTTTCGGTAAGAACATCAAACCACGTTTCACCTGTCGTTTGAGTTTTAACAGCACCACCCACAGAATATTGCTATAGCTAAAAAGGCGTATTAGATTTTAGTTCTTTGCCTGTTTATGAAACACCACTAAAACCACAAAGGTGACAACAATTTGTGAAATTGTGCCTTCAACTACTGACCCCTCATCATGTTTTTGTTTTTGTTTTGAAAGAGTGTTCATTTCGCCTTAAGCAGCTTTCGTTATTAATGGTAGGTGAAAATTAGTTTGTTTTTTTTTTACGCTAAAATACTGTCAACTCAGAATGCGTTGACGACATCTCATGTCACCGACAACAGTCATTTAGTTATAATTTTTTCCGTATGTTTCTAAAATAATTTTAAATGTGGTAGTAAAGGAACAACATGTCTTCATAGCACACCTGCAAAATTAACTAACTTCAAAAATCTGCAATTATTTGTCAACGCACTCACCTAAAACTATCTTTACATGGCAAATATTGATTTTATCATTAATAGTCAGTTATTTAAGTGAATGATGATCGGTATAACGTCTTCCTTTATTTTGACGCTAGCGTTTCTTCAAAATCAACTTTTTGTTTGAAAATGTTAACTTTTAATGTTCTGTATGGACACGTAATTTCTCTAGAATGTTTTAAAAAACTAAAATGAAGTGCTTTCGATGTCTGCACAACTCTTTTATTAACGAAATACAATCCATATTTTCGTTTCTATAACGAATATGTTAAAATATGTCACGTTTTTTTGTGAGGTGGGTGAGTCTCAATTTTGGATATTAACATGAATGTACCACCTACCGGGTATAGTACTGTCTTGGAAGATGTGTATAATGGGTTGAATAAGTCCCTGGATGAAATGTAGGGATGTGCAATTCAGGTCGTTCGGATTAATATGAGCATGGTAGTACCAACTACAGTAATTTCGAGTGGAATTTTACCGAGCGTGGTGAGTGAACGGTTAACGTTTCTGGCCTCGCATTCGGGAGGACGCGAATCCCCATCCGGGCATCTAGATTTGGGTTTTCCATGGTTTCCCAATAACTCCAGGCGAATGCCGGGTTGCTTCTTCAAAAGGCAGTGGATGAATTCCTTCCCTCGATCCTTGTCCCCAATCGCATCCCGCCTCTAATGACAACGACATCGACGAGGCGTAAAGCCATAAGTAAAAATATATATAATACATATCGAGTGGCATTAATTGATGGTATTAATGTCGCTATCGGAGCTGAGTACTCTATCTAACTTAAATATTTGTTAATCATTGAGTTTTTACGACAATCGAATGGGATATGACTTAGTACATCCATAGATGTAGGGGTTAAGTTTATTAGGGTGCGGAACGTTAAATGTGCACTGCTGGAAAACGTTTCTTTTTTAAGTAATTCAGTACACTCTTTGCTGAGTCAGCGGCGGTTACTTAAATGTGGCTTTTCACATGGTTTATTCCACCAGAGAATGTCTCTCGGTCGATCAACTCCGGTTCGACCGCAACGCTGTATTGACGATGAGACCAAGCGGGGAGGCATCTCAAGGCCGACCATAAGTTGTACATTATTATTTCCCATCTGATCCGAGGGTTCGGTTTTCTTCAAACAAAAAAGGCATTCCCTACCCCTGTCCGGCTGTGGGGGTGAAGAGCGAACACGATTAATAATAAATCTGCGGCAGTATTCTGGAGACTGCAGCGATGGGAAGGTTGCCAGCCCTGCCAGCGGCGTTAGCTTCGTGCAGTGGCGCTTTGGTTACAGACGAGAGGGAGGGGACGAGAAAGGAAGGGGTTGAGGGAGGAGGAGGAGATAGATACCCATAAAAGACGAAGGGGTGGTCCTGGCACGGGTCCCACGACAGCACAAGACTGTATCAGGGTCACCAATGCGATTCACGCAAAACAGCAGAGTGAAGAGCTGCCTTCGCTGCGGTCAGCAGTGTAGCCAACATCGGCAGACCAGATATAGAGATTGGCCAGAAGGAATGCATTGTCCACGTCAGCTACGATTCATTCCTTTAATGAAATACAAATATGCTAACGCAATCATCACCAACTTTTATGAATAATTGTAACGCCAATGCAATTGAAATTGTTTTTTATTTTCCGAACGCGTTATTTGCGAAGCATCTTCAGTGGTTCTGTATTTTTCTTCTATCTTTTTTTTTTTTCTTCTACAAACATAACTGATGCTGAAACGCTGTACAGTTATAAGCACACGTGACCAAAGAAAAATACAGAACCGCTGAAGATGCTTCGCAAATTAAGCGAAACGCGTTCGGAAAATAAAACAACAATTTCAATTGCATTGGCGTTACAATTATTCATAAATTTGATCCTATCGCAATTGAGGAAATGGTCCACAATATCATCACCAACGTTTTTCCACATTATTTTTCAACTAACATTAATTCTAAACGATACTCTGTACAGAAATCTTCGGCTCATCATTGTTGTCCTTTTTATTAACTTGTGGGTTTACGCCTCGTCGACGTCGAGATCTTTAGAGGCGGGATGGGACGGGGAACAAGGAACGGGAAGGAAATTGGCCATGCCTTTTGATGGAAGCATCCCGGCATTCGCCTGTAGTGACTTTGGGAAACCATGGAAAACCCAATTCTGGATGCCCGGAAGGGAATTAAAACCGGCGTCCTCCCGAATGCGAGGTTTGGTGTCATCGTTGTCAAACAGTGATCTGTAGTACGAAGGTCGTTGTAAGAAATTGAAACCTGGAATAATTCCGAAACAAATTAGCTTATTTAGTTTGGTATTTTACTGTATTGGACTGGAACATAAATGGTGATTCAGATTATTCTGTGTTGTAACGACATATAAATTCACAAAATTTAAAATACTGATGATCATAACATTTCCGTTAAAGTCCGCGGAAACGTGTACAATAACAGCATAGACTTTAAGTGATTATGGGGCAGCGTTATGTAAAAAAAATGTCAAGTACTGTTTGTATGTGCCTAGCGGGGAGGAGGTGATTGGTAGGGGGGGGGGGGGGGGGGAAGAGCAGAAGTATATACAACCAGTAATCAGGATTACCAGTTCGCAAGATTTTGTAATGCATTCGTCGTAATTCTTCATGTCTAGTGTGAATATGCTTTAATATAATCGCATATCTGTGATATCTCCTATCTTTAATATATATAAAAATCTCGTGTCACGATGTTCGTCCGGATGAACTCCGAAACTATATAACCGATTTAGATGAAATTTGGCTTAATGTGTGTGATTTAGTCCAACTTAAAAGATAGGATAGTTTTTATCTGGATTATAGACCTCAATATTTATTATTTGCGAAATAAATGTTCATTAAATGTTGTCATAGGACAATGGTTTGTAATTATTTGTAAGCTACGTAGGCTAAGCGGTCTGCTGGCTAAGTGGTTAGGGCGTCTGACTGGAGATGGAAAGGTCCGCGGTTCGACTCCCTGTCTCGGCGAGGATTTTTATAGACACTTAACCCGGCATTAACCCCCGGTGCAGCATGCTGTATCAGGTGAAATACGCCAGGACCGTACTGTGGTTCGGATTCGATGTTAAATGTAGGTCCCCTGTACCAGGCAGGATGGGCGGGTTAGATAAAGGCGGCTAAGACAGGGGCAGAATGCCCAGCCAGTAGAAACAATGTCACCAGGTCATTACGACCACACGTAATTATTATTATAGTTCCATAAGTTTCTAACAGATGGCGATGTGTTAACTTATCTATACAACACTTGGTTAGGTAGGTTGGGTAATAATCCAGTAGATCACGTTCTGTTTCAATTTATTTATGCTACAGTTTATTCCTAACAGATGGCGGTGTGTTAATTTATCGAACCATTCAGTAGATGGCGTTGTATTTCGATTTATTTATGCTACGGTCTATTCCACGCCATATGTGTGAGTTTCTTCAATTTTAATTGTGCTGTGTATTGTGTTATAATTATACTGTATTGTTGTTCATCGTTTGTGTGTCTTTATACCTAACGACAAAGTAATTGCACACATGAATATAACATTGAAGAAAACGTTACGATAAATTCGAATCGTGTAAGCATTTCTCGCTAACTTATCATTTTTCTTCTTCTTTTTGTTATGGTCAGCTAGACTCCACGTGTCAATTTCAATTCCTCTCCTGTTGTTTTTTCTTTCTTCCTCCCCAGTACTCCTTCATTATTGCACTCCTCTCTACCTTTGAATCCTGCCATATTCAAAGTCTGCTATCGAAAATTTTTCTTTCCATACGGTTCACTGGTATTATTTCGTTTCAAATTCTTTCTAAACCTCTTTAAGGCCTGGTGTCATCCATGCTATAAATGTATCAAAAAAATATCATTCTTCTTTTTCTGTTATTTTTTTCAATGTTATTTTATATTTCCCTCATTAGTTCTTAACTTCCATTTTACTGTATTTTTCAATGGACCCAAAAATTCCGGTTTCACCACTGTATTATGTGTCTTATTTAAAAGCTTTCAGAAAGGCACTTTTTGTTGTTATTCAAATATTTTTCAGTGAAATGTCGCCCAAAGAATCTAACCTCGACAATGCGTGTAGCAGAGAGGCAAGACGCACGACTGTGCCTTCAATACGCCGTGGATATGTACGCCAAGGTTGAAAACAAGCATTTGCGATTATTCGATACAACCATGTTGAATTACGATTGGAGGATTACATCCTCTTACGAGATACTGTTATCGGCAATATTTATGAAAATTTAAATGCCAATTATATCGGTAATGCATTTATTTTACCTTCAAGCTACATCGGCAGTTCACGGAACATGCAGGAATATATACAAGATGCGATGACTACGTACGTCATTATGGTCGTCCAGATTTGTTTATTACATTTACATGTAATCCGAAATTGGGAGGAAATACAAACTTTGCTATTACCAGGCCATCAATCAATGCATCGTCATGATGTCACGGCACGTGTGTTAAAACAAAAATTAAAATCATTGATTGATTTAATAGTAAAACATTCAGTTTTAGGTAACACACGTTGCTATCTGTATTTGATTGAGTGGCAAAAGCGAGGTTTGCCTCATTCTCACATTTAGATTTGGCTTGAAGTTAAAATCCGTCCAGAAGAAATTTATCGAATAATTTCAGCCGAAATTCCGGACCCATTAATTGATCAAGAATTGTTTGATATTGTTACCAGTCACTCGATCCACGGACCGTGCGGTGCTTTTAACATGACATCGCCATGCAAGGAAGATAGAAAATGTAAGAAGCGTTTTCCAAAGGAATATACGAATGATACTATTACGGATATCAATGGTTATCCGTTGTATCGCCGCAGAAAACACTGAGAATGGTGGCCAAACATTTACAATGCGAATGTCAAATTCTAGAAACCAAGTTGAAATTGACAATCAGTGGGTCGTACCATACTCACCATTGCTTTCAAAAACGTATAAGGCTCATATTAACGTCGAGTTTTGCAGTTCTGTAAAATCCATTAAGTACGTTGCAAATATGTTAATAAAGTAAGTGATTTGGCCGTATTTGAAGTTCAAAATGTAAATAAAAATGACGAAATAACACGATACCAAATAGGCAGATACATCAGCAGCAACGAAGCTATCTGGCATATTTTAGTTTTCGCATCCATGAAAGAGACCCTTCCATCCAGCATCTTGCAATACATCTTGAAAACTGTCAACGTGTATATTTAAACGAAGAAAATATTTTCCAAAGAATACTTTAGCCACCAAAAACGACAAACCACAAACTGAATTTTTCACATTGTGTCAAAAATCTTATGTGTTCCGTACAATTCGCAAAAACATTATTATACGTATACCGATGTTCCAAGCTATTTTTCATGGAACAAATTAGGTAAAAAATGGTAGCCACGTAAACAAGGAGAACCACATCCTTCGATCGCAGGCATATTCAAAGCAAAGACTTTACACAGTGCATCCAAAACAACGTGAATGTTTCTTACAGCGTTTGTTATTGGTGAATGTTCCCGGACCAGCTTCTTTCGAATGTTTACGAACAGTTAATGGTCGAGTGTTCAATACATGTCGAGTGTTCAATACATGTCAAGATGCATGTCGCGAGTTGCAGCTGCTGGTAGACGACAATTATTGGGACCTGACACTTGCTGATGCAGCGTTGACAGCCACGCCGAATAGTATTCGTCAAACTGTTTGCACTTATTTTGACAACATGTTATCCAACACAATCTTCGAGTTTGTGGGAAAAATATAAAAACAGAATGACTGAAGTTATAACTGAAATTTCAGTTTATATAAATAAATAAGAATTTTTTATAAATATCAATTTTTGTATAATTTCAATTAAGTAATTTGTAATGAAATGTAAATTAATTTTTTTATGATCATTTGTCCTTAATTTAAACTCTCCGTAACTCTTTACCAATTAAATTTGAATTTCCAAATCGACTACAATGTTTTTGTCTTTATTAGTGAATATTAATTTGACTACTTGAGGAATTTTAGAATAACATTAATCCAACGTACTTTAATTAGTAAGTCACAGCAAAGCGTGACCGGGTCAGCTAGTATTATATAAGTTTTAGTATGGAAACGCCATTGAACAGAAGAATAAAAAGATAGAACTACAAGAACTGATCGCAGTAATCAGTACGTAATGAAAAGTTGTAAATATGAAATCCAGGGGAAATTCCGATGGTGATTAGAATGTGTTGTGGATTTCGAGAATGAATGGTATTCAAAAAATAATGTAGCATAAAATGGTGATAATATACCCATACCACTGGATAGTCCTTACAAATAATGCTGATTGCAACTTCTTTAATTAGTTTTTTAATTAACAGGTTTTTACCGTCCGGTCGGCAGGTAATTTTACCTTTCACCAACTTCTGAATTGACTAAGTAGTTGAAGTAAATAACAAGACCTCTGCTACACTTTTCATTTAACTTTTTTACTCTGTCCAAAACAGAATACGTGGATAAGCATCAAACCTTGTCCAGAGATTCTAAAGCACATTACAAAACAATTCCAACTATTAAACTTCAGCGGACATATCTGCTTAACAACTCACAAACAATAATAACTGTCAAGCAATACTGACGGCGTCTGTCGCTGAAGTCCCTTGACGCGAGGTTAGATAAGCGGCTGAGAAACATCCAGAACACAACAAACAGTGCCGACAGACGTTTCCTGAGACCTAACAATACGACTGACAATCAAAATCACATGAAAACAATTAGAACTAACACAGAATCACTCACAATCATTAGGAATCACTTTAAAACGGACATCAAAGCTATTTACAGGCAACAAAATCTTCTCGGGTGTCCAGCCGGAGGGTGGTGTAAAAACACGACGTTTCGACAGCTGACTCTGCTGTCTTCATCAGGTATCTGTAGTTGTTCTCAGCAGACTGTCTCTATCTCGACTGGCCAGACAGAGACAGTCAGCTGAGAACAACTACAGATACCTGATGAAGACAGCAGAGTCAGCTGTCGAAACGTCGTGGTTTTACACCACCATCTGGCCGGACAACCGAGAAGATTTTGTTGCATCGATACGATGGGAAAGTCTCCACTCACACATTATTTACAGGCAATTAAACATAAAATGGGCAGCATAAAATACTCCAAATAGCTGAAAAACATCCTCAAAATTACGTGGCTTCTACAACATTCATAATTACAAGCTTTCAATTAATATTTCAAACATCATACTGCTTCTGATCATATTATACTTCATTTACAGAGTATCCTTCCATAAAAGTAATATTAATTCACAAGAAAAAATGTACAAATTAATAATTAATCAACTTTTATCTCTCTGCACTTGATTACTAAGATTATAATTCATAAAAGGCTGTTACAATAGGTCCTCTGTCCCACAACTGGCAATTCTTCAGTCTTACATTATGGTTTTACTATGTTGTAAGACCGTCAGACGCCGCATTCATTACTTCGCAGTTGCTTAACTAAATATAATAGTTACTAAATTGTGTTTATAACCTTGATTTTGTAATGTTGTACATATATCAGTTGAAGTTTACATCGCAATACGGTTGAAACTACCACTACTCGACTGAAATAACTGCAACAGTAATATGGCGCCAGTGAAAGCAATGCGTATTAAAAATAAATCCTAACAACTTGTATTATTTTAAAATCTAATACATCGCGATAAATGTGGAACTCCTTTCATCCGCTTGAGGTAATTACTTCAATAGAATGGCATTCATGAAAACAGAGTAATTACTTTAAAAGTACTTGTTCTAAAACGACGAATGTCAAGGCTGAGGAAAAATTATCCTTCGTCGGTAAGGGCGTCAGGAACTAGAATAAATTACCAAGGGAAATGAAAAATTTACCAAAGACGCTGGAAGAATTTAAAATTAATATTTGTAGAGGGCTTAAGTAGGCGGGTATAATAAAGGGGGAAACAGTGTGTAGGGAAATTACCACCAGGGCACGCGCTCCGTCGCAATTAAATAAATAAAAATTTAAAAAATGTTGGTCCAGGCTACTGATCAAAGCATTCGCTAAGCTTGCCACTGGAAAATGAAAGCTTCTGCTGGACGCGCAGTAATACATTCACTGTATCGTGTTTTAAACGCATATTTCTTAACTTGCTACAACAGTGACATCCATAAACAGAGAATATATCAAAAAACATATACATCGATCGAAAATAAACAAACAAGTAATAATTAATATGTGGATTAAATAATTTTTAGACGGTCTGAGTTTAAATTTATCGAACCTTTACAGAATAGAAAGAAAAAAACAGTAGCTTTAACATTATCTATGCATGAAGAGCTAAAATATCTCTGGCCGTGATTGGCCCGCCGAAGAAGGCAATTGGCTTGACGTCACAGCTTAACAGAGGCGATGACACAACGACACCAATCTGACCTATTAGTTTTGATGCGCAGTCGTTCATTGTTATTTTGGTATTATCTCTAGTAATTTTGCCGATTTCATTAAAGGCATCTTTATCATAACTGCGGATAGTTATAGATTGTTGCAGTGGATTTAATACAACATGTAGAATATGTAACTAGACAGACTGGTTAAGTGGATGATAATATTTAAACAAATGTGCAACTCAAAGCCATTGGTCACTGAATACTGTTGAATTATCTGTTACATGAATATTGTCCATGGAATTACTGCCTGGAGCGTTGCTAGATCTGAATGCTTGAAACCAACTAGAAACAATTTCTGTTGTTTGCTATCACCGTTCCTACCAAATACGTGGACGATGGGAGCTCCCGAGAAGACTGGATCCCACAATACAATTGGGATATCACGATCCCCACGATGATTTTTTTTGTCTAAAAGTAAAACGGTTTACTGCAAGTATACAGTAATGGAAAATTAGTATATGTTACAAATAATTAGAATTTAGAAGAACTTCTTGAAGGAATATCGATAGGGAATTCGGTGAGGGAATCATTTCCGGGATATTCAGTTGCATGTTATTTTTTATGTTTAAGCAAAAAAGGCGAAATCATAATTTACGCAAATCCTGCCGAAGCGCTGGTATGGACAAGCCGGACTAATGCTTTTAGGCGGTACTCCGTAATCTCCTTAGGGAAAACGGGAATCATTTCCATTTTCTGTCTGGCATAAATACGGTACACAAACAGGAATATGCAACACTCATTGACTCAAAGCTTACGAAATTGCAAAGTAGACAGCGACATACACGTTTCTTCATTACAATAGAGGATTTCTTCATAAATTATTACTCCTTCGCTACTAGCTTGAATCAGACAATGGTGGTGACGAAATGGCGAAGCCAAAAGCAGAAAAAAATATAAAGCATATACGGTAGCTGCAGATTAGGCGTGTATTCTCCTAGACGCTCTTTTCCACCCATAATAACTGCAAGGTCTAAACGTATCCAAAGATAAAAAAAATATCTTTTTTATATGTGTTTAGAGGTAGTGGGAGATTAAACTTTAATGTCTAAATGATTTAGTGAAACATTTCTCTCGAACACAAACTTAATAGCGCTTGGTAAAATTCGCCAAGTTGAAGATTTTGCTAACCATCGAAAACCAATTAGTACATTCATGTAGGATGAGATATTCGCACATGTATCATATATCCGTTAGTCCTCTAATTCAATGATTTTTTTTTTGAAAACATGATTAAAAATAGAATAGTACACTAATTTGAAATGTTTGTATTTTAGCTGGATAGCAAAATTTAGATGTATTTTTCAAGTAACATGATGAATTAATGATTAAGTATTATTTCGATATCGAGCAGAAAATGCGGTGAAGGAATTATTTTCATGGTATTCAGTTACATGTTATTTTTTTATGTTTACAGAGAAAAGTCAGTTACGTAATTCACATAGAATATTTCCAAAGCAAAACTCAACACCACAACATGCAACCTCATGTTTATGAAAGTAAATATGAACAAGATTTTCGAAATTCTTGTGAATTAGCTTAATATGTAAATATATTTTTCTGACAATCTTCGACATGAATACAAGAAAATCACAAATCATCTCTGACCAATATCAGGAATCTTTGTAAGATTTTCAAGTACATCACACACGTAGACAGGCAAAGATCAAAACATCATCTCAGAAATATTCGTTGCTACTTCCATGGAGCACCACAAAGCTTTCCTGTGACCCAAGAACAATATAGCTATTTCCTTCATGAATTGCGATCGAAACTCCTCTCTTATTTCATAATATTTCAGAAAACACAACTGGCAGTAGGAAAGGCGAACCGTAAAATCAAACTTCTGCATTGATACTGCCAATTGTTCGTTTTCATGAAAAAAAAAACTTTGATAGGATTAAATTAGCAAAGAATACCACGGAAAAAAGATAATTGGACAAAGCTAATAATGAAACTGTCATTAAGCAATGAAAATAAGATAGGGTAGGGAAAATAACCCGTCAATTACCACAGACGAAGGCAGGAGGGCTAGACGAACAAAAACATACCAGACGAAGACAGGAAGACTAGAAGAACATAAACATAAGTTACAATATTTCGGTTAGTAGCCTTACGAATGTATGAGGTGAGATATATGACAGGTGTAAAGATGTATACACATCCTGAGTTATCATATGAACCATACTTCATTCCCGATGCACTATGTAAACAAGCCCTTCTTCTGTAACAGTAAAATGTCTTCTATCATGCCAACCCCAGGAGAGCTGAGGAAAAAAATTAATCAGACCCCAATCCCTTCTGTATAGCAATTACCTGGAACCAAAGTTCGATTTTCTCTTTCTGGTCAAGTGGTTCGATCGTATCGCACTGAGCCTGTACTTATCCTCACCGCTTCTATTGGCCTGACGAAGCAACTGATTTCCCAGGGGGCCTGTAGCTTGCCGTTCGCCACCCTGGAGGAATTTTAATTTGCCTCGCCAGTTCTGTTGTCAGGCGTGTGCTCTCAAGTAATCGCGAATAAGGGGTGCGCTTCGATTGTAACTCACGGAGAAAATGATTGCAATGGCAGATCTTCCTGAAGGGGTGACGCGCAAGCCGATCCTACAAACTCCATGTATAAATGAGGCATTACGTATTTTAGAATTCTCTTTCGCCAAATATGGATGAAAATTTCTTCAACAGTGTGTAATGCTAACTCAAAACTGAGTCTTGAAATATTTGACTGATCGAGTTGACGTTTCCAAAATTACTTTTAAGAATAAATTATTCATTCTCTCGGGATTTCCAGAAAAAAAAACTAACAAATCGCATTGAATGATGTAATTTCATACACTCGACGTTATCCGTATTTTCGTAGTTGTGGATACCTAATTTTTGATGCATGGAGGACTTAGTACCGTAGAAAAGAACCAGAGTAAAGTGTTCGCTGTTGTTATCTTTTATCATAAAAATAACTTTATCTTTGCGATCCAAATTCATCAGCGAATAGAATATTGTGTACTATATTTATATAGGGTTACTGATAATTACATTATCACAAGCATCTTCATTTACAGCACTAGGCCTACTGGACTGTTAATGGAGATCTTCCTTCATTTCTTTGGTGAAGATCCAGGCATTATTTTCGCTCTGGGGATATCTGCGGTATTCTGTTCTTTTCATTATTTTCAGAGATCATGTTTCTCTATATTGCTGCACATATTCAATCAATGATATTATTTTTAGTTGCTCTGTTATTTTTCTACTGCTGACACTATTTAACAGTGTATGTCCTGCAATTCTTCTCAGGAATTTCATTTCTACCGCAGCGATTAATTGCTGATATCGTTCTTTTATTGTACAGGTTTCAGAACAATAAATAACAATTGGATTCGCCATAATTTTATAAGCCACATGTTATCGAAACAAACAAGTTTGGTTAGTATTATTCTTTTCTTACAACATGTAGCATTCGTCTGGGTGATTACGGAAAATTGCCTAAAACTGTTGCCACAATACACAGTACGGCGACAAAAGACTCGAAATGCGGGAGGACGCGGGTTCCAATCACCGTCCGGACATTCACATTTGGGTTTTCCCTAAATCACTCCAGGCAAACTTCAGGATGCTTCCTTTAAAACGCCATGGCCGAATTCCTTCCTGTTACTTGCCCCCATCCTTTCCCATCTCTAATGACATCGACGTCGATGAGGCGTAAATCAATAAGCAAAAAAAAAAAAAAAAAATTAGTCTTACTCTGGACCGTTGTATTTACCGACGTGCGGACTTTTAAACGCTCGAAAAAACTGCCGGATTTTGTGTATATTTATTTGTGTGTTTTGTGACGGGTTGGTAACTAAAACGGTAATGTGTGTAGACAATAGACTACAGTGCGTAGATCAAAATAGGAATAAACGCACTGAAAAATAAATGTATATTTCGCTGGATGGAATTTAAAAATATTCCGTCGAGAGTGCTTTTATACATCCCGGATGAAAGAAACTGTACAATAGAAGCGGGACTGCCGGTTGCAACTGTTTCAACTTATCAGTTTAATTTCGATCGGCTCTCATATTAATTTCGACTCATTGTTCAACTATTTAAATCTTGCGGAGTTTGTATGTACTTTGTCTGCCAAATGATAACAAACTTAACGATATTACTTAGTAAATAGGAGATGAGTATTTCAGATACCATCAAGTTACTGTATCATACATAATTTTGATTCGTTTCAAAGTAAAACAAAATTTATACTTAGTTATTTAGTAATATAAGCAGAGCGATGATGTTAAAGCCCTGTTTATATTAAAAAGAAACTGTTTACAGAATTAAGCAACGAAGCGTTTTATGGATTTGTAAATAAATAAAATAATCACCTATGTTAAGATTTTGTCTTTGACGGTTGTCGAGGTTAAAATAAACAGTTACTGCGCAAGTGTGTGTGGCGTTGGTTGAAAATGAGGGAAGAAATGTAATCCATTGAAACGTCCTATGAAAGTGACATCTTTACACGGCTGGAAGCCTGAAAGCATTTTACTTATTAACATTAAAACTAATCAACTACAAACTAAGTGTGAAGTACGTTTTTCATTATTAACCGTTAGTATTTTATGGTATTACATGTGCGGAAGCAGAAATCAATTTTTTTGGAACGTCTATTTATAATGTCTATAACACTGAACAAAATTAATTTACAAGAGGAACTACATTGTTTTTTATTTACCAAAACACCATACATATACCTTTAAATAGAGATAACAGTAAATTTCTAACATTACCTTTTAGAAGACAGTAATTATTTTACCACCATCTGATTCTATTATTAGTATTTTGATTACAGGATAATTGGGTAGCAAGCCGATTTATAATACTAATAAAGTATTATCGAAGGAACTAAGTTATTTATATATGACAGTTTGGAACTTTACTATCAATAAGCAATCATCGAATATATTTTATTGACTCAGGAACTCTTGTGTGTACGTCAGAATTCAGTCTGCGAAGATTCACCAATATATAAACATTAACCCACAGGTATTTCCATAAAACGAAAAACGCTTATATTCGATCCGACAAAAACTCTAAATCTACTGCGCATATTTCGATAGGTTTTTTACCGTTTTAAAGACTAGAATCTGAAATGAATCGTTTGGCATGTACTTTAACTAGTGATGTGCCGGATATCCGTATCCGGATCCGTATCCGCGGATATCCGAGGGGGAAAAAAATCCGTATCCGTATCCGTTACTTTTTTCAGCGGATCTTTAACGGATCTTTTGTATAGAATTTCATCAAGCACGTATATAAAATTTTAAAGATAGCTAGCAATGAAATACTATTATCTTCAATTCCAATTACTTTGTGTTTATTAAAATCTCATATCTGACACATTTATATTGCAAAAATTAATTATTTAAACATTTATTTTACTAGGTTACCAAAGGTAACTGGTAACTTACCACCGTAGTAATTTTTAAGGAATTATTTTAACTATATAGTGAGATCACACCTCTAATCTTTGTGATTTGCTAGCTGAAATTGTTATTGAGGTACTGTTAAAGTGTTTACATCAGACAAAACAATCACTTTTACAGAAACTTAAAAAAATAAATGTTATAGTTAAAATTAAGTTTGGAAAATTGTACTTCAAAAAGAGTAACATGACAGCTTTGAAAGTCTATTACGATGAGGATCGTAAATAATTTCAGCTGCACTGAAAAACTGCTCACTTGAAACGCTTGTAGCAGATCATGATAAATATGTGCGTCTCATGTGTCATAGACCTCCCAATTTTTTACTATTATTGCTAACAGCTTTTTTAACAACCAGGTGCAGCTGATGTACTGTACACTGAATATTATCTTCGCCAGATAAAGTGCAAGCACGCCTCATGTTGGATCCCCCATTTCTTACCATGAAGTGCACATTCTGGTTGGGATTCCCTACTCTTCCAACATACTTTGAAATATTGCCGAAATCTCCGCTTTTAAAGCGATATTTTTTCTTATAAAATATTTTGTAATGTTAAAGATAACAATGAAACACCTGACCAAAAAGCCTACCAGATATATGATATGTAGGAAATTTTCTCAAAATCCTTCAACACGTTCTTTATTTTCGATCGTAAAGTTCCTGCCTTTTAGAACATAATTTGCAACAACAAGATCCATCAATCGTCGGAACCCAAAATCTTATACGTGTTGAAAAAGTAACCAAATGAAGCTATCATTTCTGCATTTAAATAGTTAGTTTTTGTTTTGCAATGTTCCACATTTTGACTTTTTCTATGTATTCGTTAAAAAAAATTCTAAATTCTCTATTTATCGTTTTTAAAGATATTCCCTGCTGAATGTTTTCACCGGCTATCTTCTTGGCGGAGTCTTCTTTTAAAAATAACTAATATTTCTGTGGGTGTTTCGTCTGAAGGTGATTTTTTACCAATTTGTACCTTTATGTCAATACATTCCTTCACAAATTTTGTATTTAGCAGATTCGTCATTTATTATCGTAAAATATTTCCGTATTACAATACTACACTTTTTTATAGAAATTGTTTTAATTTTAATTTAACTTACAACTTAACAGAAAACACAATAAGCTATCCTATATCATCTTAAAATATAAACATAAACACGCACCGTGCAAGGTCAAAACACGTCGCGTATGCTGGATGTTCGTTGATAATGAATAGTAGCTGACGACTTTTTCACTGTCGGTCCAAGTTGAGGAAGTTGAGATCCGTATCCGTATCCGTATTCGCGGATCTAGGCACTAATTATCCGTATCTGTATCCGTATCCGCGGATATACATTTTTAACGATCCGGCACACCACTAACTTTAACGTAACAAAATACCGGAGCAGTGAGTTAAAATCTGAATGTATAACGTGAAACACCAAAGTGGAATACCAACTTGATACAAAAAAAGCCATATTATCGCATGTAACGTTTCCTTCCTTAAATTTTGTTTTTAATCTTTAAATTCCATAGATGGCCGTACTGAATGCGAAGAGGAAACAAAGTAAAGAGAAAACTATTTAAATTAATTTTAATAATATAATGGAAAAAACCTTCCTATAGCTTCTTTGCTTCATGAAACTACGATCTCAGACAGCACCGCTACAATCTTTGATGTTTGGAAGTGAAATTATATTCGCTGTCAATAGTAAGTAATGCATGTCTGATGGCTTTTAACATAAAACCTTTAGTGTTGGCTTTTCTGAAATTTTATAATTTGTTGTTGAACGTTTATGTTTTATCCACATGGCATGAGAAAAAAATTTCTATTGCTGCACGAATGGCTGTGGGTATTTTGATGTTCGTGACAGGGCGGCTAAAAATATTGCAGGAATAAATCAACCCTATACCATCTCTTTCTGCTACACCGTGGGTTAGTCGTTCAAATGCGTTTAGAAAATGGAGCGATTGACTTTAAATTTGATTCACAAGAGCAGAAAACTGGCCTCTGTTATGAACTTCAATATTTATTGCGTCGGATACAACCTAGATTACACCGGGCAACACCAGCATCTCCTCTAGTAGTCTGGATAAACGTGCATGACTATGGCATAAACTGTTGCAAGTTTATAACACACTGAAAATAATCAGTGCCAGCAGCAAACTTTGTTACATTTCATAACTGTGCTGGCAAACAGGTTATTTGACACGTGGGCGGGAAATTGCTAAGAATGCGTTACAGTTCTTAAAGAAAGCTCTCGAAACTCGACAATGACTAAAGGCTCAATGAAATAGTGTTGTTAATTTACTCAATACCATTCGATTAAATGTGAATATTAATTAAAAGAGTACTGAAAACACTTGAAATATTAAAAAGGATTTATTTGAAATATTTTAGCAACAATTTTCATACAGTAAATAGTTTACATGAGTTGCAAATAAAGTGAAATGTATGCTTTATAAGCGAGCGTCATTACAGCTTAGGGGCCATCCACAAATTACGTCACACGAATTTAAATATTTTTGGACCCCCCCACCCCACCCCTGGTGTGACGTCACATAGTTTGGAATTTTAAATTTATAAATTAAAACAGCACTTCCAAAATTATTTATGTATTTCTAGTTAAAAAATCATATCAAACATATAAGAAAATATTTAAAAAAACATAAAAAATCAAATTAATGATACGAAATTGAGTCATCATGTGGCCATGGATTTTGAACCCATTCTTGATACTGTTCATTATTGGCCTAATAGTTACTTCATTCTTGATTTCGATAGTGTTGGGAACATTCGATGTGTCAACATCATCTTCATCCAACCATAAAGCATCGTCATCGTTTAATAAGCAAAGAACTTCCATGTTTCGTCTAGCGGCAATGCTTTGTGGACGAATCTTTATGATGGGGAAAACCTCTTGTTGCCTATTATGTAATTGCTTATGTTGGTTAGTGGCTTCGTATAATGAAAAACATTGCCCACAGATGCCTCATGATCGTTTAAATAAGTATGCCTCGACACTGGGGCAATACGAGCCAAAAAGTGATACAAATCGTGCATGTGATGTCACAAAGTTTATGACAGGCCCCCCCCCCTCTCCTTTTTCACACGATGTCACTCTTTGTTGACCCCCTCGCCCTCAAGGTGTGACGTAATTTATGGATGGCCACTTAGGTGTTTTTGAGTGTGATTAAATGAAACATGGAAGTTAATTGTCACGTTACACTATTGTACCGTAGACAGTAAGTAATCTGTTTAATGAACGGGAATCAGTAGACTCGCTGCCGTGCTGACGCAATTTCGCCTAAGCAGGAGGGCGTGTTGCTGTATTGTAGCTAAGTAGCTCGTTGCCCGTTATTGCCAATGAATACAGATCCAGGCGAGGCGAGGCGAGGCGAGGCGCCTAAGACCTGGGCCCAGATTGTTACGGCGCAACACCGCGTGGCTTATAACTCTACGCTCAGCCTCGAGATACGACCCAATAAAGTCGGCACGTTAGCAGGGGCCCACGGGGCCGTAACACACGTCACGCCGCCCTAAACCCCCCCCTCCCCTCCCCCGGATTAGTGCCGACAGAACACACTCGCTATCGAACAGGGCCATAACGCAATACTCTATACTGCGCTGGATAAACGCTTTTCTAGCTTCGGATTTATTCATTTATCCGGTAAAATGTTAAAGTAAATTATTATTGATAGATGTAAAATTCAGCCAACCAATTGCATCAGTCAGGCTATTAGTCGTGACCGGTTTCGACCTTCTTAAGATGCGTACTAACATGTATCTCTGAAGAAGACCATCTTAAGAATCTTAAGGACATTAAATTGAAAATTGTGAAAACAGCGTATTAACATGTACTTCTGAAGAAGACGATCTTAAGAAGGTCGAAACCGGTCAAGACTAATAGTCTGACTGATGGAATTGGCTGGCTGTATTTTACATCTATCAACTATTTACCGTTCCTGAGAGCATTATGTTTAAAATTATAAATAAATATTCATATTTTGATTATTTTTATGAGCAGGGTGACTAAATGATTGACAATCATTTATGCAGCCTACAAATGTCATAACCTTGCAATTTATTAATCATTTAAAATTTGTGTTACCTATGGACGTGGAGTTTTTAGCGTTACTCAAAATAAGCAACCAAAACAGTAAAGGCGGATACACATCAGTGCGAGGCAACGAACGAACGGGACCGAGGCGAGGCGGGACGTATGAACACTTTGGATGCGCGAACGCAGTTCGCCGAGGCACCGAACGAGACAGGTATCTACCCATTCGTTTGTTACGACGAGCGTGGTGACAATTTAACAGTGGCTAGTGCTTCAGTTGCAGTTACAGTTGATGCTTCTCGAAAACCAGGTGCATAATCTAAGAATTTTAGACTTTCCCAAGCGAACCACTTAAAAGCTTATCTGTCATTCGAACCCGAAAATAAATTCCTTTAATTATTTAAAGTTTATTTCGAAACATATAAAACTTAACACTTAAATTATTACTAAATAATTATTGCAAATATTACTCTGGAATTCATTGAAATGATACTAAATTAAATTTTAATATGTTTTCTTTCTTCTAATTTATATAAAACTGAATTGTTTCAAATACTGAATATTATGGGTCAACTTTCCTTTTCCTATTCCCACGCTGTTAACTCGATTTTTTTCTCCTCCCGCACGAGACTAGAGCCCATTTTTTTAATAAAAAAAAAACTCTGTTTCTTCTCCAATAATTTCTCTCATTTCGCGCCAAGCATCCTATTTTTTAATGCATTTTAATGTTAAAATTTATGGTCCTTCTACAATATGGAATGCCTTTATATTCTTTAATAAAAGATAGTACCTTTTCGTTGTACCAAATCATGTTTAAAAATGTGTAGAGCAAAACGAAAAACAAAAAAAAAAACAATATCGAAAAACTCCTTAGTAAAATATAATGATTTTATTTCATTTCAACGCATAATGTGCCTAAACGATGACTGAGTGCCTACGTGGCTGTATGAACGAAAGGGCCAGACGAACGACTGGAAATACCCGTGAACACTCATGCGGCACACTCACGAATTCTCTTTGAAGTACCGTCTTGGGACGGATGGCGTTCGAACTGTTTGTCGCGCCTCTGCTACAGGTACTCACTGGTATTAGCTTGTCTCGTCTCGCCTCGGACCTGTTCGTGCGTTGCCTCGTTCTTATGTGTACCCGCCTTAAGAGGCACACAAACACAACCGCCATACATTGAAGGTCGATTAATTACAACACAAAATTATAATCCAATTAAATGTGATCACCAATACTGAAGCTAAAAATTTACATTCAACAAGTTACAAAACAGTGAAAAGAGGCGGAAAACGATGAAACATATAAAACGAGAATAATTTCCCCTTAACTGTTTTCAAGTCTTTGGTGCCATTTACTTCAGTTTACTCATCACGCCAATGGTTGATGCTGAGTTTCGTGAATTCTTCTTTGCCACACACTCGGCATACGTGGTACGTCACGTTCCTGCTACCTTGTTAGACTAAGTGTTTGTTTGTGGGTGACAAATCGCCTTAGCTTGACATTTCGAACAAAAGTATTTATGTTTTAAGAACACAGAGAGGTTCAGAAGGTTCCCATGCCTAAGTGTGAGAACAGTTCATCTTTCCATTAACTTGTGGTGCAGATTAAGATACGCAATTTATCTCTTTGGCATTTTCGGCCAAACATAACATTGCTAAACGGGCCTCTACAGAATGCACACAGCGCGGCTACCTGGGCTGCCTGGCCAGGATATTCCCGAAGGGGTTCTGCCACCGACTGACAGTGTTTCGATTTGCTGCGCATGCGTCTGTGTTGTGGTTAACGAATATAACCGGGTAAGTTGGATTTTTTTTTTTTTTTTTTTTTTACTTATTGCTTTACGTCTCGTCGACAGCTAAGGTCATTAGAGGTGGGATGGGACTGGAGACAAGAAACGGGAATGAATTCGGCCATGGAATTTTTGAAGGAAGCATCCCGGCATTCGCCTGGAGTGATTTGGGGAAACCATGGAAAACCCAAATCTGGATGCCCGGACTGGGTTTCGAACCCGCGTCCTCCGGAATGCGAGGCCAGAACGTTAACCAGGTAAGTTCGAGGTCGGGTTAAATGCCTTCGAAAGTCCCAGTCGAGAGGGGGATTGAAACGGTGGACCTTTTTTTTCTTCAGTCAAACACGTTATTCTCTGACTTACCAGACTGCTCGGGAAATTTTAATAGATACTATCGTAAACCAAGGACTGCGAATGTCACTTTGGAAGGCAAATAATAAGAATGGCCCAAAATCCGTAAATACAAAACAAAAAGTAAATAGTTTTATGTTCAATCGAGGGAAGAAAAACCTAATGATCTAGATATGGAGATAAATTAAACATCATATCGAAAAATATACCAAGCCTACAAAATAAAAAAATAGATATTAATAAAAAAATAGAAATAACAAGGAAACATTAAAATCAGTTTCTCTCTAAGCAATGGGATGTCTAGCTTGATATAAAATAAAACAAAAATTTATCTTTCTCAAAAAAAAAATAGCAAAGGATCAAAAAAAGTAATGAATAATTGTATTAGGCCTGAAAAATATTATTAGGAAAAAAGTGACTGCTTTTTATAGACACTTGGTACTAATGAATCGAGAAAGGTTTTTTTAAAATAATTACAATACCTCTATTTAAAATAATAAAAAACGTAAATTCGTTGCTCTGGGATAAAAAAGGAAATTTTTTAAAAAAATTGTTTGCAGAAAGAGGTGTTTAATAATTTTATACGTCGAAAAATGATGGAGGAGTTCCAGTATTTCTAAGAGGATTTGGAAAAAAATTTTTGACGTAAGAAAACAGCAGCGAAAAATTGGAAACCCAGAAAAAGAAGATATGTAGGTATTTAGCTTGGTTACAGATAGCCAATTCTATAAGAAGAAAAAGCAGGGTGCGGAGCTAAGCGAGTACAATAAATCAAGAACAAAGCTCGGCTACATCCTAACAACAAAGCCTCACGTTAGATGGAGACACGAACTCTGCCAGAAAAGATTATTCGAATTTTAGCATCTGAATTGCTATGTCGATAGTTACCGCATGTTGCAAACAAATAATTCCCAATATATTTTTACGTAATGATTCCCGCACTTGGGGGCGTAACAGAATTGTTAGGCCTTAACGACTATTTGCAAGAAGCCTCCGCTTGTCTTGTTATTAAGGCGTAACGGAAACTCGAGTTCAAGCTTCGAAAATCAATATTACGAGCAATAGAAAAGGAGAAACCTTAAATATCAAAAGGAGAAAACTTTTGAACTGAAAAAATTAAGTATAATGTTGTAGTGTCCCGCACTGTATGTCTCTGGGATTAAGTACTTCATAAACAGTTTACTGATTAATACAAAATAAATGATTGTTGGTGGGGTTCTCTTCCGAGGTGGTCCTTCACATTAATACAAGTGAAACATGAATTATTAATGAGAAACATATTGATTTTATTGATTTTATACATAGAAAGCAAAGTTATTTCGGAGAAACAATTACTTGAATGGGTAAATGGTTGTTCCCTCTTTGGTACTGGAATTTACAGTTCTTTAATTTTGTTGGAGCTCGTTGTGGTCTCTGTAGACGATTGCGTTACCGTAATGTTGAGCAGCGCAATGAGAAGAGTCGTGTCGGTGACCCGCGACGGGGCTTGCAGAGCTGCGTCGTGTTTCGGCAGGCCAGGTAGTCGACCCGCTGAGCGAAGGGTGGAGTGGCGTCTGGAGTCTCTCCTCCGCGACAGCCGGCAGCTCGTCCTCGACCCCGGGGGACCTCAGCAATGTGTCCTCAGTAGCGCAGATCGCCCGCTGCTGTCTGCTCGCGTCGAACCAGAGTCCCTCTCGTCCAGTCTCCGCCGGTCCGACATCAAGTGTCCGTCCTCCGTCAATTCTGCCTTCCTCGTAGACTCGCCTTGGGTGGAGTTCGTTCCTCTTCTTCCTCCCGATTGGTCGAATATATAATAAAAAAAAACAAAAATATCAGCAACCAGCGAGAATGAATTCCATTGGCTGGGATAACCCCACCACCAGCGTCATTTTCTTGGTAGGTCACCCCCCTCCATATAACCATAGTCTCTGTGGGCTGCACTTCTTAAGAACAAACAGTTTATTGTTAAAGAATGTTTCTTCGCCAGCGACGTCTGCGAAATGTCTGACAGCTCGGCTGGAACATTTTATGATTGGGGCTCTCAAAGAAACCTTTCATTCGTCGAACATCCACACAAGGGAGCTCACAATGTAACACTGTGTCCATTGTTTTAAACAAACATCTACTATATCCGAGAAGGTCTCCATCACTTCAGTAAATTAATGCCCCAAAACACTCGGTAACACAAGGGAAGTCTGTTATTTTGAACGTCAACCAGACCTCAATAAAGTACATTCTTTATTACTCACTAGCCTGTCCACTAGGTTACAACCATTATCCTTTCTATGACAAGTAATAATATTAAACATTCCTCATGATAACCTTGTCGGTCGAGAACCGGACTCAAATCAAATGATATGAACTTAAATACATTATGGTAATAACACTACTGGATCTAACAACATTTCTTGTTACTGATAAATAATGAGATCTACAGAATGGGACATCTCATTGTCCCTACAGTTGGTTTTCTGTTATACGCCTACATGTTACTGCGAGTGACATGTGGAGATGTTGCAAACCTGTGCATCAAGTAATCCCAACTTCGTGAATCTCTCTCTGAACGTAATTTAGCTAGGAAGGAACTTCACGTCTCACTTCAAAGACAGACTTTGGTTCCTGCGAATTTGCCTTTGAACCGCAAACCTGTTTGATCACTGCTCGGTATAAGCACTGACCGAACAAACATTTCCATTTTTCTTTAGTTAATTTTGAAGCTGCCTCAGCATAACGAAACTCTCACGTATACTGTATTGTTATGATGAGAGTAGTTCATGAAGTTAATTTTTTAATAAACTGTTGAACTATTTTCACACACACATCTATTGCTCGGAACGAAAATTATCAAATAATAATCAGCTGAACCTATTTGTTTAATACGTATGTAAAAATTTGCAATAATTTAACAATCTGAATGAACAGTTTTCAAATAAGATTTGTTTTTCGCTACGTCGTGTTCATCGATTTTACTAACGAAGATGCTCTTCTTTTATTTCTGATATATTTGTCATACGTATTTTTACTTTAACCCAAGGCGAACGAAGAAATTATCTCTGAAGGACATGTTTCAGGTAAGATAAGGCGCAATGCGATTTAAGGTTTCAGAAATTCATGACTCTTAGCGTTAATCCTTTCGTACACAAGTAAACAATTCATACGCTTCACAAATTTTCATCCGATTGTTTTTTGCTGGCACAAACTGGATATTTTTTACGAATTTTGTTTTGTTTTGAAATAAAGTCAGTGCTACTTGACAAAAACTAAATTCTCAAAAAATCTATCTTTACAGTATTATTTTTAAGATTTTAATTTCTACTTAACAATTTGATTTATTTTCTAAAGCTTTATTCAGCTTTTACTATAAATTTAAAATTATTTCTTTGGTAGAAATGGTTGGAGATTAGGTCTATGATTCAAGTTTGTAAATTTTCGACATTTGCTCGGTTGTGGTATTAGGAATTTTCTTATTTACTGTTAATTTCACGTTACCTTTCAGCCATCGTTTTCAGGATGCCTCTTATTTTGTGTTTACGTATTTGTTCGAATTTAAAAACTAAAAGAGTTTGTCATGGTTGCACTGAAGCTATAATTCGTAACAAGGTATAGTTTTAATTGTTTCTGCAGTGGGTTTCCACTGGTTATCTTTGATGCACCACCATGAATATGTGAGATTTCTAAATGATCAAATTCATTTCAGAAAATTTTTTTTCTCTTTCTCTCTGACTGAAATCTGGACATTAAGATAACATGGAGCAAGTGGAATTTACGGGCAATCACAGTGGTAGCATCTGTGTAACACATCCATTCAAACTGTGCACAAGAAGAAATTCGCAATATGGGCAGATATTGTTGTCTTGACATTGAAATTGTACGTTCTTTCTCTCTCTTTACATTGACTCTCCATTAGTCGGACAAACATCATACAAGAAAGTCTGGCAGAAAACAAAACTACAATGTAGTTTTAAAAAGAAATTAGATAACTTCATTATTTGTCTACATGAATTCTAACATGTATGCTGTGATGAATACCTCTGGTTATTATTTGGAAAGACGGAATTAAAGTGCGTGAGTGCAATCACTCATACGATGCATTAATATACTGATACAAATTATATTTATGCAGATCTTGGAAGTTATATTTCGTCGGGTCGTGACGAATTAAACTTCTCCGCGGTCATATTCAATAAGCTCCTCGCGAAGTTCTAAATTTCGCTATGCCTTTTGTTATACCGTAACTATGAAAACAGCAAGAAGGAATCTTTTTATTTTTAAACATGAGAATCACATCGAAGTTTTTATTTTAAAACTATAAGATCAAATATTTAGTGAAAAAATTATTGCTGAAAGTTGTATGACCATATTATGCACAGAACGCATTTTCATTAGCGAGATATTGCTTTGATTTTAATAGTCTTGTAATAGTTTCCATGGAAAAATGTTACTTTATTATAAATTCAACAGTACATGACGCGGGAAAATTAGGTCAATTCTCGTTGGGATTCGCTGTTTGTATGCACGCTCTGTTACTATGCGTAAGTAGATTCTAAGCACTTGGTGTATGATAAGTGGAAGAACACTTCAAACTTAACAGTAGCCCAACAAAGTTAGTTCGGCAGGTCGGGACTCTGCGACTAACTTAGCAAGGAGCCGCATAGCTACATTCTGCATCATGGTGGAAATATTTCATACAACTTGTCTACACTAAAGCGCGCATTACAGTATATAACCTGTTGCAGAATAATAAGACAACATTACCACTAGTACTACGAGGGTCCACCAGATATGGACGAAATTGTTTTTTAATTTTTTTAAATCTTCGTTGGATTAATATTTGTGAAAACAAAATACGAAAATATTTTTCCATATATCCTCTACAGTTGTCCGGTAATTTATTTCACCGTAATGACAATTTTTAAATTTCAGTTTCATAAATTATCAAGGAAAATATTAAACAATTTGTGAAAAACATTAAAACAATTAAAAATTTAAATTCATGAAGGGCAGGAACAAGTGGGTGCTGAAATCGTACTGACAGAATTTAAGATTACTAAAAAAAAAAAAAAAAAAAAAAAAATCAGGACATATGTAAGGACATTGTTATATACTCCATCATCATATTATATGTTATTTCTAAAAGGTGTTTTTTTTTTCACGCCATTATCTCCCTTCATACCAAACCGAAATTGATAAATGAGATATCATTTTAAAGATTAAGGTATCCGCTTTGGTCACATCATATTTTAAGAAAGTTTTTTTTTTTTCAATTTGGCCCTTAAAGGGCAAAAATGTCAGTATTTCTAAAATGCGTTTTATTTGTCACGAGCCATTTATGTCCCTGGATACCTAACCGAAATCGATAAATCAAATCTCGTTTTAAAGATTAAGATATCCGCTTTGCTGATATCATATATTAAGAAATGATTTTTTCGAAATTCTATCCTTAAAGGGCAAAAGGCCTTAATAGGTCTAACGTATTTTTTTATCGGATTTTGACCCTTAAAGGACAAAAGTAATAGTGCGGTAGAAAGACACTAGGGTAGGGACCTCACATGTTTTTGAGCCGAGAATGTTGCCAGGAGACTAACGGATGTTTGGCTTCATCGGACCTGTTTCATATTTTCTATGTAGTTCTGTACTAAGTCTTTTCGTTTCAATAGTATAGTGGTGTATTCATCGAATATGAGAATGAGCGTCAAAGGTGAGTCTGCTGATGCAAAGAGCAGCAGAAGCTTATAAGAAAATTCAGGCACCATAGACTACTAATTTGCGTTCAGCATTATTCGCGCTCACCCTCAAGTTATTTTCCCTAAATGGACTGCTTTGAAATGACTGTCCGCTTACTTCCATAACATAACGATGAGAGCGTTTGGAAATCACTATCCGACCGTCATAGAATAACTTCTGCACACAGAATTGTCAACGTTGTAAATGAAAATTCAGTAGATATTTGGCGGTAAGGCATTATAGTTATCACATCTAATACATCTCGTTAAAATGATGATTTAGGGTGCGTCGATGGTTGGGTCATTAAAGCCAGCTAATTCCTTTAGCTGTATTATTTACACAGGGGAGAATAGCAACTTATTCCATGTTCAGTTCTAGCTTCTTTTCAACTAATTTACGATACATTGCATAAGTCATAATTCGGAAGAAAGCAGCGTCATCGGTAAAGTAAAACCCAAAACATGTAATAAAATCAGGTCAGTGTGATTTGCCATGTTAGATTCCGTCACCTTTTTTTAATTAGAGGCGGGAAAGGACTGGGATAAGGAACGAGAAAGAATTCGGACTTCGCCTTTTGAATTAACCATGCCGACATTCACCTGGAGCGATTTGGGTAAACCATGGAAAACCCAAATCAGGATTCGAACCTGCTTCCTCCCGGATGCGAGGCCAGAGCGTTACCGCCCGCTCACTACACTTGGTGATTCCGTCAGCAGCATGGATTACTTCAGTTTTGTAAGGTTGTTAAATGTCTTATCTAGTTTATGATTAGGCCTATCATTACTAGCTACAACGTCGCCTGATATGAAAAAGCACTTTAGAAATGATGAATATGGGACAAAACGCTTATTTGAGCATAATTCACAGCACATGCTTTTACACTCTTTTCGTCCAGATTAATTTCTCAACAGGGACTGTCAATGTGCTGTGGTCTGGTGTATCGTGGGTAAGCTTAGTAATTATGGTACATCACCCGACGGGGTTGTAAGTTTAAGCGATTTTCCCGCCGCTAATTAAGGTGGTGCAAGGCTGGTCCTCGCCTCTTCCTCGATAATATTCATTCCAGAAGCAGAATAACTTGATAAGCACGTACAGATAGAGAGTAACTTCTTTACTTCAGACTCGATCGTTGCTGTTGCTAAGCCATGAAGATCCAAGCACGGTATTATCATTCCGAAAAACTTAGGAAACTTAAATTAGAATCTCAAGTAGCTGCAGCTATGATGTCATAATAGCTTTGCTTCTTGAAGTAGACGGACAGGGGTTGGTAATACACTGAAGACTAAGTTCAGCAATGTAGTTGTAAAATCAGGGAATGTTTTAAAGTAAATTACATTTTCAGGAGTTGAGAGAAGATGCTTACAGGTATTAGCTGTCAATAGTTATTGCGATGATTTCACGAGTTGTCTTCTGCCCAAGAACGACTCTTGTTATTATTGACAATAGTTAAAAACGGAAACTGTTATTCTTCTGGTAAAGTTTCTAAGGAAAATTTAACAATTTTTCTTATTTTATTTTTAACTACTATTATCATCTAAAAAAATAAAAATGTAATCACATATTTGTTGATAGTATTCGTGATAACCTAGGTTTCATATAAACTTTCTCTAGTTATTTAATAAATTTCTCTATTTCTCATATTTGCCAAAAAAAAATTAGTTCATAATGTAACCTGGCTCTAGTAATTGTTACGGAGAATGGAGGGTAAACAATATATAAAAATTAAAAAATTAAAAAAAACACACTCACACACACATTCGTCCACGTAGATATAAAAGAAATACATAAATTTGAAAAGATAAAACATATAAAATCATCATACACATTGTAATGTATTAAACACAGATAAACAGTTAACCTCCATCCTTAGCTTGCTATAGCAAGAGGCGTCTATGGATTAACAAAAATATAGGCGAATACATTCAAAGATAGCCAAACATTTTAATGATTAAAATGTCGATTTTATGAAATACATATCTTTCTGTAAGGTTGATTTGCAATTTTAATTTAAAGGAAAAACATATTAAACCATTACACATATATAAATACGTAATCTTCCTTCTTAGCTTGCATCTTTGGACAGACGGAAACATTATGCCCGCCGAAAGTAACGAGACTGCGTAACACGTGACAAAAATCATGACGACATGATTAAACTCGAGTTTTATGATATCTAATGATTCCCAGTTTCCTTTAGGGTTTTGTGTTTTTGTTAGAAGGCCTTTGAATCTTTTCATGCAGTCAGAGAATTCGTGTAAACTGATTTCTTTTCCTGCAGTTGTAACACTACCACTAACCCCCAATCATTTCTTACTATTAATCTACTATTATTGAATTATTTAACATTTATTAATTATGAATATCCTGAATAATTGTATTAATGTTTGTAACTAGTTCTATTTCACCCACATTGTTTACGCCTATTTTTACAATTAAACGTACCAAGAAAATTATAGAATAATCCTTCAATCATTTGTAAGTCAGTAAATTGATGTATTTAGTTAATGAACGTCTAGAAACACGGTTTGAGTGGTATCGTTTGGGAATCTCTTATTCCATATTAGCTCTCGCTACCTACATTTCGATGATATCGACAAATAATTCCAGGCAAGTATCGGGATGTTTCTTTCAATAGACTGTGGCGGAGTGTCTTACCACTCCTTATCCTTTTCCCGACTCTAACGACCCGCCATCGACGAACCATAAAGCCATAATAAATGAAAAACAACAGAAAAGTGCTACGTTCTGAACATTTGCTTTACATAAGAAATAAATAAATCGGTTATTACATTAAATATACCCAGGAAATCTAAAATGGATGTGTAATTTTTTTTCGGCATGAAGGGAAAAACATTCTATTTCCAGTACACGGAGTGTAATTGCTTTATTCATCAGAGCGCACCCTCTGTGTGAGATAATCCATTAAGTACACTTCATTCTTTCTTGCCATCTTTTTGAGAGATACGTACAGGCTAAATTCATCATCCCCCCCCCCCCCAGCGTCAAAAGAAAAATGTGGGCTGCAGTCTGCATATATTCAGCCAGAGGCAGATGAAGTGAATTAAGCTATACCGAAGTCTTATTTATGTCACGCTTACTCCGAATTGCTTGTTCTCCTATAATTCACTCTCAGTGAGACATAGTATAATGTTGAGTCCAGTAACTAGTAGGTTAGCGAAATACGACTGCTAATACAGTCGCCTACATATGGTAATTTACTTTTTTGCCTTTTGTTCTGAACAACCCTTGTGGAATCATTCATTTGTTAGCCTGTCATCTGTCTATCCAACTGACAGTCTTATAACTTACGAAACCCTTAATGTTTAAGTTTTTTAGTTGTAGTTCTTACTAACCTAACTACGATTTTGTCGTAAAATCATCTGGGTTTAATTAATTATAGAGGCTTATTGCGGGGAAGGGTGTTGATGGATTCTATTGAAGTGAACCTTCTATAGGCGATGTTTGAACGGGGGTAAACCTATGAGCTCGTGACTTCCCATCACCGACATGCTGTGAGGTGTTGCTCGTATGACATGTGTGTTGGACGCTTTTTGGATGGGTAAAATCTTATGAGTTAGCGTCATCAACATGCTAATGTTAACAGTATATCTGTAGCTATAAGTATGACGTGTTGCTCTTGGACAGCAGTGAAAGTATAGATTATACTTGTACCTAATATATAAAAATGAATGGTTGTTTGTTTTTTATTTTATTTTTTTGCGAATGTTCTTCACACAAACACGCAGTTTTTACCAGATTTTGATGCAACTTTGCATACGTAAACTTTAAAACAAAAAGTAAAATACACACGGAATTGTTATTATTTAGTATATCTGTATGATGTGTTGCACGTCTGATATTCATAGTTTTAAGTTTTCACTTCTGTTAGCAGTCCCAGATGACTGCCAATTGATTTTTTTTTCTTTGTCAATCGTCATGAGTCTCCTGACCCAGTAAGACTAACGTGTACACAGAAGCCTCGGTTTTACGTGGATTCGAAGAACGGAATCATTATATAATACTTCATACACACAAATCACGCTTTGCCGGAAATGAAGGACGGTTAATGATATCCATAAATCGCAGTGGAGACCGGGATTCGAACCGCTGACTTATAGACCCCTAAACGGACAACTCGCCAAGGAGTTCAACAGTGATCAAGGACTGGTGTTGTCGCAGTTTTAAATGTCAGAGATGAATTTAGATTAAATACAAAACATATTATGACAGAAGTCTTAGATACCGTACAGCAGAAATTATTGCATTAATCGTACATTAAATATAGGAATGAGGTCACATATAATAGAAGAAATAAGATAATGTTTTTATTTATGAAGTAAAGTTACAGCTGGCTGATGATTCAAGAGCGATGACAGAAGCAGAACAGATCTAGCGAAAAGAACTCTCTTCAAAAAGAGAATTTTACTTTCAGATAATGAACTAGGACTCAAAAAGAAGTTACTAGAACTGTATGTGTGAACCACAGGCTTTATGGAAGCATGTTCGTTAGGCATAGCATAAATATTGGAGCATTTGAAGCGCTATACATGTAGCAGGATGTTAGAAATTAAGTGGATAGATAAAATACAAAATGAATGTGTATTTCAAGTGATGGGCGAGGAAGAAAGTATGTGGAAGTGTTTCACAGAAAGAAGAGAAACGTTAGTAGTTCACAATTTAAGACATGTGGGACTGGTTGATTTGTTAATGGAGGGCACTGTCGAAGATATGATTTGTCGAGGATGGCAAAGATTGGGGTATAAGAAGCAGATAATTGGAGACGTAGGTTGTTGTGCACATGTTGAGATGAAGAAATTAGTACACCATAGGAAGACACGAAGATTTTCATCAAACCAGCCGAGAGGTAAAACGGAACTCGAGCATTTGTGTCTTTGTCCGTCCGTCTGTCACACATTCTTTACTCTTTAGCTTAGAAAATTATATTCACATTAGCGAAAATAATTACGGTATGTTTGTGAGGGACTGATTAAAACAATCCTTTTAGGTAATATTCATTGGTATCAAGTTAAAGGTGGAAGTGCACCGTCCCTCGAAATGCTTGGATTTTCCTTCTTATTCAACGGTTTGTGGACGATTTCGGGAAAAAAAAACATAAAAATACCATTACCCCAGTTTATTTCGGAAACTATTGATTGAAAAATTCTTTAAAAATATACAGATATACGCAGCTAGCTAAAGTTTTCGCGAAAACTATAAGGATTTTTCTTGAGTTTGCAGTTTTCTAAAAATAAATAAATGGGTGATTTTAACTAATATGATACTCCATCAGATAATTTTTCTCGGCAAAAGAACACTTATATATTTTTCGATGGTTTCATGAATCTTATAGTAAAAATGAGTCATATAAATACATGTTTTGAAAATTTTCTATTCCTTTGATTTTTTTCGTGTTTGATTTACATATACAATTTTAAAGAGGAAATCGCAAAACCTTAATGAATACAGTTTGATATTATTGATTTTTACATAAGAAAAGGTTTACTTTTTTATTGATTTCTTTATTCCTCTACGTAAATCTTAAGGCGCAAGAGAAACTTAGATGTATTCTCTACAACTGTCTTGACATCAGCTAATCTTATGGTTCAGAACAGGCATCCGGAATCCAAATTAAGTATTCCAATCATTACCCGAATTTCCATCAAGGAATTGTCAGTAATTTTTCTTCGCAAAGGCTATGGTGAACATCTTTTACGTTGCTTGTCCATCCCCGGTTCTATTGACATTGTCGTCGACGAACCGTAAAACTCTACTACACCAGTGTAATTTTTTAGATTCGAAGAGTACGTGATTAAGATAGGACTATAAACGGTTCATTTTTACCACCTCCAGTTTTCCTGCGATAGTTCTGGCAGAAATGAAATAGTTTCACCGAATCTATCAATCAGTATAAACGTGAGTGTAGTTTATACTAATTTATTCGATGGCTGTAGTCACAGATGCAAGAATCAACTGTCTAAGAAGTATTCTTATGTTTGTCTTGTATGATGAAAACTTATAAGTACTTTCAAGATACAAACACTTTAAAATGATTAAGAACCATTCGGAAGTTGGAATCGAATGTTATGTTACCTCCGAATTGTGTTGAAACTCGATGGATCTGGTATTTTCATCAGCAAAATACAGAAATATGTTTTTGGATAACATGATAAGAATGAATCACGTGGTTATTACTTTTCAGTCTAATAAAACTAAGGCAGTCGAAACTGATTCGTAATAAGTTTTCAATGCTCTTCACGAGAACCGCTTTATTTTAACAACACAATTTTGCTATCCGGTTTCCCATCTACTTTTGAATGCGGGAAAGCTGTTTTCACATTTTATTGATCGTTATGTTCTTCCTCTTTCCAAGTTAATAGTTCTTTTTAATGAAAACACCCTTCTTGTAATTCTCACATCAAAAATTAACTTTTACGACGAGGGTGTAAAACTGGAAATAATGAGTGATATTTTTATGGTATAGAACATTAACTTAAAGAATTTATAGCAAAAATAATAATTCAAGAAATGTTCATCTTCTTTAAAAGGAGTAAGACTGATTCTCCCTTTCTCCCTAGGTTGTTACCTCATAATCATTACGTGAATCATTAACTATATCTAATTAATGGCGTAGTTTCTTATTATTAATAAGTCTTAATGTCCGTAATTAGTAATTTCAGTATTATAAACCGTATCTACCCGTATAAAGTTTTGTCTCCTATTACGTTTAGGGATGCTTCTCTTCAAGTATTCAAACAGGCATGATATACTGCTTTTACTATTGTGTCATTGTTACCTCAAGTTGTCCTGTCTGTAGCTTGTATTATTTTCCCGTATTCAACCTTTTACACTATCAGCTTTTCCAATCCCAAGTTCTGGTGGAACATCCTTAGCCACATTTTTTTTTTTTAATACAAATAATGCCCGCCTTTACCATCATCAAATACAAGATTTATTCCACAATACCTTTTGCGCCATTTTATGTCACTTAACTATTTCTTGATACAACTACGATTCTCCTAAACCATAATTCATACATTTGTAATTTATTTACATCTTGAATACAACTTTACAAAAAAAAGAAAATCCTTGCATCAATCTTGTTCATGCCTTTTTCTCTCCATTTTTTTCGTTCTTTTGTTTTTCTTACATATGCTCTCTTTGCTATGTCCTCCCCTCTGGCCCGCTTTTCCATGCTGCTGTTGAACTGAATATAATGCTGTTAATATAACTATTTATAAAGAAACATACCTATTATTAAATTAATTAATTATCTATTTATTTACATCAGCTTGGTTTATATCGGTTACACCTAGCAATTTTCCACAGACAAGTATTTCTTTTACAGCTTTATATTTAACATGTTGTTTTAAAACAAAATCTGAAAAAGAAAACAGTTGGTTTCGCTTATGTCAACAGAGCAATTTGAAATACATACGTATCAAAGTCTCATCACGTCTGTTTGTCGTTGTACAGTTCCTGCGCAGACAAAATTAATTAATTAGTTAATTAGCTAATTCACAGCTTCCTTTGACTAAGTTCTGCCAACATCACCAGCAGAGAGAATTTCCATTACTGAGATTGGTCTTCCTGTGTCGTCTGTGTAGATAGTTTCTGGACGGGTGTACCCCTCGTGATTATCATCAACAGTACTGATAAACAGATAAGCTTAAGCAGCGTCACGAATAGCCCGTGGGACGCTTTGCTTCCGGGGTAGGACTGGCTGGTTTATTAACCGTGGTGTTTGCATGTCTTAGAGCCTCAGTTCAACACACCGACATGAACTTCCCAGGAAAACATACCACTGCACCAATTTCGGCCAAAGAGACTAGGAGATTAGTGGTAATTAACACATTTCCAATCAGAGTAATTTTGTTGATCACTGAAGTGGCACAAGCGAAGTGGTTAGAGTGTTGTTGCTGCTAAATTCTTTTCTGGATAGAAACATAAGATTTTGTTGCAAAAATCAAATGCAGGACAGCGAGCTAAAAAATCAAATTGCTGAAAAGTTTTAAAGATAATTTGTCTACTTTCCTCTGAGTTTGAACAGAAAAGTTATAGATTCATTTTTTATGGGTCGTGGGTTGAATCAGTTGGACGTATTTGTTGAAACAGGAGAGATACAAGGACAAAAAATTATAGTCACCCATGCAATATCCTGGACTCGAAATAGCTTCTTCAGAGAAGTGTTCATGCCTTATTCAAAGCGTTAGTTGGGGCTTGGTCAGTCATATATCAGGATTATATTAGTGAATTGGTGTGGGTCTTTTCATGAATTAGATCTATCCATTATTTTAACCTTTATTTACGCAACAGTTTGTAATTTCGTTTAGAGACTTATACCCACTTAGAGAACATAGAATCAATATTTGTGTGGTGCTCAACTAACCAAGTTTGATAAATTTTTTACTCATCTTTAGTAAAATTATGAATATGTTGTGGATTACTTCGGGAAAGATTTCGCAACAAGTCTTCGTCAGTGACAACATTTACCGCATAAGCAAAATAGCTGAGACAGTTATGTGTAAAATATCGGATCTGAATAGGATCACAACTGCGACACAAATTTTCCCACCGCGACCTTTTTATTAGTCATTCCATACTCGTACAGTTAAATGCAAAAACACTCTTTCCTTGTGCGTCTACTTGAATGGGCCACTTTCAAAGGATTGCTTTCCTACGGTTTGCTAACAAACTTTAACCCTATTGTGATACCTCCTTACAACGTAAATTGCAGGATAAAGCCCTGGCATTCACTATAGCTAACCCATGAAGCTTCTGGTGATCGTTGTAGTTACTAAAATCATTATCTAATTACTAACTTCCAGACCTGAATATGCACCACAGATTTCTAGTAGGAAAATCTTTCACATTAAGTGCTGTAGAAACAGATAAAATTTGTAAATTATGGAATGAAGTAGGATACCAGAGCACTATTCCGTTGAAACCGTATTCTTATTTCACCTTCGTTTACTTGAAAATTAATTGCAACATAATAACCTTAGTTTCAACGCTTGTAAATTTTATATATATAAAATAGACGTGTGTTTTCCTATATTTCACTTTTCAGCCACCACTACCTAGCACAGATCACTGGTCTTTGTATGTGGAAGTATCATGGAGTTTCCTGTCGTTGGCCGAATGTCGATAGCTGTGGGGATGTGGGAGATATGATGGTTAAAAGTGGTCGATGCTGGACATTTTCGTATTTCGACCAAAGACATGTGTCTCCATATACGTCGCTCTGCTGCCACAATTACATAGCATAGACCATCGGTGTTTGTATGTGGTAGTGGTATCGTGTCTCCTATCCTGTACTATGGTGGTTAGATGTCGGTAGCTATGGGGGTGTGGGAGATACGGTTGTTGAAAGTGGTCGACCTGCGGCTCTTTCATATTTCTACCACAAACGTATGTGTCATGGTGTATCACTTTTCAGCCAAAACTATTTAGCGCAGATCACTGGTGTTTGTGTGTGGTAGTATCACAGAGTCACCCGTCGATCACAACGTTGGCTGAATTTCGGTAACTGTGGTAGTGTGGGAGATATGGTGGTTGAAATTGCTCGATTAAGGATATTTTCGTATTTCTAATCGACGCGGCTCCACCCGGAGAACCAAGCTACACCTACAGTGACCGCGGAAGCCTTCGTAACCATCAGATGAGTGGCGTTTGTTTGTAATAGCATCGAGTCTCCCATCGTGCACTATGGTGGTTACATGTCGGTAGCTGTCAATCCAAATTCTTTACAAACACGAACGAAGTCGTGGGTACCAGCTAGTTAATTATAAAATGCCTCACTCAATTTCCATTGAACATCTATTGAACATAAATTGTTGACATTTTTGGAAGGATGAACTTGTAACTCCATATTGTCTGATGGTTATTTAAAACACGAAAGCTTCCATCATTTCTGTTCGATCTCTGTTACCATTATTATTAACACCACTGTCGTTTTTTCATGGGAAGCCATTTTCAGTGAATTCGTCAACATTATCCAGAAAACTCTGTAATTATGTCTTCTGACCGCTGCGAGGCGACACTGTTTTGCTGTTAGAAACAAACGGCATGACGAAAATATTATGATTGAAACCTCGGCTCTTTACATATAGGAGATAACGCAAATTCGGCCATACTTAAAAAAATTCCCGGCGATAGAAGAACAAACTGAAAACAAATTTCAAAATTTTAGTTTCTAGAATAGAAAAATCTCGATTATACGTTCCGATTACGAAGGAATCCTGAGGATGAAACATATCTGCTGTGAATGAAATACACCGCACCCTTGCCTTTAATCTCTGGGTAACCTGGCTTTGTACCCAGGGACGGCTTGTGGTTGCTTATCCCACGTTGCACTGCAGTTCTACCCTTGTAGGTGGGATTAGCGGCTCTGCTTTAGTCGCAACGAAAGCAGAATGCGGGGCAACTTCAAACTCCGTCATCCACTCAACATTCATAAATCCTTTTTATTGCGTGAATCATCTTCCAGTAACTTCCTGCTTAAAATATTTTCTTTGGAACATATTTACAGATTCATCAAAGAATTGAAACCTGTTCTTCCTCTTCTACACTTCATAGATTGCGCGGCTACATGATGCGGCTTTATACTCCATTCTGACTTTCTCTTGTTCGTTTCACCTTTCTTCTTTTTTGGTTTCTTTCTTTAGAATGTATGATAAATCAACTATGTGTATGCTAAATTGCCTTCAATCTTCTTTATGCCCAAACTGCTTTCATCCTCTACGAATGTCTTTCCTTCTCTTTCTGCATCCAGGTTGTTCCACTGATATTTTTTCCCTTCTTTCTTGAAAACCTGCTTTTTGAGTTACCTCTCTAAAACGCGTTCTGTCATTTAATCAGCTTGAGTTGAATGTCGCATTTCGTTATTTTTTTTCTATTTCATCGAATCGTGTAGGTTTGAACTTTTAAATGTTTTTATCAAGTCAAATATCTGTTTGGTTAATCCTTCATTATTCTTTCTGTGTATGTGGCTATAGAACTGTAATTTTACTCATTAAATTTGTTAGTTTTTCAATTTTTTAAATATATTTCTTTGTTCGATCTTAATTTGTATATTGATCCACTTTTCATTTTAGATCCTAGTATTGTTCTCAAAACTTTTCTTTTAATATTCTCTAGTGTTTCAAGATCTCCAGTTCTCTTTATTTCAGTGTTTTTGTTGCATAAAGTACTTCGGGTCAAATTACTGTTTGATAGTGCCTTAGTTTTCTATTCTACGTAATGATTTTTTTTTCAGTTTATGTTTCTTGTTAACTGAAATACTGTCTACATTTTTTGAACTCTGCTTTTTATTGCCATCTTTTCTATTGGTTGATTGATATCCATTCTCCAAGATACTTACAGTAATCTATTTTAGATTTTTTTGTTATTTATTTTAATATCTTGGGGTGCATCGGATACATTTGACATAAAAAAAGATATTTGCAATTCTACTTTACATGCTTGATTCTGTAAATCTTTGATTTGTTATAAAACATTATCAAGTGCGTCTTTAGGTTTATTGCAAATTGCCACTTGTTGAGTTGAAACATTAAACACAAAATGTTTCACTGAGAAAGAACTCGTAGAAAAAATTTAAATTACGAAAGTGCCTTTGTAGTTTTTCGACTGCTTATGAAAGTACTTACTCAGTCAGAAATGTTTCCAGTACTGTGTTTTGTAAAGAGTGAAGTAATAATAAAGTAAACGCTTTTAACGGCACAGCTGTGGCTGCAATTTATCCCTTAACGTGGTCAAGCCTACGAGCGTGGTTGGGCCATTGCAGTGACGCACATGTTTCATATATATCTCGTGCCGGCAGCCGATCGGCCACAAATCTGCCGGACACCGGACCTCGATCCCCATTTGTCCGGCAGGTAGGAGAGCGGCCAAGATGTCCTCACCAGCCTGCGGGGCAAACGAATGGCAAATACCACACACGGCCAGTCGGGGCTTCTCGGTCCAAATCTGTATTAGTAACCGACAAGTTACGGAATTCTCGCGGTATGTGAGCAACAAGTACATATTTCTACTGACTGTTTGTATATAATTAAGGAACGTTTAAAGTCGTTTTATTTATTGAACTAGTAACCACAGAGAAAGCGACGGCGTTGTCGAATCAAATATTCAAACGTTATATCTATGCAACAAATATATTTTGCCAGTTACACTTTTTATACTAGATGACTCGTGTTAAAATTTCGGGAATTCGATGAATAATGAGGTTGTTGGTTTGTAATATGACGATAGAAGAACAGCCTCAATTGTAGCAATTGTTTATTTGTTTAGTGTAATAGGTAAATATCAAAAGCCGTCGCCAGGGAAGCAGTTTATTATTATCTCTGTGATATGAGCTACTGCTATCTAGCGGCTTGGCTCTGAACTGTCTCATACGCGCGACTTTCACAGTTATTACTTTTGCACTTTAAGGATTATATTACGAAAAGTTTCGTTCCTAATTTGTAATGTTGCCTGAGCGGAGACCTTAATATTTTAAATTATTCCTAGTTTATCGATTTCGGTTTGGTGTCCAAGGAGATAAAGGGCTCGTAATAAAAAAATACGCATGGAAATAATGATACTTTTGCCCTTATAGCGTCGAATTCCGAAAAAAAAATTTAATATGATATGACCAAAGCAATGGCCTTAATATTTAAAATAATACCTCATTTATCTTCATCGGTTAGATAAGGCAAGGGAGATATATGGCTCATGACACAAAAACTCGTAGAAATATTGATACCTTTGTCCCTTAAGAGTTGAATTCCGAAAAATTACTGCCTTAATATATGATGTCAACAAATAGGAGGTCTTAATCTTTAAAATGATACTCTATTTGTCGATTTCGGTCACGGAAAAAAATGGCTCGTGTCACAAAAAAAGCATCATTTTAGAAATATTGATAATTCTGACCTTTAAGGGTCGAAATTGGAAAAATTATTTTCTTAAAATATCATATGATCAAATCTGATACCTTAATCTTTAAAATGATATCTCATTTATCGATTTCGGTTGGGTATGAAGGGAGATAATGGTTTGTGACAAAATACACCTTATAGAAATAATTTATACGATAAGGAACGTTTAAAATAGCTTTCTTTTTTATGTGAAGCACCTACTGTTGGATATAATTTGTCATATTTTTTGTCGCTAGCTGTTTGTAAAAATAGAGTATTGTCAAAAGTATGAGCACCCCAAGCTTTTTTTACATTAAAGTTAATTTTTTAATCAGTGACTTTATTCTTTAAGCTTATTCAGAAAATTCATTTATCCTGTATTGTGGGATGTCATATCGCTGTTAAACAAAATCTTTATATTTAAAGATTATTTCAACCTTTTATTTCAAAAGCATGTTTTTAGTTTTTTAAACTAAAATTTTATTTTTAACTTTTTATTTCATATTGTTGCAAAAGTATGTTTCTTACTGTTTGCCTTTTCTTCGCCAATCTCTCTTTTTCTTTCTGCTGTGGTTACATCTTTAATTATTATTACCACGAGTAATTGACAATTAAATGGTCAACCCTACCAGAGATCCAAATGCAGAGTAAATGTGTAGATTACTCTTCTATAATTATACGAAGTTACTACTAACATTCGTTAAAATTCCAACGGAAATCACTGAGTATGGTGGTGTAACGGTTAGCGTTCTGGCCTCGCATTCGGGAGGACGGCGGTTCGAATCCCCGTCCGGGCATCCAGATTTGGGTTTCCCATGGTTTCCCAAATCACTCCAGGCAAACGCCGGGATGCTTCATTTGAAAGGCCATGGCCGAATTTCTTCCCATTCCTTGTCCCCCATCCTTTCCCGTCTCTAAAGACCTCGCTGTTAAGAGTCGTTAAGCAGTTAAAAAAAAATCCATCTGAAATCGGGATTCGAGCAGGTAACGTCTGTTCGCCAGTCACACGCCTTAATCAACTAAACCACCAAGGTGATGCGGAAAGTGGGTGAAAAGAGCTACATCTGTCATAAGACGGATAAACCACTTTTGTGATCTTACTGTCAAAGTTATGAGATTACCAAGACATAGATATGAAATTACTTGATTGTCATCGATTCTTAATACATGTAAATAATTTCAGACAATTCGGACTTTCTGAAGTGGGTGAAAATTGAACTGAAATTTTCAATTACATTCAAGCACTTTTCTGTTGTTACTGTAAACGTGGTGAGAGTGAAATTATTGAATTTGTATCGGTTCTTAATAAGTGTGCAAAATTTCAAACGAGTTGGACGCCGGGAAGTGGGTGAACACTGAAATGAAAGATTCCATTGCGTGCAACCATTTTTCTATTGTTACCGTCAGAGTAACGAGAATAGCAGGTCATTGCTAAGAGTCTATTGTATTGTCATCGTTTCTTAAACGTGTGCAAAATTTTTCTGTTGTTACTGTCAAAGTAATGAGCAAATCAAGATATACCTATGAAATTATTATATTGCAATCAGCTTTCAATACATGAGCAAAGTTACAAACAATTCGGAGATCTGGAATTTGGTTTAAATTAAATTGTAAAATTCCGTCACATTTAACCATTTTTCTATTGTTACTGTCAAAGTAATGAGAATAGCAGGACATTGCTATGAAATTGTTGTATTGTCACCAGTTCTTAATATGTATGCGAAATTTCAAACAACTTGGACATCTGGAAGTGGGTCAAAATGGAGTTGAAAAAATCCGTTACATTCATACATACATAAATACTGGTCAAGCTAATATAAAACGTGTAAGAAAGAAGGTTATAGCTAACCAGTGCACTTTACTCAGCAGAGCTGGGAGAATATTGACTGGGTGAAACTGTAAGGAAACCTGATGTGGCCGTTATAAATGACCAAAACCGACACTCGTCTTCTGATATTTCGGTAAACTGCGAAAAACTGAAATCTGTACGACAGAATCCAATTCCTCGCAAATTTCATAGACGAACGTAGCCCTTAACCCACAACACACAATTGGTTATCATACATTAACTGTATGAGGAGAAGATTGACTGGGTGAAACTGTAAGGAAACCTGATGTGACCGTTATAAATGACCAAAACTGACACTCGTCTTCTGATATTTCGGTAAACTAGGAAAAACTGGAATCTGTACGACAGAATCCAATTCCTCGCAAATTTCATAGACGAACGTAGCCCTTAACCCACAACACACAATTGGTTATCATACATTAACTGTATATCAACTTTTAATTACGACCAAGATGAAATAAAGATCACAGCCATCTGGTTTTTTTATGTTTTTTTTTCCTGCACAGTGAACTGTAGTCGAAAAAACTGTAACTAATGTATCGAAGAAATCAGAAGATTTATGTATATCGATTATATCATATTATTATTTAGATTGTCCTAACGGCAACGATGAACTCTTTTGTTATTTTTACGTGATTACAAATGTTATACAGAAATATCCTCTAAATAATAAAATCCGTTTACACTGAACAAAGTCTGTAATGGTTTTTCTTGATGCAAGTGAAATAAATTAAAATCAACATTCTAATTTGAGTATTTAAATATTTACATTTAAAACATCGGTTACAGGGTGCACATATTCCGGTTTCTTTTTTTCAGTAATGAAAACAGAAGATGGTAGTAGAAATTGTAGCAAGACTACAACGCTCGAAGGATATTTGCTGTTCGCAATATCTGGCAACCGTCAAGCCGTGAAACGGTAAGCGGGGAGGAGAGTGAATGAAAAAGCGAGTTCAAAGGACAGTCAACACGGCACGCGAACCTTATATTAACAGACAGCACTATTGCTTCTGTGTCGCGTAATAACAACAGAGGCCCATAACTATGATGTACCGCTAAAACGACTCACGTACCAAGGTAAACTCTTCAAAATTTTCCTATGAATGACAATAAATGCCACTAACCCAGCGTCGTTTTGTATAATACTGATAACGTTTCAACCGTTACGTACTCAGATTATTTTTTTAAATACTGACTGTATATATATATATATATATATGTATACATTTGCTCTTGCTGTGTCGTTTATAAATAAAAAGGTCGTAACATTAATAAAATATTTGTTTCAGTTTCCATATTTTTGTTTTATTAATAAATAGTCTACTTCTTCGCATTACAACAGAAATAATTTCTGATTAAGAATGTTTGTGATCTTGCCTAGTAGTTAAGTTAATTTAATAAAGGAAAAGCAAATACAACAGAATGGAAAATTTAGCTACTTTTTGTATCGTTCTTTCCGTTTCTAGAAATGAATAATTACACTGTGTTAAACATACTTTCGTATAACGAAATAGAACACAATTAATCATAATTTCGTTGAACATATTCAGTAACATCACAATATAATATTAATTTGATCCAGTATGACGGTGCATCTTCTAGGTAGTTTGCTATTGGTTTGAATGATTAACGAACTCAATTAATTTCGACCACTGGATGGAAAAATCTTCCGCTAATGAAATAATTACCATTTAACACTTACCAATTATTTTCACGTAAGTTGCATTGTTCTATTCTGGTGAAGTTTCCTTAGAATAGAACAATTTGAAAATGCTGTTTGTTTCTCCGTGTTAGAATTAAGTTGAAAGTGGAAATATTAGCCTTTGTGGATTTAGTTTGGAATAGTTTTCAATTTTATTTGAAAACTACTAAAATCGAAAAAATAAGACACAATTCTCCGAATAACTGTTCCTTCATGTACTATCGTATTCTTGATTTATGCTTTAATCTGGTTTCTCTTATCTGTTAAAATACTTGAACAACACCTGGTATTTTACTCCTCGTATGGAATTAAATATCAAATTGATTTTTTTAACATCATGATTTTGCTGTAAATTATGGCGTTGGCACAAGCAGTAGAATGTATTTAGAGAGATATGAAAATTGAAAATAAACATTATTAATGGGAATATTAATTAGGAAGTAGAAAAGTGAAATTCTGACGGGCTCTTCGCTTATTCAAATAGGTAGAAGCAATGAGTGAGAAGTACTGCATACACATCCATTGATCATCACTATCATTTCGAACTTTTCCACTTCTGAGGGTAGTTCGGCTGAGCCTATTTTCAAAGCAAGGTTGCCTCTAATACCGACTTCCTAGGTCTATCATAGATTTGATGGGGTGAAGCGGATGTGTTACCATGAGTCTGCGAAATACATAACTTGTGTTCTATGTGATAAAAGTAGTTTATGAGGTGGAGATTGCTCTGGCCTCGCATTCGGGAGGACGTGGGTTTGAATCCCCACCCGGGCAGCCAGATTTGGGTTTTCCATGCTTTCCCATATCATTCTAGGCGAATGCCGGGATGCTTTCTACAAAATGCGATGACAGAATTCCTTCCCTTTCCATGTCCCCCTTCCTTTCTCGCCTCTAATGACCTCGATGTTTACGAGGTGTAAAGCAATAATGATAATAATAAACGTGAGATGAAGAGACTGCCATCAAACAGCTTGAGACACTCAAAGAATGTGCAGAAAAAGTAGGGTTACAAATCTCATTCGAGAAAACTGAATTCATATGTTCAAAGACAGAAATAGCAAGCTTGAGAACAAAATACGATAAAATCAACAGGGTACCATACTTTAAATACCTCGGAGAATTCATCAAACCGACAGGCCCTGAGAAAATCTCACAGAAAAATCGTCTTCAAAAAATAAAAAATTGCATTAGGTTAGTGCAAAATCTTTTTAAAAAAATTTCCATGTCAAGACAGACCAAAATTCGGCCCTAAAACACAGTCATAAAACCAACATTCTATGCAAGTGAAACGTTAACACTTAAAAGAAAACATGACTTTGAAGAAATAAAAAAGTGGAGGGAAAAATCATAAGAAAAATTGTGGGAGCAAGACTCACTAAAGATGGTTAGAGACTACAATCAATCAAAACAACAGATAAGTTTTCAAACATTGAAATTAACATCAAGAAAAGGCGAATGAAATTCTTTGGTCACTTACAGTGGTTACCAGAAAATACATTGACAAAAAAGATAATAGATTATGTAACTTAACTTAAAAATCCAACACCTTGGGTGATTGAAATTCGGAAGGATTTTAGAAGTGCAATCATAGGAACAACAGACATCTTAGAAAGAGACACCTTCAGACACAAAGTAGACAAGTGGGAAGTTATTACTGAACAACCAAAACAAAAACAATACAGACTAAAGTGGTCGGAAGAACGCAAACAAGCTTTGTCTGAAAGAATGAAAGGCTATTGGAACAACAAGAAGAACTCAAAGAAAACTTGATTGGGTCATTTGCTTAAGGTCTTCCATTTATTGGGAGAATTCGCCAGTAATAATAATAATAATAATAAAGGTGGAGATTGTGGACCGTCGCAGCATTCGCCTAGATGTTGCGAATCAGGATGAACCGTATGCAGGGACGAGGACTCGAACCAGGTCCCGTTGTACCTCCACGAGCGCCGCCACCGAACGTGGTGGGTGAGCGGTAAACGCTCTGGCCTCGCATTCGGGAGGACGCCGGTTCGAATCCCTGTCCGGGCATCCAGATTTGAGTTTTCCATGGTTTACCCAAATCACTCCAGGCGAATTCCGGGATGCTTCCTACAAAAGGCCATGGCCGAATTCCTTCCCGTTCCTTGTTCCCAATCCCATCCCGCCTCTAACGGCCACGCCGTCTACGAGGCGTAAAGTCCAAGTAAAAAAAAAATGAGCGCAGGGTCCCTAGCGGATACGGCCTGTATATTCATTATATCGTAAGATTTTCATAGGTAAGTCAAGGGTGTGATTAATCATTTTTTATTAAGTACTAAAAAATTAATTATTACTGTCCAGAAGAAACTACAGTTACTCTGATGCACATTCTTTACAAGCGTTTGTTGTTGCACTACATACTTTAAGAATCAATTATTTTAAGATTATTTTTACATCTGTGGAACGAATTTTAGCTTTTAACATAGAATAAGATGTACAGTTGCCGTCTTGAGATCTTCATAAGTTTATGTTGTATAGTGTATCTTCCACTGATTACCTCGCTAGTTTTTACAGAGGAGAAGAAACTGTTGATAGAGCAAACTGAAATATTCACGTAATATTTAGTAATGATTGGAATTAGAAGTTCATATTTATTTTTATCTTATTTTGTAGCGTTGTGAACAGTTATACCACATAGCCCTAAACCTAGAATGTCGATGGAGTGAGTTATTCTCATAGACCACTGAAGACACTCTCTCACAAATGAGGGTCGTGTATCTAGCGAGACGCCTGAGCGGGCCCCGTAGTCGTCTCGGGGCGTGCTCTTGACCCAGACTGGAGGCATGGCACGTGGTGGGAGCTAGCGTACACACAGGCCTCACGTAACAAGGTCATCTTCCCCATCTCCTCCATATAAAAGTTGGTTTTAGTTGTTCTTCTGTCGAGTTGGGTAATAATGTTGGTTGGAATACTGCACGTCAATGGCGGTCACACTATTTGAGATTCACGCACTGTTGTTGCGTGGCATTGGAAAAATGAAAGAGTGATAAAAAGCTGGAGGTAACGTTTCTAATCGGCACATTCTGAATGAACTTCAGTTCTCAAATATATTTTTCAGCCTTAGCCGAACTTAACGAACGGGATAGTAAAAATTAAGGAGTATTGATTTGTGAGAGAGGGGGGGCAGTGTATATAATTTTTTGGTGAGCCATGGATATGTTGTGGAAGAAAATTAATATATATATATATATACACTTTTACGGAATCACAATATTGTGATTCCGTGAAAGTAGTTAGTGCAAGGAGAACCTAAGACTTTGCCTCTACCTCAAGTCCAAGTTCCTTCCCTTCAAAACAGTAGAGAAACGAGGGTGTTGTGAAATAGTTTTGCGACGCAAAAGTAGTTTTCAGCAAATAATCATAAAGTATTGAAAGAAAAACAGAAATAGAAAGTTACAAGTTGCATTTATTCGTAAAACCAGTAGTATTTTTCCTTCCCATAAGAAGTAGATTAATTATAGTTGATGAAGTAATACAGACAGTTTCAAAAAGTCTACGTGTTTGCAGTCGAAGTAGAAGTATTTAAGAATTAGCCCAGTGTTGCCAGCCGCTTGGCTTCGAATATCCGTAGATGGTCACTAAAATTTCCGTAGATTGGGTCCAAAAATCCAGAACATCTCTAACTGAAAGACTGAAACAATAATTATTGAAGAGAGAATCACAACTAAGAATTTTTATTTCCAGGTATTTGAAATTCGAAATACTAAATAATATTCTACATTGAAAGTAAGAAATATACAGCGCCACTTTCATCACTGCTGCTGCTGTGCCTACATTATTATTATTATTATTTTTTAAGGGACCATACATTTTCTTTGTTGACATCAAATTTAGCAAATCTACTGTAAAAAAAAAATTTAAAAAATGCGATCCCTTTGATTCTCAGATATTGGTTAAGCCTTCTCGGAAAGCACTTGTGAGGTACACAACCTCACATTTGTGTGATTTTACATTAATTAAGCTATTTTTTTATTTAATAAAATGTAATGGTGTGTATTAACTCGGAATTTTTAAGTTCAAAGGTCAAATAATAACAAGATGAATAATGAGATCTCTGAAAAATAAAAGAAGAGTCAAGAGTGAGTTGTTGAAGAGAAGGTTTGAATGGAAAGGACGAGTTTTGGTTTTTTGGAATGAATAAGTTTGAAAGAAGAGATTAAACACTGGAGAAGCCACAAGAATCCTGGCGGGATTATTAATAGTAAAATATTAGCCTGAGGGCAGAAGGTTTAGGGTTATGGATAAAGATAATGTTATATGACTTGAGAAAAGAGAATTGTTTGTTAAATAAATAATATACAAGTGATGAGATAAGTAGAAAGTGTTTTGATATGAGATTGAGATGTATGTAGATATAGACAAAGGAATTAAGTTGAGTTTGTTTGATAAGAATTGGAATAATAATAATTTTGATTTTTCAGCGTGAGTATCATATTAAAACCAGCGCCGGACAAAGAGGGGTTAAGGAAATCTCTATATACTGGTCTGGTGCTGGAAATAAGAGGCAATAAAGTATATAAATATATTTAAAGAATTATACAAAATAGATACGTTACACACTGATTTGTAAGCCACGCAAATAGAATGCGCCGATAGTTCTGTATTACGGTCTTTTAAAACCTATAATCAAACAAAATACGAGCTTCATTTCAATCGTTGATTCACACGAGTGGTTGTAAGGAAACTATTCACAATTATTAACAATTCTGTAATGCATTAACACTATACATTCAAAGTTTAACAAAATACCAATTTAAGGAAAAATCAACAAATAATAAAAAGTATCAAAAATCCGTAGATATAGCAAGAAATTCCTAAAATCCTAACTTTTTATAAAAATCCGTAGATCTACGGATAAATCCGTAGAATTGGCAGCACTGAATTATCCTCATATCTTTTTCACAAAATTTATATTTGTAATTGGGTCAGATTTTTTTTATCGCTTAGAGACTGTCATGGACCCTTTAACTAATCAGGTAATCCTACCGGCTCAGCAGGACCTAGTGTTCCTTGGGATTCAAAACACGGAAGGGTTTTAGCATACTTCACAATCCGAAAACCGAGCTTTGTTTGCTAGATCAGAGGTGAATTACTGGCTAAGGGACTTTGAAACTCGTACGCTAAGCCCATGTTCTGTCGATCTGCAGACATCTTACTGCTAAATCTACAATCTGTCAGGAACGACCATCAATCGTTTCAAAGACTGTTTGTTGCCCTGTGGTACAGGACAAAAGTACTAATGTGTTATGATTAAGTGAAATCATGATTTAAACTGATAAAAAGGGATTCTAGTGCTGATAAATGATTAATAAAAACACTTAACATTGCTTTACTCCAATTCTTTCGGTAGCATGAGATATTACTTTATTCAACATTAATTATTGCAAATAAATATAATTTTATAATATCGTAAGTACGTTCCGTGGTTATAGGTCAGGAAAACACATGATGCGCGCAAAAACTTCTGTTAAGTGTCAGACGCACAGATAGCGGAGTCTTAACAGGAGACATTCAAAGCTACTGTCTCTGATGTAGCATAACTGAAGACAGAAACTACTAAACTGCGCCATCATGTAAAAACACCAACATGATTTCCTTTTACTCAAACGTGTTGTTCAATTTAAAGCAATTGCAGCAGATTTCGCTTAAAACTTTTTGCTTGAAATGGTTACAACAACCAATGTCAACATGCAATATACTCTGAGAAAGTTTATCTATCCATAGTGTTATTACATCAGTGAGTTTCATCAGCTCGAAGTGATGAAGAAAGAATACTAACAATTCCCATATGTAGTAAATACTTGACACATTACACTGATGCCTGCATTATCCTCTACGCTTACCACGATGCCAGAATCTGAAGACGTATTAATTGTGTTGTCAGGTGTGTCTGGTGTCGTGATGGGCGCCTCTGATCTGTGACTCGGCCCCTGTACGTCTGCAACACCTCCGACATGAGACCCGCTACAGGAGTACTCGCCGTGACAGCCTACGTCTTGGTAAGTAGTACTGCCACTCGCTGAGTCTGCCGAGTATACATGATGCATGCTGGGTACTGAAATGTTAAAAGACATCACGTGAGCGGTTTTATCGTCTTTTGCAGAAATTACTATTCTGGATAATATATAATTACACATGCTATGACAGGTATTTCTTGGCGTGTCAAATTTTATAAAATAAAGTAATTCATTGTATTGGGACAGTAAATAAATGAATAAGAAATTAAAGTAAGACATCTCAGGGAAATGGCACTTACTTGTCTCTTTTCGGGTTTGCGCTGGTTTTTTTTGCTGATGTCGCCAACGTTTCGGCCCCAACCTGGAGCCTTCTTCAGAGCTTCTGTCTATCTCGGCGTCTGGTGCTTTTTTAATAAACTTGAACACTTAATTCACTGTTTATTTTCACCGTCAAAGATGATTTTGTTTATCCGCCAAAGAATATTTACTGTTCCAAAGAGGTTTGTGTATTTTGGTCAGGTGTACATGAGTGAGACATGCCGAGCAGTCTCCGTTAGGGTTAAAGAACATCTTCGTCACGCGAGACTACAACAAACCACGAAATCGGCAGTGGCGGAACATCATGTAGAAAGAGGACATAAAATTCAGAGGAAGAAAACTACGGTCGTTGCAAAGCTAAAGGATTTTTTAGAACGAAAAATAAGAGAAACCATAGAAATTTACAAAAATCCTAACAATTTCAACAGAGACGGCGGCTATGGTTTCGAGCCAAATGTGGAAGTGTGTGCTAGCAAATGAACACGTGATCTACTAAATCGCTTAAATCGGATAAGTAAAATCATTTTGACGGTGAAAATAAACAGTGAATCAAGTGTTCAAGTTTATTTAAAAAAAGCACCAGACGGCGAGATAGACAGAAGCCCTGACGAAGGCTCCAGGATGGTGCCAAAACGTTGGCGACATCAGCAAAAAAACGCAGCGCAAACCCGGAATGAGACAAGTAAGTGAAATTTTTTAATAATGACGCCTGCGAAAAGTGTGAAGTATTAGATTACATCTTAGGGATTTTATTACTACTTGAGAAATATTAAAGTGAATGGTTTATTTAATTTAATTCAATTTTACCTTACCAAATCACTGTAACGCAATTTAAGAACACGATAAACTTTCCAGTGTTTATGAAACAGGAGGTTTGGGGGACACTTGTTTGCTGTGGACAAGTTACACACTTCTAGGCGTATTTCAACGTTCAAGAGAGCAATCTGCGATTACACACACACCGGGATCGGGTAGTCTCACAACCGCATCGCATATCTCGTCAACACCGAGGTGAAAGACGCCATTTGCGGTGTTCATGGCAATCTTGTGACTGGGGAGGAATCCGGCCCATCTGTTCTGCCCAGTAACTGTCGCAGTTGAGAACAGTGACCTAATGATTGCCAAACCCGTCCATGATATAACACCACGGCTCGGTACATCTGCTTATGTACGAAGTGGTTGAACTACTCCAATCACACTATTGCGCGGAAAAGCTATCTTCTCATGTGTGAATAAAGAGTAATCACTTTGTTACGACGCATAGAAAATATCTTGCTTATTGATCTGAACTCTAGCGCCTTTTGCGCGATTTCTCAGCATCTGGAAAAACGAGTCTGAAGCAAAATTTGTAGGATTATACATCTCAAACAACCACCCTTACAAGTGTCCTCCTACCTTAAGAGGACTTGTTGGTGCAAGTTACTTATGTTCTTATGTTCATGGCTTCTGTCATAAATTATTATTTCAACCAAGTCTCAAGCGTTCGAGTATACTTACAAATCCGTTCCCTGTTATCGACACCTGCGTTTATCGAACTTCGTTTTTGCTTATTATATTTAAAAAAAAAAATTGTCATGTGACACATGACCATTCAGGCAGCTCGAGTATTGTGATTCAACACTTCATTACAGCTGTAATCGGCAACCCCTGTAACGCTAAGCAACTACACAACCCCTGCGCTGCCAGATTCAGTCTTATTATTCTAATATCATAACATAATAATAATAAACAAAACGCCTTTTCGTATCAGTGTGAACTAAAAAGTTAAAATAATCTTTAAATATAACGATTGTGTCCAACAGCTACAGAATATATCACAGTTCCGTATAATTCAATTTCCTGAATAAGCTTAAGATAATAATAAAGTCACTGACCAAAAACTTAACTTTAATCTAGAAAAAGCCTGGAAAGCATTGACATTAAAGTTAAGTTATGGTCAGTGACTTTATTCTTACTTTAAGCTTACTAAATAAAAAAAAATTAAAAATAAAAAAAATAAAAAAAGTTTTACTGAACTGTGGAACATCCAATCGCTGTTGAACTTAATCTTTATATTTAAAGATTGTTTTCACTATTTAGTTCACGTTGCTATGGAAAGGTTATTTATTAAAATTATAATTTTATTTTTAACATTTTAGTTCAAAACGCTGTAAAAGAAACATAAAAAAGTGCAGTGTTATTTGCTTACACTCGAGAAATCCACAACATGTAACATGAACAGCTCGAATGGCGTTGAAGTTGTTTTAAGAAAGTGTAACCAGTGAAAACCTTGATAATTTTATATAAGTTGTTAATTTATCAACGACAGTGGTTCAGTCGTAGTATATTAACTTACGCATTATGCTGTATCATTTTGTATAAAGATGATGTTAGCACTTCAAATTTATAAAATCGTTTACTATATCACTGTGATTTACATATTCAGTGAAGCTTTCGCCCCTGCGAAAAACGTCTTATGCAGCCTATTTCAACTAAGGATTATGGGATGCCAAACTTAAATCAGGCGCGTTCTCAAATCCTTTCTGTTGTTATTGTCAAAGTATTGTGAATACCAGGATATAGCTACTAAATTATTGTCTTGTCATCGGAACTTAATACGTGTACAAAATTTCAAACAATTCGGACGTCTGGAAGGGGTTGAAAATTTAATTCAAAGATTCCGTTATATTCAGACAGGTCAAGCTAACATGGAGCGTATAAAAACCGCAGTCAACATTCAGTTTGGAAAAAGAAAATACGTTAACGGTGAATAAAACGTTGCTTATCTAAAATTCATCTCGAGTAGGAACATTCTAGCATAATGATGGAGTATTTTAATTCGGAGAATACACAAATTGCGCCACAATCGGTATACTTGTTGATAAAATTACAAATTTGGTATTTTAATTTGATCCAGTTCCAGGAATAAGTAATAAACGTTTTAAAGTTCATGCATGGGAAGTGTGACAACAGGTATAAACAAATGTTTACCTGCGTAAGGTGGCTACATAATAAGCTTAATTTTAAGAAGACTATAACTGATAAACCTTTGGTCCTGATAAATACTCCATTAATTTATACTGATACCATTGTTCCTCCACTTTATAGCTGAGTAACCGTAATACGCCTTTCAGTATGATGTAACTCAGGTTTACTGTTGTAGATAATGTCGAGAGGCTTTGGTTTATCATTGAGTATGTTCCGTTACATACATGAGACAGCAACTTACGGTGTTTTCCTTTTATCCGGGTTATCCAATGTTTCAACACAACTAGATGAACACAGCAGTAAATTTGAAAACGCAGATGGTAGAGGCCGTCGCAATACTCTTGAGACAATAAAATCGCCCTTCTGAAAACAATCACGATTCACCTGGGCTGCTATGCGGCAGTAAATTCGATATGATTTACGAACTATTGTCAAAATGGTGTGACAAATGGCAAATAAATCTAAAGCAGTAATCTGATAATCATCAACTTGATAGGACTTTTAATATTTCAGTGCTGTTTGACCTTTAACCATAGATATCGAAAGCCATAAAAAAAAGTTCCTTCACCTGAATTTATTGGACGTGCCACAGTACTTGTTTTATGAAGGCCTTATGACGACGTGATAGATAGCGAGAAATAAAAAAATTAATGTAAATCTGCAGTATAGAACAAGTACAGAGATAAAAAATAAATTTCGTGGATGATGTCCTGTATCTAAGGTTTGTAGCTGGATATCAGAAATTGCCCACTGTGGTCTGATTCTTGTATGCACTCAACAGATTCTGTATTTGTGGCATAACTTGTGATTTTGAAGTGAGAGGCGGATTTTCGTGTAGTGTTACTATTTGTTGTGATGAGGGCAAACATATTTGTACTTTCTATCGTAACGCCAGGTTTCAGAATGGATACATCAGCAGATATTTAAGTAGACCGATTTAGGTGAGTTTCTACACAAAAAAAACTGATATTCTTTGAATTTGAAATACATAACTATTTACTTAATACGCCACACATCGGTGTTGCCCACACAAACAAAGGAGCAGTACAGAAAAAGTTTTAGACATAACTTTCTGCCCCATATTTACTTTATTGCATTGGTACAGTAAATTAGAGCTTTGTCCAAATTATTCTCCTAAAACTATAGCGAATATAATAAAAAAATCAACTAATAAACAAAAAAGACTGAAAATAGTGGTGCGCGAATTTGCGTGTAATAATGGCCACTCCTTCGGAAGTAAGTATACCATCTGATTTTCACGTGATTTTGAATTAGCATTGAAGAAATATAACCTTTAACATTTTTATACAGTTTATGTAGGTATTCTCATGGAAGTGATATATTTACACCTTACCTGCATGGGTAGAAAACGTAACGCGAACAGACACAAAGCTGTGAGCCTAAGTTAAAGCGGACAGTATCGTTGCTGTTTGCATCAAAGTATCGTTAAGTGCGCATGCGCGGAACGTTGCCGCGCATGCGCACTTACGGCGTAAAGCTAACAATTGTTTTCCTACTTTGCGCAATGAAATTTCATTTCCAAAATTGGAAGTACAAAACAGCGTGCACCCTGATAGGTCTAGCACCGTCGCTACCCTACTTATTTATGGAATCCAAGCTCGGAAACAAGATTACCGCCACAGTACCTGTGTCGTATATTATTAATAAGTCGCTGATGTTATATTTTATTAACTTCTTTTTGTTTTATAAGTAACATGGATGGAAATATCGTACAGAATTTTTTTTTAAGTTCTTGTGGCGAACAATAATAATAATAATAGTATTTAGTATTTTTCATTTGACATTTATTTCGACTTATTTCATTTACAAACAGGTCCTTTGCTAACAGCAACTTTTATTTCAACACATCGCCAAAATGCTAACTAACCTTGTCTAGTCTCCTTTTTTTTAATTTATTTGACCTTAGATCTTGAATAGACCATACAGTCAGCCTGGTAAAGTAACAAGGTAATAATATTAATAGTATGTAAAAATATGCAGATATATAGATACATTAAATATGTAGGTCACTGTCCTTAATATAATCCTTGATGATTCTGTTGTTATTTGTAGCGAGTAGTACTGTAATTCTAGTTGGAAGTGGCTGCTGTGCTCGCGCAAGAGACTTGATGAATGTTGATTGCTGTTGCTGAAAATTGGAACAGTTGAAAAATAAGTGATTAAGGTCCTGTAGTGCCTGTCCGTTGCATGTGCAGTAAGGTGTGTTTACCACATTGATGCGAAAAAGAGTCTAGTCTCTTGCCAGCCAAAC
>JARYHS010009186.1:197600116-197677253 GCA_031002005.1 Vandiemenella viatica
TGTTTTCACCCATAGTCTTTTTACAAATGTTACAGTTTTTTCGCATTTAAATTTTTTTTGATTCTTACCTCGGTTTTATTTGTGAATCTTAGCTTTGCTGTATTTTCGGCTGTAGGACTTTAACGATCGATTTACACCGCACTTAGTCCAAATTAAATTCTATTGGTTTCTGTTTGTAACTGAAACAATCATACCGCTTCTGACAGAGGGGTGAAAGTGTCCCCTTTCAGGCGGGGTTTGCCGTTATTCGGAGGGTGAAAGTACATGGGGTAGGCGACAGCAAACCCACAGTCGATGAGACCAGCTCACTCACGATGTTTCGGCTCCAGCTCTTTCTCGCTACCGCCATAATCCTCGTGTCGTCTACGCTGGCTCAGAACATGCTGCAGCAGTACATGCTACAGCAGCACATGGCGCCTCCCATACGCCAGGGGGGAGACCTCACCCAGCTACTGTCGGACACGAGTCTCGTCAAGAAACCAATCGACTGTGTGCTCGCACAGGGTCCCTGCGACTCCATTGGCATCAACATCAAGCGTGAGTATATCACCGTCTGCAGTTCGGAAATTAACGATATTGGCTTTCACAACCCTCTGGAGTATCTAAAATCCATTTCAAACGTATATTAAATTTTGCTTAGAGCTTTCATAGGCCTAATTTTAGCTATGCGAATTTTTAGGCGCAGAATTTGAGATTTATGCTGATAATTCGCAAATAAACTATCAGGTTGGGTCGGAATCAACAGAGGTACAGCAGTGTTTTTTCCTCTATAATGGATACCCTTCTAAATTTAGGTTGTTATGCAAATCGTCATACTAATTAGCAAACCAAGTAACGACAAATCCTTTTAACGTCATAAACAAATTCAGTTTCTGTAAAACGTGAAAAAAGCAATACGCATAACATCAATGATCATTAACATTGACAGAAATAAATTTAAGTTTTTTGTTCGGTTATGTAAAGTTTGTCATTTAGGAGTTACGAGGTTTGCTAATTAGTATGACGAATGTATTAAATACGTATGTGAACATATTTTATTACTTCCAACCCTTGAGTCGGTCAATTATTTCGGAAGATTTTTTATGGCTGTTTATGACTCAAATACTCACTGTAGTATTTGATCACATAGCTTCTCAGTAAACAATATTTGAAGTGCTGCTGCCTTAGCGTATGTACGAATAGATTGCTATATTTGTATGATATAATTTTCCTAACAGAACCAAAAAGTCGATTGTTATACTTTGTGCAATTTAAACAACACCCTCACAGTTTCGTATAGAGCTAACCGTGGTATAGATTTTCGATTGCAAGAAGGTTTACGTCAGATAATATTAAATGAATAGATTTTATTATGGAAAAATTAAATTAACAAACAATTTTTATTTCTCAGTTTCTCAATATTACATCGAAACGTAAGCTACCTCCAAGTTGATAATGTGCAGTTTCGTTGAAATGGCTGGTTTTTGCTTTATCTGTGCATATATATGCAAAAATTCCTAAGTTTATGATTTTCGTCCTCTCTATCATGGACGAAATAGGTTCTAACGGGACAAGAAAGTATACTGCATGTTAACTAATGACACGGGGTATTACTGGATGCAGTTTCGCTTAAATCTATTCAATAGTTTTGTTTGAGGCGGGCACACACAGACAAAGATTTTGATATTGAAGATTTTGACCTCTGTATGTTCGATAACTATGTTTCCAATATAGATAAAAAGCATTCCTTACGACATAAGTCTCGTTGAAATGCATTCGTTAGTTTTTAGCCCCTGTATCATTAGGCACTATGTTATTAATCTAGGTAAGAGATAGTCTATACGTTTCCCGATGACATAAACTATAGTATTGTGAATTTTAATTAAAAGTGGTCCATTAATATTTGCAAGATGCACTCGTAGGTATACACACAAAAAATCTGAATTTTATTGTTTTGTCGTCTCTGTCATCTGTAGTGTAGATTGCAATTACTCTTTCTGAAATAAACTTCATGTACAGACACAACTTTTTTGTAACATTATTATATAGTATACACACGATTTGATTCAACATAGATTTGCGATAAAGATATAAATAAGCAACGCAACAAGGAAGCGGAAAGGTATATACCCTGAACTAATACCGATTATAGTTTTATGTTGCCGGCCCAGGCAGTTTAAGTCCCAGCACGCTGGTCTTGGATTGCAGACGCTACTCTGTTCTCGGGAATGGGTTGTTTTATTTAAGTTTTGTTTTCAATGTTGTCTGGATTTACATTAATCGATTTACTGTCGATATTCCCACCACAAACACGTGAATATGTAATTTCCTCGCCACGGTCACGTCTACTTAATGACCCAGGTCAACGACGTTTGCGTCTAGGTGTCAGTATTGTTAGACAAGGAACAGCAACAGTTAATGTGGGTCAGCTGTGGAGGAAGCATGGCTAAATATTTCTTCAGGAGACTTCCGGTAACTTGTGGAGTCAATGTCATGTCGGGTTTCTGAACTTCACTGAACAAAAAGAATCCTACACGATACTGGAAAATATCCCATCACTTTTGGCACCTCAGTGTATTTTTTAAGTTTCAACCAAGAAGTCATAAGCTTTCAGTTTGAAATTATTTTGCATGTTTTTTTTTTTTTTTTTTTTTTTTTTTTTTTTTTTTTTTTTTTTTTTTTTTTTTTTTTTTTTTTTTTTGCTGTCGTCAGTGTTTCGACTGGTTTGATGCAATCCTCCATCCCTTCCTATCCTGTGCTAACCTCTTCATTTCTACATACCCCTTACAGCCCACGTCCTCAATTATCTGCTTCATATATTCTAATCTCTGTCTTCCTCTACAGTTTTTACCTTCGACTGTTCCCTCCACTAACAAATTAACCAGTCCAGCATGTCTCAAAATATGACCTACCAGCCTGTCTCTTCTTTCTGTAAGCTTCTTCCATAAGGTCTCTTAATTGAGTGTTCGTTTCATATTAGTATACCTACAAAAAAAAATAAAAAAAAAAAAAAAAAAAAAAAAAAAAAAAATAAAAAAAAATTGATTTGCGGCGTCGGGAGCCGCTGATTGAGCCCGCCCCGTAGGTGTTAGAGAGTGATTTTTGTTCCTGCCGAATACCTTCTGATCTGCCACGTACAGGAACTCTGCTAAAGTCATTAGAGTACAGTTTCCTACAAGTGTAACGCTCAACTCCCGCCTCTAATGAGCTCGACGTAGACGAGGCATAAAGCAAAATAAAAGCAGCCATAGTTTCTTGAGAGCTTAAACACTGTTATACAGGTATACGGGTTCATCAAGAATAACCTCACCAATATTTTAAACCCATATCCCTTGCTTCCATGGTAGATCCCCTCACTCGCCCTTTCTTTTTCTCCTCAACAGTTAGGTTTGGTTGAGTACTTTTCCATAGGAAATTTAAAGTCGGCTGCTTTCCCCTTGCCTTCCCCAATGACGAAAGTATTTATTCCTAAGACTTATGCGGTCGTCTTTGTTCATGATTAATAGACTTTCGGGTTATGCCACGTTGTTTATTTAATTACCTGAGATTTCGGCTGATATCTTGCAGCCTTCGTCAGAGATACTATTTATGTTGACATAGCAACGAGCGCCAAGCGTCGCAGAGTAAAAGGCCGCTATCTTCGTTGATATTGTTGGTATTATTTAAAATTTCTGCTGCCTCTTTCACCCGTCGGGTACACCACTGGTCTTCTCTCCACAGTAACCTCGTGTCTTGAAAGCGAGGCGATGGACGTTTGGGTCATACTGTGTATCGTAAGGTGACCCACACTAATAGATATCTGCACGCCATTTCGCACCATCATCCGGAAACGAAGAGAGGCGTATTAACATCACTGAACTTAAGAGCGAGGACAGTATGTGACTCGGAAAGTCTGAAGGAAGAAATGGAGACATTTACCAAAAATATTCCGAGCCAACGCCTATAGTGAATCCGACATCAGAAGGGTTTTAAGACCCAAAAAACCCATGGAAGACGTCAACTTATCCTATGATATTAATGTGCCAACAAAATTCGCCTGTCTCCCATACATACAAGGTATCACCGACAGGATTGGGAAACTGTTAAAGCGGATTGGAGGTGCGAATAGTATATAAGACTAACTGCAAACTTGGCCAGTCACTGACCAAGGTAAAAGACAGATTACACCCACACCAGCTTACGGGTGTTTATGAAATCCCCTGCAGCTGTGGCAGTGTTTACATCGGCGAGACAGGTCGCACTGTGGCGGAGAGACTTAATAGAACATATCCGCCACTACAAATATAACAACAGCGACAAATCCGCCGTAGTCCGCCATGCCATTAAGACCGTGCATGAAATAAAATTTCAAGACACGAGGTTACTGTGGAGAGAAGATCAGTGGTGGCCCTGACGGGTGAAAGAGGCAGCAGAAATTTTAAAGAATACCAACAACATCAACGAAGATAGCGGCCTTTTACTCTGCGATGCTTGGCGCTCGTTGCTATGTCAACATAAACAGTATCTCTGACGAAGGCTGGAGGATACCAGCCGAAAGCTCAGGTAATGAAATAAACAACGCGGCAAAACACGAAAGTCAATTAATCGAGAAAGTATTTATTGTTTTGTTTGGATTGCTGTAATGTGTGCATGTTCAGTGTTTGTATTATGAACAAATTAAACATGAAGAAACGGAGGGGATGAAACCCTGTACCGGACCATTAAGGTCTACTGATTCGAACACCAAGAGGCCCGCGAAATTTAACGTTCCCATCCGACGAATGAATCAGCATCGACAGTGTCGCATGATCTCCCTCCATACACCCTGAGGAGAGGTTTGAGAGTTATCGGACTTAGGTGCACAATCTAGTGATTATGAATTGAGCGCCACCACCTCTCCTACCACGCTGGCCAACACCGGAGGATGAAAATTCCTTCCGATACCAGTACTAGTACTACTTGTAGAATTAGTTAACCCAGACGCTATTACATTGTTGCAGCCGACTGAGCCAACGATATGGGTTGTCACCGTTTCTAATACGTTAAAAACACCAGCGTGTTCGTAACATTTAGTATTTCTTCAGCCCCTTTTAACTACAAATGTTTCCACTAGATAGGCCGTGTGTGTTGAGTTTCGGGCAGATAAAACTAGCTCAGGTTCAAAAGTTAAAGCCTATAGTACTCGCCATCCGTGTTACAGGGTTTTTACGCAATGTTGTTGGCGTTTACGGCGATGGTCTCCAAATTTCTTTAAAAAAAACTACACATATCTTATCCGAATACATGGTACACGTGACTACAACAAAACTGCAATGTTGGTAGTTTCGCATAGGGCGGTGGGATTTTCATTTTAATTTAATTTAAATGCAATGAGGCACATGCTCCGGTGGCAGTCTCACTATACATGTATCACCACCCTACATTCAAATTTTAATTTCAATTTCCTTCAATGTTTCTGATAAATTTTTCAGCACCTATTTCGGTAATTTATTTGAATCCCTGTATCCTTCACCTACAAAAGAAAATTTTTATCTCTCCCTTATGCCTGAAATCGAGTGCCAGCTTTTTTTCATGGTCACACTTTCCCTTCCATGCTCTGCCGTATTCTGCTACATACATTCATCCAAGTCTTATTACCAGTTACGCATTAATTTCGGGTAATTTCAAAACAAAACAAAATCTAGCTGCCATCTTTTGCGCCTCCTCTAACTCCTGTATTTGATACCCAAAATGTTGGTGGCACACTACACCACCATATTCTAGCATGGGTCTGACCAATGTTTTGTGCCTCATTTTCTCGTACAGCCCCTCATCATGATCTACAGTAACTAAAGGTTTTTGAAAGCTTTCCCAACCATTTGCGCATTCCGTCTCGCCTGAGTTTGCTATCAAATGTTACGTCAAGACATGTACACTTAATGTCTTCAGTGAGCAATTCCTCCTCCACTCCATAATGGTATAAAAGCCTTTATTTTTTTTCTGTTCACCTTACTGGCATTTATCTTTATTCTGTGTTGACCTACCAAACTCGATATCCTATCGAGATATCCCAGTAGATGTTCACAGACGTATCATGTTTAAATCCTGTTGCATGATATTGAATCATCAGCAATTTTCTGACTGCAAGCCATCAACCTAATTATCATTTGAATAATGAATAGCAATGATCCAATACACTACCCCTCCTCTTTTTACTTGTATGGTGCATTTTCATCCCTAACATTTCGATTTCTGCATCTTAAGAATTCCTTTAACCAGTAAATCACTTTTTCATACACTTCAATAGTTTTTTCTTTATTTAACAACATTTTTTGGCTTGCTCTATGAAATGCCTGGAAAAGATCTAATGTTACCATATTGACTTCATCTACAGTGTTCATTTCATCTGAAATATCTTGCATATAGACCACTAACTGAGATTCACATGAATTTTCATGCCTAAACCCTTGTTTTTTATTTCTCAGACGCGTGTATATATGGTGATGATCCAGAAATCCATGTGAATATCAATCCATTATCTGAGATGCCCCACACCACAAGTGTTCGTATGGGGAATAAAAAAACTTCACCGCAACAGTTATCTGTAGACTTTTTATTTATAAAATCTATTATAACATTTTACATGTTATTTATAGATATACTAAAACTGTAACAGGGAGAGAACTTCAATAAATACATATTTTAAAAAATGTGTTTGAGGTATTGTTAATAACCTACAGAAAATGAATCAACCGTTTATAAAATTTGTGTCTGTTTTGATGTACGCAAAAACTACTTGTCGGATTTTTTTTTTATGGGCTTGAAAATAATGCACATCTTCTGCTCCTGGAGATTCAATAGCATATTTTATCCTGATATGAAGTCCGGAAACTGAAAAATTTGAGGTAAAAGTGTCCAGAAATTAGTGACCATTTATCGCTTAACGCCATTCATGCAAAATCTACTGATCTAGATTTTGATGGTCCTTCGAATAAAGTACAGCCCGTGGTATCGAGGGTAAAGTATGGTACGTTTAATTTTGATATGAAATTGAAAAGTTGATAAATTTGAAATAAAAGTATCCACAAATTTAGTATCCATTTTTCATTGAACGCGATTCACGGAAGAAACTACTGTTCGGGTTTAGTTTCTTTTAGCAGTTGAAATGTTTGTTGTGATTTTAGTATAGGGACGTGTTTCTTAAGGAATTAATTTACTTTTTCTTTTTTCCCCTTTCTGGTGTTGTATTATCTGTGAGGGTTCCGAACATTAACAGTCAAGATGAAATTGTGACGAACAGACAGTTGTTCAATAAAGTAGCACAGTGGGTACTTAACGGGGTGAACTTTCACATAGTTAAACCGTTCAGTGAGAGCTGTGCAAGAAAACCAAGGTACGAAGAAATCGAGCAATAGAGTTAGAGATAGGAAATACAGTGTAGAAAAGGGAGAGGTACGGAAAAATCCAAATTGGAATAGAGTAACGTAAGGATGACTCAATAAACATACCCTTAGAAAATTTTATTTGCAGAGCTTTCAAAAATAATAGAAAGTATATATTTAGGTGTAATTCTGAGGGGAGGGCGTTTCAGTAAGCATTAAGCGTGAACAATAAATTTAAAAAAAAACACACATACAAGATGTGTCGCTTAATTTCAACCGGGATATAATAAGTCTGTGTTTCAGTTTGCTTCCATTTTCATAATTCTGTTCCTATCCATTCCTACAGGCAGAAAATTGTGAATTCTGTCAATCTGGCACCCAATCGATACAACTACCTTCAAGAAAACTTGGATGTACACATATGTTATTTATTTTTGTTATTATTTCATATGACATAGACCAATCATTTTTACGAATTCATTCACAGAAAATGTGTTTCATTCCTCACTGCTGAATATCATTAGTATCACCTCCTTAAAACTGACAGTGGAGAAACATGTTTCGATGACAATGCTACTAGTTTGGAACTCTTTTTCGGATACGAAAAGATCTAAAACCAATTTTTTATATTCAGTTTATAAAACAACATATACTACGACAAACTCTATTTATCATAAGTTTTGAAGCAATGATTAAGGTTGCTATAGCAATGGTTCATAGGTTAACACAGTTTGCCTACTGCGGCCTTTGATCCAGTTTTGATAGTTGTAGATTTTGTAAACATTCAACCAGACAAGGTTTCCTAAATTAAATAAGTTAAAAAAGATTATCCATTAAAGTTTCTACCTCATTTGTGTTTGGAATATGTTTTTCGAATTCTAACCTAAAACACACAGTGCGGTATTAGTATTAAGTTTTACGGAGTCGCGGTTCATTGTGTTCTATTTTAGTGTTCTCAAAATATTTTAGAAAATTCACTGTTTGAGATTAGAACACTTACTTACCAGTCACAAACTACTAGACTACTAGATGTATTATACGACTTCCGGACATTTAGTCTAATTTACCATTTTTCTCAGCAACTCAAAAAGACTTTGTGGCAGGGCCGTATTTAAGCATAGGCTACATAGGCTGTAGCCTAGGGCCCGCTCAACAAAGGGGGGCCCGCGCCACAAAGGGGGGCGCGCACCACAAAGGGGGGCCCACACCACAAACCCTGGGCCTGGGCCAGTTGTAGAGCTAAAAAAAGGTTGCCCATAAATTTTTTATCTGAATTTTGAATTAGATATCCGAGGCAGCCACCGCGGAGGGGCGACTGCCGAGACAGGGGGGTCCGAGGGGCCCACAAAGCCTAAATGCGGCCCTGCTTTGTGGCTGTTTGAACTTTCATGTCATTTGCCTTTACATAAAAGCATTATTCTCAAGAATTTTAACAATATTCAAGTAGTACCTAAGTATTATTAAAAAGTAATTGAGTAAATTTGCAGTTTTGAATTTCCAATGTGTCATTTTATTATGAGAGCACAGCCCTTTGAGGTGACACAACGCCTTCGTTCCCTTACGAAATCACCTACTTCGTAGCAGGACCTACATTGTTGAATACCCGTAACTGTATCGTGGAGTCTCGTTTCAATAAATCCAAAAAAGTTACATCATTCTGTGAGCCTGCGTTAATTGCCATATACTATACCGTACTCGTTTACTAATTTCAACGAATTTGAGCCATTTATAAAATCACCAGCCACTGGGAAACAGGACCTCCAATATCAATATTTCTACATAATATTATACATTTGTAATTAGTTTTGATTCTTAACTAGAACAACAAGTGTTAGGGTAGTATGAACTGCTGTTGCAGGGGTGATTCCGGAGGTGGTACTCAACGACTGCAGGCGTTGTTCGCCGCTGCAGGCAGCCAACGCTAGGAGGCTGATGGCTTACCTGCAGAACAACCACCCCGGCGTCTGGGAGGCAGTAGCTTCCATGTATGCTCCTTTGGGATAACACACAACTCAAATTTTAATCTATAACCAAAGAAAAAAGCCTTGTAGCTCTTATTCTCACACTCTGGGCTTCGTCAATTACTTATGAAGCTGTGCAGATACGTCTTTATTGTTAAAAGAACTACCTGTTTTTCCATTGTTAAGTTTTACCTTTTTTTAAAAAAGAATTTCAGAGGTAACACGAATAATTTAAGAATTTAGTTTAGTATCTTCTTAATATGAAAATAGGTGTCAGTTTTAAAATCTTTACTAACCAGTTCATAATTGTACGTTAGTCGCTTGTACTAAACGAAGAAATTGGTTTAAAATAAGTAAAACTATTTCTGTATAATAACAACCATTAACATCAATTTAAGGAATAGAATTGTTGGTTGTGTTACGGAATTTCGAATGTTAGCTGTATACACATATTTTATTAAGATAATATTTATTGTATCAAGTGATAAAATATTTCTACTGCTGCAATGAAATTTATAAAAGACTTTCCTTCGGCACCTTTCTCATTGATCCCTTTTTCACAGTTGCCTTTCTTCGTCATAGTAATTTCAACGGCTAGTCTGATAGACTGTTCTTCCCCGAATATGCTATTAAAGTTCTATCTCGGCTCATGAATTTAAGACACTACATGTCTCCACAATTAAATTGCTGACGATTATGGTGAAATCCTAGAGCAAAAGATGTAAGAGAATTAAAATTTAACCGTCTCCAAATTACCTATAATTAAACTGCACGCTGTTTAACTCCATATCGGTTACTCTTGATGGATTATGTTTAAACTTACATTTCGTAAACAGCATTCCGAGCATTAAATCCCTGAAGCATTGCAGATTAGTTATAAGTAATTTTAAGCAATAGTAAAATAATAAACCGTGTTGTGTGGATTTCTAGTGTAATGAAGGTTTTCACAAATCTATGGAAACAGAAGTTAAACATACTTTGTTATACAGTTTAGTAACACTAATCATCCAGTACACTCTATACTGACTATTCTGATACAATAATAATGTATTTTTTAAATAAATCTGAACAATAAAGAAACTGTAAACAAACATTTTATTCTCAAAATACAGACAATACCTTCAAAAATATAAGCAATAAAAGTAAAAAAATAAATCATTTTTTTCCCTTTTACGACAGCTTTCACAGAGAATGTAGCCATAGTAATTTATTTATAAAATCTGTAGCAATTTCTTCTACTTTTGTAAAAAAAAATATTTGTAAAACAGTTGGTTGTAGGTCTGTAGGGACAAGTTACATAATCTGTTTGAAATCATATCACCTTTCTTTATTAAGTTTCTCTTTAAAATAATTTTCAGAACGTACAATCATTTAGCATAACATTTTAGCGTTCTTATTCTGATCCATACGATGACAATATCATTTAGAATTTAAAATTAAAATTTGTATAGAGTAAAAGTAGGTGGATGAGAAAATTTCATTCAAAGAATTTTGATAAAAATTGATAAGAAATGTAAAATGGGTATGTAGTGAAATTTCCACCGGAGCTCCATCGCAATTTAATTAACTCTATCACGTATCACAAACACCAACACAGATATTCAGTGACTCAAAAATGTGGCTTATATCAGTTTGGAGTTTTTCTGTTGCTAAATGGAATTAGAAAAAATCAAAATGGTTGGCACAAAATTTAGAACCGCGTCAGAAGCAAATAGATTCAAGAAAGTTAACTGTCATTTAAATACAATTATAAGTTCATTTTTTTTTTTTTTTGATTAAATCTAGCCGATTTTGCTTCCCAGGATTCAAACCGAATCATGGTGGCGATATCCCATGACTTAATCTCTTTGGTCATCCTCATAAAAAGATGGCGAAGGAGATAGTTTCACAGGAAAAGTCGTAGAAAATAGTTCCTTCAATTAGGTTTGTAGCTGAATTTCACAGCAGTTTGTTTCTTAATTACTGTTATAATAATTTTGAAGGTTTCAAACTATTTCACTATCTTAATAGGAAGTAATAGGTGTCTTTACTAGTGTGAGATAAATAAAAGTAATTGAATGATAAAATGATTTTAAAAATTCGAATTTGTGGAAAGTGTTTGTTTGTCCAGTGGGTTGAGAAGCACTTGAGTTCTCACTATGAAGACACGCGACGTTGCGTGGCCACTAGCGCGTGGTGGTCGCCGCCCGCTGCTGCAGACGCGCCTCCAGGCGCTTCTTGTGGTGCCCGTCCGGGTCGTACTTGCGGGAGAGTCTCTCCCAGTCCACGGCGCGCTGCCGCATCATGAAGTCCACCACCTTGCGCACGTTCTCCTTCTGGCGAGCAGAGCACTTGGAGCAGTCAGACTTCAGCGCGTCGGGCAGCATCTCTGCAAACACAGCAAAACAGGAGAACTTAGTTCGTCGGGGAACTTCGTATGACAATTTGCAACTATCAATCCGTAATTTAAAATTAGAGGCAGATGAACTCTTCGGATAAATATGAAGTTTATAAACTTAATAATTGCTTTATGTGATAGGAATATTCTACAAAAAAAAAAAAAAAAAAAAAATATGCACGGCAGAATTTTTAAAATTGTAAATGAATTTTAAAAATAGTAAATGAATAGAGAAAGAAAATATTAAATGAATAGTGAATGAAGAATACTAAATGAATTTCGTTGGTAACAAGATTTTTTTAAACAAATTAGATACCTCCAAAAAATTAATATAAATATGAGGCTCTCAAATACAGCAATAACACTTTCTTTAGTTCAGACATAGGCCCTACAGTTTTTTCCCCCTTATCACTCCACGCCTCGTCGACGTGGAGATCATTAAGGTAGGAAAGGACTGTTTACCAGGAAAGGGAAGGAATTTGGCCATGACCTTTTGAAGGAAGCATCCCAGCATTCGCCTGGAGTGATGTGGGGAAACCGTTGATGTTCGGATGGGGATTCGAGCACACGTCCTCCCGAATGTGAGGCCAGAGCGTTACCGCTCACCCATCTCGCTCGTTAAACATATACCAGCAAAATGTTATATGATAAATATCATTTTTTAAATTCATTTGCGAATAAGTTACATTATTTCAGTGGTCGCACAGTTATTAATGGGTGCTTAATGCTTATGTTTTTAATGCAAGGTGTTAATTAATTCTGTTATTATTTTGAATGCTTTCTATCCAGTTTCAATACTGGAAGTGATGACGATGAAGATTTCGCCCCAAGTACGCACAGCAAATAATAGAAGATATCAATTATAAGAGTTACCAGGAATGGATAGAGAGCTACTTAGAACGTCTCCGCAAACCAATCTACCAAACATTCGACAGAAAATTTAGTTTTTAATAAATAAACGATAGGCAAGCTTCGCTGCAATAACTCACATCGTAAGTGTGTAGTTAGAGTATTGTCTCGAAAAGTTTGCTTGTCTGAGTGGTATCATTCACCATTTCTAATTTCGCGTGCAGTTCTGAATGTCTAGAAACCTTGCCAGCTTGTCTTTCTTTCCATACTGAGTGAACAATTGAGAACGGTCAAAATCAGCTTTGGTCTAAACTCATTATAGTTTTATTCCATCCTCATTTCACTTAAGACGCGGATCAATTATTATTCAGCTCCTCCAGAACTTGCAGTTTTTTAATGTTAGCAGTGTGCGCGTTATTATTTTAACAAGCAACTGCAGAAAAAAAAGACCTACTATAATTACTTGTTCTCCAAAACCGAATTCAAACTCTGACATAATTCATCGTCCTACAGTCAAGTTTCTTGTTTATTTCATTTTACAATCATTTCCAGGCGAAATTAGCCTGTAATGTTGGTCTGGGTTGCTTTCCTACAACAACTTTTCATGGTTCATCTGACCTGCACGATCAGTGTCTATACAGGCGCTCTTTTTACACTTGAATGCTTTTGTTTATTGTGACCTAGACTGACGAAATATTACGTGATCGCGTCGGCTACATTCATGTAGACTGTTATCAAGTAAAAAATTGTTTGGCATGATGTCTAACCCACCAGACATCCAATACAGACGAATATAGGTGACCCAAAGCTACAACGCGTGATTCCAAGTTATGTGATAAGCTCGTTCACAGTTGTCCATTGGTGGAGAATAGACCGTTTGGGAGAATATAGCGCATACCCACCTCACCCCTCCAGTTCGTCAAACCGAGCATTGTATCCGTGAATAGCGGAGAAAGTGAAACGAAGGCCGGAGAAAGCGTGCCTGCAGCTAGTCAGGCGAAGCGACTACTCCCGGAAACATTACTTGCATTCTCACCTTACAACAAGAATCAGAGTGATTACCTGTCAGGGTACAGCAAAATACAAACAGAAACTTCTTACTACAGCCTAGCTGGAGATATCGCCCCTGTCACTGGATGTTTTAGTCGTATTACCCGTCAATAAAGTTATCCCGAAATCAGCGCTTCCTGCTTACCGAGCCTCTTGTACATCTGTCTATGCAATTCACAAAACCATGGGTGGCAGAGGGGGCCTTGTACCAATAATAATCTCTACTCTGTATATTCCAGTCTCGAACGGCTTGACAGAAAAAAGAATTCATGTAGGCATCAGTACGACACGGTATCGCTCCTTTCATTGGGACCTAAATAGGTTAATGGGCGAAGTATTTCATCGCACTCGTAAATGAAAGTGGATGTTATCATGTTTGACAATGAATTCAAACGAAATCTACGTCGTTCCCAGACAATCCTAGCCCACTCTATACAATCAGTTACATCAGTGGAAGGACATAAAACACTGTCCACTGTTTTCCATTCCTCGTCTCCTTCCATCGCCAGCACTTTTCCGTACAACATATAAACTTTTAGTATATGCCCAAGTTGTATTTTCATTTCTTCCACATTCAATAGTACGAGTATAAGCTGACTACTGCAAAGCTTCCAATGTTTGAATTTAGAGATCTATCGAATCTTGCGAGCCGCTATCTTCTAAATTAATTTTTATCCAACTTTAATAGCTCGGGCAGCAACGAATAGATTTACTCTCGAATTTCAGTCAACAGTTCTGCTATTGGTCATCAATTCCTGGACCTGGCATTCTAGAGCAGCTAAGTTTGATTATCAGATGATCCAGTCAGATTTAGATTTTCCGTGGTTTCCGGAAACAATACAGATGAATGCTCTGACAATTCGTTACTACAAAAGGCCATGTTCGTTCATTGTCAAAAATATAATTCCTTCACTAACAGGCAATAATATTTTTATTTTTTTTAATCTCTGGATATCATCAAATTTTGATATTGATCATTCTGTTTTAATTCCTTCATTTCAACCCTTTCGTTTAACGACTTGTGTTCGAAAACTAGTCAGAAATTTCAAAAAGAAAGTTTGCATAACCTAAAAGTATGTGCATTGATAAAATATATTGAAGAATAAAAATTGTGGTTTCCATTTAGAACACAGCAGCTTACTTATTCAGTATGATTCCTTCGTCAGCTGAGTAGCATTCTGAGCAACAGTACCCCAGTGTAATATAATTTCACTGAAGTTCGTCTTTACGACAAGTCGAGGATGGGCATGAGGAAAGGAGCAATGTGGACCTGGCTTCTGAAGGAAACCCTAGCACTCGCCAGGAGTAATAACCGTGATTAGGATGGTTGGACCGTGGATCTAGCCAGAGTCCGTCAGAATCCCATGTCCGATCACCCACCACGCTCGGTATCAACTTCGTTTTTATGTGAAGCAAATAGATACGTACTTCACCATCGCGAGACAACTGGAAATTGAAGTTTATTTAATATAATTCTGGAGCTGCGTGAATGTTCATTACAGCCATTTGTCTGCAGCACTCGGTTCTGCAAACAAAAATTGCAAGTAAGTACATTCCACTTTTTTTGGTGAATGTATAACATCGTGTTTATGGTACATGTGAAACACATGTTTTTTTTTTTAATCGGCTATTTCCAATCATGGGCTGATGATGTCACCTAGAGTCATGAGCACTAATCATCAAGTCTGGTTCAGTGGCAGACTGATAACCCACCCGCTTGTCGGAAAGAAACTATTCTAATGGGAAGAGCTTAAGTGTGCTCTGCATGATAAGCGTATGTTTGTTTGTGAAATACGTAGTTTATTGGGGACCGTGCCAGCATTTGCCGCCTAAAAATCGCAGTCACGACGGCTGCGGGATCTAGGCCTCCAACCTGGTGCCGTTGTACCGCCCTAATCCACCTTAACGCGCTCAGCCACACTGACGAACGAAACACATGCTATGATATGATATTGAAAAACAATATGATAGCTAGCTCTTTTTCAGTTCCTGGACTCTCTTAGAGCTTATGAAGCGTATAAAAACGTAAAATTTAGTGTTGGATATTTCACTGAATCACTCTTGCATCCCGCATTTCTGTGCCATCAGCACTGAAAATTTTTGCAGTGTCTTACATATTCATTCTCAATATCAGCAAAAAAAAATATATTCAACTTAAGTTTTTATTTTCACTGCTATTGTTTTATTTGTATCACAGAAGTATCAATCCACCTGAAAATATTATTACTTATTTTCCCTTTTTTACGGAAAGAGAAAGCTTTATTTCATCCCAAATACTTCGTTGATCTGGAAATTTTTTCGACAAAAAACCACTTTATATTATAATAAAATATAAATTATCATAATTCAATGAAACAAGTAGATGTTATTTATCTCTTAGTTGCAGAAGATTCCTGCGGCTTGTCTGCTATCTGTCTTTACTATTACTTTCACAATAAATCAAAGATCGATAACTTGATCAAAAACTTTCAGAGTCAATTCAACAAATTTTAGCAAGTAAGTTAAGTTAGTGTTGAAACAGTTCCTAGTGATTCCGTTTTACTCTGTAAAACGTACTATCGCTTGGAAAGCCACGTCCGATTCTACAACCTTACATGATTCGTCCATGAGTGTCGTTACATTTTGTAACGTCCGGCGTTCCTTGGTAACAGAACGAAACTTCGCCTTCTGGCCAAACCATGAACTACGATGGCAGCATTTACAACAGCTACGAGCCCTGTATTTGATACCGTCATCGACTCGAGAGGAAGACATTGGAACAGCGTCGGAAACTTCCTGAATCTGGGCCATTGCCGCATCCTTCACCACGATGTGGGGTATTTTGAGAATTTACGAGGATCATACTGAAAGTCGTGAACAACCTTAATCTTTATTTTTAATCCAAACCAAACACCTCGTCTTAATTTATAGACTTTTATTTCACTTATGAGCATAGCCTCCATTTTTAAACACTTTTTCCCCATCGTTCTGCCAGTTTTAAAATACACTTACAATTGAACTCCGTCCCAGTTGACCTCAGACACTGAGGTACTGCTTACCTAATCACCTCCAGCGTCTCGTAGCGTTGGTCCCGCATCTATTCATTTAACAGAATCGAAAACATGGTCGTCGGAGTGTGCCAAGTGGGGGCCGTAGAGAGGATGTGGAAGAGTTTTCCACCAAAATATCCCGATTTTCTCCATAGTGGCTTGAGCAGTATCTTGTTGAAGGATAATATTTCCAGGGCGTTTATCGGGCAAAGCACGAAGAAGCTTCAAAATGTTTGGATGTTGCGGGTCGCATTTATAGTTTTTTTCAGGTTCAAGAAAGCAAACAGGATGCAACACTGTGCATTCCAGAAGACACTTGCCATAACTTTCCCTACAGATTGGACTGTCTCCACTTTACTCTTCGATGGCGAATTCAAGTGGTACCACACCACACTCTGCCTTTTCGTTTCAGGCTCGTAATGATGGAACAATCGTTCATCTCCAGTCACAATACTCGTCAAAAATTCATCACCTTCATTTCGAAATCTCTGAAGAAAGTTTTGCGTGAAGTTTGAGTAGGGCCACCTTATCTCGAATACATTTAAGGTGACCACCCCGTGGTTTAGTCGAAAAAAAAATCGATTTTCAGTTTTCATCATATTTCGATAGATTAAGGTATTCTTTAAGTATCCTGAAAAGGATTTCGCTGAAAATTTTTTTACAGGCATTTAAATAACATTTTCCTAACACGTGCATTTCGGTGCCACGCCCAGTTTTCTGCATATATTTTACCTTTATAACCCCTATCATGCACATTAGGGATTTTTTTTCCTTCTGACTCCTGAGTGTGTTGGCTAGCTTAGGAGGGCAACGATCGGTATTCTCTTGTTTCTGCTGTTTTTAAACAACACAGTTGGTTTTGTTTGAGTGCGTTTGCGAGTAGCTGTTTTCCTCAAACTCAATTTCCCGCAAACTAAAACTTTCAGTACATATGCCCCATTATATCAGAAGCAATCAATGATAATTAAATGAAATTTTCAGAGACTCTGTATAACATAAAAAGCCACCTCTGGTACTACAAGAATTAATATTCCCCTATTAGGATATTCACAAAAAAAAAAAAAAAAAAAAAAAAAAAAAAAAAAAAAACATTTTATGCAGAAAAAACTTAATATTTTTTTAAATAAATTTCAAACGTATTTCTTAAAAACTATAAAACGCATAAAGTAGATATTAGTACCGTTGACTTTACTAGCATCATGTAATATTCAGCAAAAATATTAAGGTCCTGCATGAAATAGTTTTTTCACAAATGGGTCAAATACTTGCTTAAATTAACATTGCGTTAGATAGGAACGGGGTCGTCCCCTTAAGCTGTTGCTCGTTTAACACTGTTAATTAATCTCATCAACCAACAAATGGTACGAATTTTAATCACTGTCCCAGAAAACACTAGATTTATTCTGCAACTGCAAATCAATATTTCAATATGCACAACACCACTGCTTGACTTGGGCGCCAAGACACATTCCAAATTTTTTTGCTATCTCCGTAATACGAAGTCTAAGACACATACATGTCAGCGTTACTACAATCCGCGCGCGTCTCTCTTTGATGCAGAGACAATATATATGCTGTGCTGCTTACGTTCGCAACCGCCAAAGATCTTAACAGTACTTATCGATATTAACTTATTCTATACCCCGAAGACTACGAACGCTGTAGACTGTGGAATCTTACAATGCAATAAATTAATTTACATACATTTATAAGCATACATAATTAATTAATGATTGGTGGGATATGATATTGTCACAAAAGCGTTGTTGTCCCACGGAGCAGCGCTGAAGACACGTGTGTGCGGCAGGTGGGCGCGCGCCTTGTGTAACCGGAGGCCGCGGCACGTGACCTGCCTACAGATCAGGCGGGACGACCCACTTGGCAGGCGCAAGCATCGCCTTCATCTTGGGTTACCGACCGCATCACACCGTCATACGCGGACACATGTAATCTATGAACCACTCATTACTACGCCGCTATGCAGCAGAGAATCACTTATTCCATTCCAGACCAACGATCATTCTTATTCAATGAATATGCTTTTTCACGATCATTCAATCATAATTCAGGTTGATAAGCGTTTGTAAATTTCAAAAGAAAGAGCAAAAATGTACGTATAATTCCAGTTCTACATAAATATCTTATTAAGCCGAAAACAAAAAATCTTAAATGCATAAGACCAGCTACAAAGTATTTTCCACGGTTTATCGACTAGCTCTACTTAAAGCACTGAAAGATTAAAGGGAATAAGGTCTTCAATACATATTAATTGGTAAACAGCTTCCCGCTGAAGAAAAATTCTGACTTTACAATGATAAACGTTTCAAATGAATTATTAAAAGAATTCAAGACGGGGTCAGTTTCTGTTGTAATAATATAATCATCAACACAAAGTTGCCATTAAAATCTAGTTCACTTTCTTAATAAGTATGTCGTATACTTTTATTTTATTTTTTAAATGAAAAAAATGCTGTAATAACCATATGAATCTTCTTGCTTGATTTTAAACAGATGTATTGAGATTGTAGATATCATAACAATTATTGATGCAAGTCTTTCCATTTATTTTCTTCTATAATATGCACAAAATGGTAGTAAATAAGGTAAAAAATATTGGAGTGGATAAGAAACTGGTTTGCTGGGTAGAAGAATTTTTAAAAGGTAGAAAACAGAAAGATACGTTAGGAAATGCAGTATCAAAAGAAGTGGAAGTAAAAATTAGAGTGCCGCAGGGTAGTGTATTGGGACCATTGATATTCATTATTCTAATGAATAATTGTGTTTATTGTTTGCTATCTGAAATTAGATTGTTCGTATATGACATAATGCTATATAAAAGGATCAAAACGATGGAGGACTGTAAACAGTTGCAGGGTGATCTGGACAGGATATTTAGATGGGTTGGTAAACATGGGATGAAGATAAATGCAAAGAAGAGTCAGCTTATTAGATACACACATATTAAACAAAAGGTTGATTATGATTATAAGGTGAGGAAAGAATTGCTTGTTGAAGACTTGAAATGTAAATATCTTGGCATTACATTTGATAACAAGCTTAACTTGGCAGTACACATTGGAAAGGTGGTAGCAAAAGGTTTCAAAATTCTGCATTTGTTGGAGAGGGTGATGAGGGGATGTACGAGAGAAGTAAAGGAGTTGGGTTACAAAACTTTGGTCAGACCATTGCTCGAATATGGTAGTGAAGTATGGGACCCGCATTTTGAGTATCAAATACAGGAGTTGGAGAGGGTGCAGAAAAGGACTGAAACGACTGCTAGATTTGTTACCGAGCGGGACGGTGTAACGGTTAGCGTTCTCGCCTCGCATTCGGGAGGACGGCGGTTCGAATCCCCGTCCGGGCATCCAGATTTCGGTTTTCCATGGTTTCCCCAAATCACTCCAGGCAAATGCAAGGATGCTTCCTTCAAAAGGCCAACGCCGAATTCCTTCCCATTCCTTGCCCCCCATCCTTTCCCGTCTCTAAAGACCTCGATGTTAAAAAGAAACGTAAAGCAGTTACAAAAAAAAAAAAAAAAAAAAAAAAATTTGTTTCTGGAAATTATTGCAGAATGCAATCAGTAACAGATATGATAAAAGAGCAGGAATGGGATTCATTGCAAGACAGGAGAATGGTGAAGAGGGTCATGGGAGTGTACAAGGAGTATATCGGCGGTGAGGCATGAAAAGATATTGGTGTAGTATGAAAAGTACTGCATGGAAGGGAAAAGATGACCATGACCACAAATTGGCACTCGATTTCAGGCACAAGGGTGTGGGTAAATAATTAAATCTGTATAGTCATTCAGTTTCAGCTCTAAACCTGATGATTAAATTGATCAGTGTGAATAATTCCTTCTTCATGTAGGAATACTAAAGTAGATTCGTATAAATTGAAATTAATGAGCGCCTATGAAATGCAGCGTACAGCTGACAAATTAACCTAACTGAGCGCAGGCCTTAAGATTCAGTATTTCTCTTTTGGGAAAAGAATAAAGCTTTATCCAATGAAGATATGGACTGTGGGAACTAGGTTAAGTGTCAGATTTTAAAAAAATCAGTGGAAGCAACGCAGCTACGTCAATTTAGACGTATAGACAAGAGCTGCTATAACTCGAATTTTCTAATTCTTTTCAATTCTTTCTTTAACATCCTTCAAAAATTTCCTCATCCTTCTAAGGTTCACTAGTACCTGATGAAACCATCACAGTGCAAATAGATTTCTCAGAATACGCATTGTGAAGCGTATAACCTTCGACGCCCACTATGTCCTTACGAGAGAGGCCAATAGGCTGCAAGTATTCGTATTCGGCTTTCGTCTTCCATTAAAGGTCAGGGAATAAAGCAATATATATCTAGCATGCGTGCAGACTTAGAAATGCCACTAATGAATCTCTTGCAGGAGAGGTAAAGTCCACCCTCGCAAGAGAACGCCTGTGATGACACCATAGAGAACCGTTAGTCATCTGTTACGTCAAGTATCTCCAACATAACAATTCGTAAAGTATTACTAATACTACTGCATCAATAACGCTACTCGTTGAACTAAAGCAGTTATACTGACATCTTTAATAACTTATGTAGTTATTGTGTTTGCTGAAGAGAAATTTTATCAAGTCTACTTCTTTTCCAGATTTTACTCTTACTGCAGAAGTTCTGTGCCAAAGGCAGGTCCATGATCTCTGGTTTATTATGCGGAAAAAATGGTGCATTCAGAGACGTGACTCGCGGGTTGCTTCTTGCCAATCGTTTTGGGTTTGCAAGAGGGTGGGCTGAAAATTTCTCGATCATGGCCACAAATGAAAATTTAGTGATCATCACTTTGTACAAATAAATATAAATTCCATACAAGTTCTGCAAATTTAATTATAATCATAAAATGGAAAAAGGTCATTATACGCTCATAGCACGGTTCGTCGCATTTCAGTTTGGATGGGTGACGAAACATGGAGTTTGAGATAATACTTTCTCTCAGAGCAATTGCTCTTAATCATCAGCTTCTTCTACAGTCTTCTTTTGTAAGTTAGAACGCCATAGACAGTTGGTTCTGACCAAAAGAAAATTCTGAATATATTTCCAGAAAGAGACCTTTTATACATTTACTTCAGTTTAGTGTTATGTTAAATGCAGTGAAACAGAAAAAGTGTACTTTGAAGAGGATAGGATGGAAATAAAATTATATAAGAGGAACGTTTTTGTGCAGACCACATATTGGGTGCGTTAGCGCTTAGAAGTAAAATGCTTACTCCTAAATAAGAAATATTTAAAAAGTAGAACGGATTATAGATGTACCAAATTATAGTGCAATTACGAAAACACTTACTAGTAAAATCCAAATCACCTATTGACACATCAATGGAAATAAGACTTCTAAAAAGTTGCCAAGATAATTTGGAAATGATCGTCTTCACAGCGGCAAGTGAAATTGGAGAAACATACCTAAGGCAGCGTGCATAAACCACGTAGCTGCATTTTGGCCTCCTGTGAACCCCCCCTCCCCCCCCCTCCACTCACGTACCCCTACGTGGCTTTTGCCTCTACCACCCCCCCCTTTTTCCACACGTAGCACGTAGCTTTTCTCCCTTTTGATTCCAGAAAACATTTTGTACCGTTTTCTCTTGTCAGACTATTGTAAATTACATACGGACATAATTAACTGAGGGAAATAAATATTCACATGCTGTTGTGAGTCCTGTTCCTCATTTTAACTGCGAAAAATTTAATGAAAGAAAAGCTACGTGGCCTGGCTGGGAACCCCCCCCCCTCCCCCCACGAAGCCCTGCGTAGCCTTCCAGCCAACCCCTCCCCCCCCCTGGACCGAGCCACGTAGTTTGTGCACGCTCCCTAAGTGCGACATGCGATTGTATTCTATGCCTAGAACATTTTTTTTTTTTTTTTGTGCTATCATACAACAGGTTTAACTGAAACAAAGAAGTAAGCGAATGACACTTTGCCTTAATCATCTTTGATACAGAAATGAACGCAACCGAAGCAACCATTTAAAATAATATTAATAATAATTGCGTAACGTATTAACAATTTATTCTGCCGTAATGGTTACTGCAGACCAAATCCTATTTTATCTAGTTTCAAGGATCAAACCATGAGGAGGTCTCTAAGAACAGAATGAAGTAAAATAAATAACGATAATGAAACATAAATATGTTTTTGATAATCACTTCCAACACATGGAACAAAAGCTCTAAAACACGATATATAAAGTGCTTTGGAGATTTTATTCATGTCTTAGTTGGGGGAAACTGGCGCATCTGTGGCAGATTGATTAACTGGATGAGTAAAAAGCTTAAATTTCTGAAGACATTGAACAACAGAATTACTTCGTCTGAAGTGAGCAGAGACTGTGATGGAAACCAGTGTTCTCGAGAGCTTCTCGTTAAGTGCCAGCTTGCCGCCAGACGGTGTGACCCAATAAAGGAAAAAAAGGGGGGAGCAGGGAGGTTCTTGGGGCAGACAGTGAAAGTGGAGGGAGGGTCATCATCCAGTGACCACGTGCCGTCTCTTGCTGTCTCCGCTTCCATCCAGACCAGTACCGTGAACTTCATGGCTACGCAGACAACTGAAGAAGCTGAAAAAGTAGCCACAAATCCTTATACTGGCAACATCTATGTCTTTAGCCAGTTACCTCCAACCATTTATGCTTCAAACATTAAAAAAAAAAAAAAAGAAAATCAGGTTCTGCAAAACTTGTTCATTACTTTAAAACCCAAAAACTACACTACAAAGATGCAATTTCAAGAGACGTGTCTCAACGGAAGAATGTGACTGGAGTATCGCTATGCAGAATTAATCACGACAATAATTAGCCTACGTCACCACAGAGACATGCTTAAATCAATTTCACGTATCCAACCAGGCAGGACAAAAAATATGTGCTTCATTAATTATCTTAGTAATAATTCCGCTTATGATTTTCCGTGGCATCAAATCACCAATAATTTGCAGCTATGTCTTGATAATATAATTTTGCTTTAATGAGTTCTTTATCGATAGCAACAAGTTAATTCTAGGTTAATTCTAAGCTCAGTAAGTTTTTTTGGTACTCATCAAATATTTCCTCCCAGAGAAGTATATAAAACGTTAGCACCATTTATCAGATTAAGTGATTTGAAGGTACGCGCAGTACCAATAATAACAAATAAATGAAAAGTAATGAAATCTTCACAGATATTACGTAGGATTCTGTTGTAATAATATTTCGTCTGCTAGCTCCGCCTTCTTCTATAGGTGTAAACCCTTTTGTACTGATCAACAGACTGGCCATAGCTGTTGCTTACGACAACACAGTGAAGATAACCTGCACTCTCAATCAGATATTATAGTGGAGACTATACTCCTAGGAATCATCAGAATTAAAATCACCAAAATAAAAACAATTGGAACAAAAGCTACCGACGGTAGCACGAAACGATATTTTCCTAAAATGATACGAAAACAGAAAAATGATTGATTAACTGGGAACCTATACTGACACAACTCTCATGACAGATACCGTATAGAAACAAAACTTAGAACAATTAGATTAGTAAAAAACGCTTATTTAAACTAGGAAATAATTGACTGTTAAAAGCGAGAAAACTATGAGAAAGCTGAAGACCTAATTGAATATAGGAAAGAAGCGGAAAACCCTAATATGGGATTTTAAAAAGCTTAATTAGAAGAAAGAAAATATTTAACCGTATTTTGGACTTAGAGCAAAAAATAATCAAGAGTTTAGCATCATAAGAATGTGAAAAAAATAGTAAGAAGTAATTTACTTACAAATTACAACAGAATGGCTTATTTTGAAGAACTCCTGAGATACAAGAAGACGTTAACTAGTCTGCCTTACGATTGAAAATAGGTTGCTTTCTTTAAAGTATACCCCAGAAATGTATACCATTTTTATCATAGGCAGTAATTACAAAAGAGATCCAAATTCACAACAATTTCGAAGAAATAGAACACTAATAGACTGAACGTGAACGGACTACAAGAATTTAACATAAAATAACTAAGTTCATGTAAAAGGAAGTTCAGTGGATTTAAATTAACTGAATTAGAAAAAAATGGAGAAGACTGATATAATTAACTAGATTAGAGAAATGCTTGCTCTAAGAACTATTACAAAAATGAACACACTGAAAATAAAAGTATGAGATATAGAAACGAAGACCGATTTATATAATGACTTTTTTTTTTCACCCTATTGCAGAGATAGAAGCTAATACATCTTAGGTTGTGCCATCAGGTTGAGATTAATTGCTCCAAAATTTAAAAAAGTTAATATATAAACAAATGTAAAGGTAAGTTAGAGAGGCAAGCAAACGAAGTTGAATATGGAAACACCAAAGAAAGTAAAAGAAAAGCTTTAATGGATTAATGATGATCGGTAGGATTTACTTCTAACGTTCGTGAATTTGAAGAAAAAAAAAAGACCTGGTTAAAGGAATTAGATAATTCTATAAAGAAGCATAAAATATCTAAATAAATAATTATTTACAAAAGTGGCCACGGTAAAACAGAGCTCAAGAAAGATAAGAAAAGATAATAACCTGGTAAAAATTGTTGACCCATCAGTATTGATATTCAAGTTGTATGTATCAATAATTTCTTAGAAGTACCGTCAGGCATAGAATAAAATATGCTATGATTCGCTGATAATATTGATATATCAACTCATAACTATAGATACGGAGAGAAATGACTGAATTTGATGACAAAATATTGAGAAAACAATTTGTACGAAGGTAGCATAGTAAAACAAAGGTTCCAAAGTGAAACAAGAAGTCACGACAAATGACAATATAGGATACCGTAAAGAACCAAGAAGACTCTGTAAAATTAGGACACATGGAAAAACCAAAGAAGATACTACAGATTAGTTTCAGCACAAAGAGAAACCGTTAACAGTAAATGATGACTTACTACTTAAGAAGTAGCTCAATGCCACATGGATATGTTGTAAACTTATTTAAATCGAAAATAGAATTTAGAATAAATGCAATCAAAAAGTATACTTGTAAATTTGTGCATTTACAGCTGTCATACTTATTATATTCCACTAACACTTTGTTATTTATTCAGTTTACTATGAAGTAAATATAATTTAACAGCGGGAAATTTTAGGATAGTAAACGGTAGGATTTAGAAAATAACCTTGGATTTGGCGCCGACGATGGTGCTTCCGAAATGTAAATTGTTCTTTGCTCAAAAGTGTCTCTAAAAAGCAATGTTACTAATAAATTTTATGTAAATTCGGGTTGTTATAGAAAAACTGCGTGAAGACACGAATTCCATTCATGAAACAAACGGATGTTTTTGTATTTTTAAGAGAACAATGCGCCTAGCTGAAGACGCAGCGCCTTACAACGTATACAACCAGCAATGCAAGTGCGCGGAAATCAATTCAGCTCGTTGATGAGAAGAATGGGGACGCCAGAAGCCCATGCGCATTGCATTAACTTGGCAACAAGCTATTTTTACAGAGAATTGAGGTTACATTGCAGCTACGGCATGTTTGAATTGGTAGTTCCGATAAACGTCAAGAATTACAACGGGAGTAAAATCGTCTACTGCGCATTGAAAGACTTGTTACCTTCCTGAGCTTGGTTGCGACACTCTTTCTCCCTTGCATTAACCTACTAACGTTCATTGTGAGTTGTAACGTGTACAATGCCATCTTGCACAACAATGCCACATGCCACATGAATGAAAATTATTACGCTGGTGATGATAATGAATGGTAGCGTGCGTTGAATAATTTCAAGGATCCGGCCGCGGAGAAAGTGCATGTTGTCAAATTCCTAACACTTAAACATTGCACACTGCAACCAGTAAACCAGTCGTTTCTTACAGGTAAGTTGACTGCAATAAGTCATAGTTTTCCTTTTTTACTAATCGATTACAATTTGTGACTGTAAAAAATAAAACAGTTACGAAGATGATTTCATGTTTGAAATTTGTTGGGCTGAAGCCGTTTTGTAATACTGTTTTTAACATTTAAAAAAAATCAGTTGAAGATGAATAATTTTGTTTTTACTCGTCGTGGTTTAGTTAATAGTTATTTCACTTAAGTACAGCACAGAATAGGCAATCAGGAAAAACGGTCTTTTAGAGCTGGGAACGATATAAAATTATTTAGAATACTTTGTTCTTGGATTGTATTTACTTCCATACCTTTTCGTACAGACTATGACTTCATTACAGATGCAGAACAATTTGGTTACGACGTTTTCGTTAAAGTTAACCGAAGGGTTATTACGAGCCAGCTATAGTTCCGTACACACTGTATAAATAACAATTGCAGAAATTATAATTTAACGCGTATAATTTTACTTAATACGTGTTACCCACTTAAGTTTTCATTGCATTCTATGGCACTGGTCGTGTTCTTCCTAAAGCTACCTTCCACCAACTTATATTCTCACTAGAAAAGTTTCAGCGTTTGCTCACCGCGTACACATCGAGTAAACTAGTAACGAAATCTTGAAGTTTTATTGTTTTTAAAACGCACATTTTCGATAAGTAGATAAAAGGCTAACCCAACTATTGTACAAATTGTTACAGAAAATATCACATAACCATTATCAAATTACGAAAATGGAAGTACATTTTTTATTTCTTCACTTCTGGTAGAGAATGTTTAAATATCACAATTGGTACGTATTTCTCATGTCATTTGAGAAGAATTAAACATTTTTGTTTAATATGACGTAAATAAATTGTATTAGGACAGAAAATCAAACACAAAAACCTGACCTGGTTGAGACTTAACGCAGATACAATACGATCGCTGGTATTCGAGTTACCCTGTGTTGAAAAGCCCGTCACATTCTGTCAGACTGGCAAACATTCGGGAGAAACTTCCTCTACTTTCACTATACTACGTTTATGAAGAAAGTAAACAAAAAAAGTAACGTACACAAGGCAAGAAACTGACGTCAGCTAAAACAGAATAATGAAGAGGCAAATACTGTTTAACTTGATGGTAGCATCTCCTCCCATCCCCTTTTTTTATCACTCCCACTATCGCTTCTTCGCAGCGCTGTAGTGATGAGAAACTCACTTTTGAGGTCCCTGGTTTCCGGTGTGCAAGGTCCCTCCTCCATGAGACACTTGATGGTAGCAGAGACGAATCGCTGGTTGCGCAGCATTCTGTCCACGTCCACGTTGTCGTACTTGGCGTAGCGGTCGTCGGCAGTGACGACCACGACGGCGAGAGCTGCTGCAGAGAGCAGGAGGAGAGTCAGCGAGGCCTTCATGGCTGAGTGCTGGCTAGTGCGCTGGCGTCGCTCCTTATAACAGCGCGAGGGGCGTGGCGGGGGAGGGACATCCGGCTGTACCATCGTGTGCCCCGCTGAGGGGAATCCAAGAACTTACCTAACGCTTAGCGGGAACCCTTGTACAATCGTCTCTGTAATACAAGGAAAACCGACAAGGTGATAGCAGCTTACTGTTAGTTCGAATCAGATACGGAGAAAGCTTCTGAATTCTGAGCAACGTTTCAACTTGTCGTTTCAAACGTTTCACGAATTCCGTCTCTGATTAAGAAGTTTCAGCTAAAAGCTGTGTACGTTCTTCGTTGCATCTAAGTCAGTAGACACGCCAGTGAAAAGCTAAAATTCTTTCGAATATTATCGCAGATCCTACGAATGGAAAAATTAACACAGTAGTAGAAGAGTCCATAAAACAATCTTCACAGTTCGCTGATAGTGAATTAGATTCGCTGTCGGCCGTCACTGGTTCGAGTGTAACCTCGGGCTTGGCTTTATTTTAACTTATTTTTTTGTCCGCGAGGTGCTGTCGTCCTAATTAACCAAAGGGCTACAAAAGTGCATTGTCTTTGAACATGTGTGCGGATGGAGCGCACTTTAAGCTTGGTTCTCTAGCATTAAAAGTAAATGTTTCAGGAGGGAATGTTCTAAGTTCAATAGGTACAGAGCCTGGAGGGAAGCGGTAACACTCGGGACTCGCATTCGGAAGGATGCAGGTTTCGAATCCCCGTCCGCCCATCCAAGTTTCGGTTTTTGACAGTTTCCCGAAATCTCACAAGATACTCCGGGATGTGTCATTAAAAAACCGGTGGTCAAATTCCTTCCTCTTCCTTGCAATCAGTCGTTTGCAGCTTATAACGATTTTAAATGCGTCTTACATCCATCTGAATTCGTGAGCGTGTGTTGAGAACAAACGACAAACACTCAGTACTGAAAAAACGAAACTATAATAGTAACCAGTAACTGTCTCATGTCGCAAGTGTATCGAACAAAGTCATACATCTTTAGCCGTGTTGAATATGACCATATGGCATTTATTGATGAACTTAGGACCACATTCTGCAGTCGACCTTACGACAAACACACCAAGAATTTCTACACATTTCGATGTTCAACATGGACAAGTATAACGAAAATTTCGTCACAATTATTTGTATCCTCTTCATCGTATCAGGATAACAACTTCACGTCGATGGTTAGTTACTGATCATCGATATTGAATTAAATTTCCTCATAAATGAAGTTACTTTCACTCACAATTACACCAGTAACATCCAGAAACTACATATATTGTTCGACGATCATCCTCACGTCACTGCAATTAACATGCTGCTCTATAGATGTGTGTAATCGATATTAAACTGATGGTTCTGTTATTTAATGATTCGTTTTTAAAGACTTCCTCCAAAACCAGCTTCCATCATTATTGTTCCTTCACGGTTCGAGACTGGGCATTGAAATAAATTAATAAGAATATTGTTATTAGGCACCGAGTGTTCGCACAGTATGTGTGAGATGTTGGCGGTGTGCTGTGTCAAACAGAGTGTTCAGATTTACACGTCTGGTGGGTGACTAAACTTTCTAACTGACTTGGACATTCAGTGGATTTATGGGCCATTATAAATAACTAAGGCCCGCTTTCCATTTGGGCACATTTTGGAAAGACCCGCCAAATGCCTTTAGCAAGGGACGACGGCCGAAAATAGACCTTAGTGCCGTTTCTAAGTAAATAGACGAGCTTGCAGAGTGGTGGGAGACGATCCAGCCAATAGAGAGGATGGCAACAATTTATTAACGGTTTCGTGTTTTTTGTTTGATTTGTTGAGCCTATCAGGAGCGGTCATCTTGGCGGGCAGCGCTGTGATTCGCCGAGGGTCATACGTCACATCGCAGTGCGAGGCGTACAGAGTTTTCCTCGTAGCAGAGGAACGGATGAAAGGACACACTAATTCTGATTCTGGTTTGGATCCTCATCTGATACAGCAGCAAGTAATCTTCATCACCCCGTTTCGGCGGCGCAAGACAGCTCGCCATCTCGACAGGACAGGCTGTCGGCTGTGGAAAACATACCCCTGTGGCGCTATTCCTGCGTGAATCTGACCTCGCCACCGGCGCAACGGTAAAATTTTGTACACGACGGAAACTTATGCAATCTGTTCTACCCTGTAAATGACCCTGAGAAATTTGAAAATGCTCTAACTGTTTAAATCAAAGACGTTCGACATTGTGTAATTGTTCAAATATTAATAAAATAAACTTCATGTTTGCGTAAATTCAAATATGTTCAAGTTTTAATAAATTCTATTAAATTATACACCCACTTCTCATTGATCCTATTTGGTCAGGAATAATATCTCATGTGGCAAGCTTAAGATTCATAATCCTTAATAATATTCAAAATTGATAATATTCTTGAATTGTCAGAACAGTAAGGTAGAAAATTTACTTTCCTTAAAAGTAGACAACATTGCATGTTCGTCCAGCATGGTGGGGTTGCGGCTGTAGCAGAATGACCAAATATGGGTCATTCCGTACATTTTTATATATAATATTTTGTATATTTTTTATATATAAAAAGAATGAGACAGGGAATTATCGGAGAGGATGGTCAGTGTTTGTGGGACCTGAGCTAGACGCGCCAGTGTCGCGACAGGCTTGCGGCTGCCAGGGACAATGTACACCAGCTACCCTTCTCACGCAGTTGGTCAAGCGTATAATCCCTTGGCTCCGGGGAAACGGTACACTGAGGTGAATAAACTACCCAAGCCCCAGGTCTAGGGACGGGCAGTTTGGAGGTCACAGGTGACGACCAAGTCCGAGGCTATCCCGAGTTCACACGAATCGAGAAAGACAAGGTTCGCCTATCGTGACAGCCGGAAGGAGGAGCTTGAAAATGGCAGGACCAATCGAGAGAGACTTTCCTTTGCATTTTGTAATGATGGTGTATTTTTTCTATGTAAACCACGAGCGACGAGAGGTTTTTTCCGGCGGACGCTGGAGAGGACTTGGCTCCGAGCCTTAAGACGAGAAGGAGCGGATCTTCCGAAGCTGGAGATCGCTCGGTATTGGCATCGAACCTGAGTGTCGATAAGCGTGTCTTGTACAGTGAGGTCACTGTGCACGCATCCAGTACGCTTGCACGGATGTGGTGCATTGTCCGCTATAGCCAAGGGGCTATAGTAATTCCGCCGTCGCGGGAAATACATCGCCGTCACGGTAATAATTCTACAAGTGCAGTGTGGTACTTTTATTCGGTCATTGAGTACAGCCCTGTAACGACCAGTGAATGATTAGGAGTTCTCGCACCCCCAAATATTGAGCTAGCTGGGGCAGACTTTCTTAAAGCCACACTTGGTGGATAATTTAAATTATCCTGGCGCCCGGCATTTGAGATCGGATACAGTTAATGTCAATACTGTGTTTGATTTATGGTTCCCGATCATTGTGAAGGGAACTTTCATTTAAACAAATCAAATGTGTAGCTTTCTTGCTTGCCAATTAACATTGGGAGTTTGTTTCAAGAATAATTTTTAAAGGTGGTTGTGTTTTAATGCTTTGTTTATTTGTTAATATGTTGGCAATTGTAAGAAGAGGCTTTGCATAGTTCTTTTTATCATATTTCAATGTTAACGATAAATAAGCCTCGCCTGTACGCCATTATGAGTACCCAATAAATTAGTAGCCTAGGGTTTCTTTTATATATAAAAAGAAGTAAAAGGTTTTCACCCTTACCTCCCCACGGCATAAACCGCCACACGGCATATTCTATCTTTTTGACAAATAAGATTTAAATCAAACGTTCCATACTGCATTCACGGTTTTGGGAATTAATTGAACAGAAAAGTCGAAATTGAAAGCTATGAATATTGATTTCTTCGGAAGAGAATAGCAATGCTACCTCCTAAGCGCGACGCTACCTAGTACCAACGGAGTTGCAAAATGTATTGGGAATATCGGCTGCGTTTTTTAACGTGTGTAGTTAATTAATAAGAGTAAATTCGTTTGACCGTCACTACATGCAGTCTTTACTCATTTGAGATTGACAGTTATACATTATGTGGGCATCTTGCACGCAGTCATTCGTCAATAAGAGTTCTGTGCGCCATTAATAAACTTCTAGAAAATGGTTCTTATTCTTACGACTGAAGCGGACATACCTCCATCCGCAGTGTCCATTGAGTGTATGCTTATTTACTCCTTTTTTAACTATTTAGGCTGATGCTGGGGGAAGCGAAGAAGGGAACTCGCAGCCTGGTGGGAGAGCCAAACTTTCTGGCCTGTATTTTCCGCTCCGGCCATCAATATTTCGGCTTTCGAAAGTTATCACCCCTGGTGAATGCTAGTATCACGGTATCATTTCGAAAAAGACGATATTACTTGTTCCAAACATTATTCCTGTTCTAATAACCCTACTGAAAACGAGAGCTGTTTTTTTTTTTTTTAAAAAATAACAACTAATTGGAAAATCTATATATATAAAAATCAATGCCACTTTTCGTTGTAATTTTATAACTCAAGAACGGGCTCACCTATCCAAACCAAATGTTTAGGCTTTGTTTGGACTATTTAGTAGATGGTTTATGTGAAGTTTGCACAAAATCGGTCGAGCAGTTCTTCATTTATCACATTTTTTGTAACAAATGAATTCAATAAATGGCGGATCATTCTGTTAATGGGGATTGTGCTGTCAAATTGAAACTTTTTTCAGTGTTGACAAGCAAGCATGTTGGTATGTCATTCATGCGGTCATTTAATTTTGGACGTGCTTCGATTAAAGCAAATTGTCAGCGATATTGTTGAGTGCATTCATACAAGCGGCAAGTCTTGAATTGTTCAAATGTACTATCTATATGTGTGCGTGTACTTTTCTCAGTTTTTTAGCGAGCCGTCGGTGTTTCATATCGTTTACAGGCTTTATTTGAATTAAATTGTCAAACGCATTTACACAAACGGTAAGTTTTGAACTGTTGAATTGAATTACATGTATGTAAACATATTGTGTGCATACGGGTGTTTTATTCTTTTGTAACAGATGGAAGCACGTCGATTTAAAAATGAATTATTTAATGACATTTTTATATACATTGACGTATGCAGTCATATATATTTCCATACACACATATACGCACATGTATAAATACTGATACACCACTATTAATGTAGCAATTTGTTTTTAATTTGATTTATTCTTTTTTATATGAAGGAAAAATGCCACGAGCCAGACGAGCAAATATAGGTCGGCAAACGCGTAATGCAAATGATGTGGCATTACTAAGACGATCACAGACTGCAGTTGAACGCGCACCAGCTAATGCATCGCAGCGTGAACGTAATGCACGAAGTAGATCTGTTGACCCTGTACCTGTACTGAATCTTGCACGGCGATCACGAATACGTCGTGCTGTTTTGGCTGAAATGATGCGTGCTGCTTTTAATTAGAACAGTCAGATTGATTATAGTATGTACGGATACATTGGAATGATGGACGCAATATGCCCACATTGTGATGCGGCTAACTTTCCAGGTGAAACGCCCGGCATGTGTTGTGCTAATGGCAAAGTGAGATTGCCAGCATTAGAAACTCCACCCGAAGTATTCTATTCATTTATTTTTGGGACATCTCAAACGTCGAAGCACTTTTTGAGTCATATTCAACAATACAATTCGGCATTTCAAATGAATTCTTTTGGTGCTACTGAAATTATTAGAGATAATTTTATGCCGACGTTTAAGGTGAATACTTCAACAGGATTGTCCCATGTTTATATCAATCTGAATCATAAAGTATTCGAAAGTTTTAAAAATTCTGATGCAACATCTACCTAAAATTGCATACATGTTACAGATTCAGGGCCAGATTTATCATAAGGCTGATTTGTTATTGCCATACCCCGACGCTGATCATCAATTTTTGCAAATTTATTTTATTGGTGATGAAAATCGTGCCATGAATTTTTATTCGTATCGATTGATGGTTCGTCCACAAGAACAAAATTATATCTTGAGATGTGGTAAACTATATCATCCGTACATTGTTGATATGTATGCCAAAATAGAAACTGAACGTCTTAATTTTATTCGTTTCAACCAAGCAAAATTAAGATCTGAAGAATATATTCATTTGCAAGATGCGATAGCGAATGATGCTAATGTTAATGACATTGGACGTTTAACTATATTGCATCTTCGTATATTGGTAGCCCACGGCATATGAACGAATATGCACAAGACGCAATGCCTTATGTACGAAAATACGGTCGACCGGATCTGTTCATTACATTTACATGTAATCCGCAATGGGATGACATCAAAAACAATTTATTTGAAGGACAGTCGACAACTAATCGTCATGACATTACAGCACGTGTTTTTCGGCAAAAATTGAAAGCCCTTATGGATTTAATTGTGAAATTATGTGTATTTGGAGAGCTTCGTTGCCATATGTACTCCATCGAATGGCAAAAAAGGGGATTGCCGCACGCACATATATTGATTTGGCTGGTACATAAAATAACTCCGGATCAAATCGATAACGTTATATCAGCTGAAATTCCTGATCAAACTGTTGATCCTGAGTTATTTCACGTTGTCGTTAAAAACATGATACATGGTCCGTGCGGTGAACTAAATCTGAATTTGCCATGGAAAGTGTTCGAAACGATACCCAAGGCAATTGACTTCAGACACAATAACGGGCAATGACGGATATCCGTTGTATCGACGTAGATCACCTAATGATAATGGCAAAACGGCAACCATTAGAATGCTTAACCAGGACATTGAAGTTGATAATCGTTGGGTGGTTCCGTATTGTCCATTATTATCGAAAATATTCAAGGCTCATATAAATGTGGAGTATTGTAATTCAGTCAACTCCATTAAATATATTTGCAAGTATGTAAATAAAGGTAGAGATATGGCTGTTTTCGGTGTTGCTGGTGATAGTAGAAATGTTGAAATTACTCAGTATCAAATGGGGCGCTATATTAGTAGTAATGAAGCTGTCTGGAGGATTATGTCGTTTCCAATGCACGAAAGACATCCTGTGGTTGTTCACTTGGCTGTGCATCTTGAGAATGGCCAACGTGTTTATTTTAATGAAGCAAATGTATTGGAAAGAGCAGCACAACCACCAGCGACTACGTTGACCGCTTTTTTCAAATTATGCGAAACTGATAAATTTGCGATAAATTTGTTATATTCTGAAGTGCCTCAGTATTACACATGGAATGTGTCTTCGAAAAAATTTCAAAGACGTAAACAAGGAACAGCAGTCGATGGGCATCCAGGCATTTTCCAAACAGATGCAATTGGGAGAATATATACAGTACATCCAAACAATGTTGAGTGTTTTTATTTGCGATTGTTATTAGTTAACTTCAATGGCCCAAAATCATTTCAAGAATTGAGAACAGTCAACGGTCATTTGTGTCAAACATATCGTGAAGCATGTCAACTCTTGCATTTGTTGGAGGATGATGCACATTGGGATTCAACACTTCATGATGCATCTACTTCAGCTCATACACAACAAATACGAATGCTATTTGCCATTATATCATCAACATGTATGCCATCAACTCCACTTGAATTATGGAACAAAAATAAACATTATATGGCAGAAGATATTTTAATTCGTATGAGTCATCATGCAAGAAATCCTGATTTGTTGATTACCTTGGAAATGTACAACGAAGCTTTGATAATAATTGAAGATATGTGTCTAACGATTGCAAATAAAGCATTAGTACAATTGGGTATGACCGCACCAAATCGTGAGATGCATGATTTGTTTGATCGTGAATTGCAACGTGAGCAGGAATTCAATTCTAATTATTTGCGTTTATTTGTACAATCGAATATAACCAAATTGAATATTCAGCAAGCCGTTTCCAATAATGCAGGTGGATTATATTTCTTGGATGCACCTGGTGGTACAGGCAAAACGTTCGTTATATCATGGATTTTAGCGACTATTCGATCGGAACAGAAAATTGCATTGGCACTTGCATCTTCGGGAATTGCTGCTACATTATTAGAAGGTGGTCGGACCGCACACTCTGCATTAAAATTGTCATTGAATGTACAGGTGATTGAAATTCCAAGTTGCAATATTTCGAGAAATTCTGCTATGGCAAAAGTTCTGCGATTAACGTCAATTATTTTATGGGATGAGTGTACAATGGAGAATAAAAAATCACTAGAAGCATTTAATCGAACAATGCAAGATTTACTTGGTAATCAACAGCTTTTTGGTGGTGCTCTGATATTACTGTCAGGGGATTTTCGTCAAACATTGCCTGTCATTCCTCGATAAACTCCTGCTGGTTAAATAAATGCCTCTTTGAAGTCATCAGTTCTTTGGAGATATGTACAAAAATTGACACTGAACTTTAATATGCGTATTCACCTACAAAATGATCGAGCTGCCCATGAGTTTTCAAAACAATTGTTAGAAATTGGTGATGGCAAAATACAAATCGACAGTACCAACGGATTGATCGCTGTACCGAACAATTTTTGTACAATTTCGCAATCGATAGATGAATTGATTGAATGTTTTTCCGAATATTCTTCAGAATTACAGAAATCATGATTGGCTGAGAGAACGCGCCATTTTAGCACCGAAGAACATTCATATCAATGCCATTAATTTTCAAATTCAAGCAAAACTGCCAGATGTAGTCACGACATATAAATCAATTGACAGTGTTATGAATCGAGATGAGGCAATGAATTATCCAATTGAATTTTTAAATTCATTGGAACCGGCTGGTATGCCACCGCATTGCTTGAATCTGAAAGTTGGTTCTTTGATTATATTATTGCGAAATATTAATCCACCAAAACTGTGTAATGGCACCAGATTGGCAGTGAAAAAGTTATTGCCAAATTTGATTGAAGCTACGATCTTAATTGGTAAATCAAAAGGAGAAGTTTGTTTGATACCGCGTATCCCTATGATTCCAACTGATATGCCATTTGAGTTCAAACGATTACAATATCCTGTGCGTTTATCATTTGCGATGTCCATCAACAAGGCCCAAGGGCAAACACTTCACGTTTGTGTTGTGAATTTGGAGGAATCATGTTTTTCACATGGCCAACTTTACGTTGCCTGTTCCAGAGTCGGTACCCTCAGCCGTTTGTTTATTCATGCTCAAAATTGAAAAACAAAAAATATTGTTTATCCAAATGTTTTGGATTAAGTTTTAAAATAGTTAGCAATTAATAAAATATTTTTTTGTTTGAATAAATGAATTTGATGTTCCAATTAATTTTTTTATTATTATTATTTCACTTTATACGTAGCGAAGCACGTACCGGGCCGCTAGTAGCTTATAAATTAAATTTAATGTATCGGAAGAATAACAGGCGGATATGGTAATTTCACAAGCAATGCCGAAAGGAAGAGGAGCTGTTTGTATTGCCCAACACAATAATAATAACTCTCTTTGTTTTTTGGTCGTCAGTATGAACACAGATTGTATGGAACCAGATATTTGGTACAGAATAAAAGTGCCTGTGAATGCCGTACAACGAAAAAATGAACCCGCCACTTTCAGTTTGCCAGAGTCAATGTTATCATTTTATACAGAATAACCGGTTTTGAATGGAAGTGAAATTCGTAGTCTTGTCGTAATAATTCAGGCGATAGTTGTATAGGAGCCCGTTTTTACAGCCAGCTTCACCTAGTTCTACGTTATATGCTCCTAACAATCATGATTTGAATTCTCAGAAATTTCTAAACTTTGCGTCTGTGGAAATTTTATCTTGTTACTGAGTATAAATCAGATGTTAATTATAACTCGAATGACAACCACTGCTTAACTATTGCAATTATTTATTCACATATGTTATATTACATTATCAATTACTACTCTTCTCCTCGCCTATAATATCATACACATTATTTAATTTCAGTTGAGATGGACCTTACACGCTTCGGTGTTGTTATATCACAGAGTTCAGGTAAATATAGTCAAATGTTAATCAACTATATGCCGGCATCAAGCGCAGCAGTATTGCAGTTTTTTCCCTTATGTCTTTACGCCTCGTCGACGTCAAGATCATTAAAAGCGGGATGGGACTGAGGACAAGGAACGGTAAAGAATTCGGCCATGGCATTTTGAAGGAAGCATCCCGGCATTTGCCTGGAACCTTTCCGGTAAACCATGTAAAACCCAAATCTGGATTCCCGGACGGGCATTCGAACCTCCGTCCTCCCGAACGCGAGTTCAGAGCGTTAACCGCTCACCCGCCTCTCTCAGTATGTGTTGCACACAATCTGCACTGCAATGTATTTTTCCTCTTAAATAAAAGATACATTAAAAACGAAAAGTCACATAACCAGTAGTATTTTCGGGTCAAGTATATAAAACATTCACAATCACTAAGTAAATTTAGAGCGGCGTGGTAAATAAGTTGATAAAACGCTCGCTTTTAAAAATGCTTCCAATCCCAGCGCAACCGAGATTTTTTACATGTTTTTCATTGTTAAAATGAGATACGTCAGGACGTTCATTCTCTGATTCTAATACCACATCAAAGGGTCGGTTGCGAAGGAAAATAACGTATTGTGTACTAAGTTAAGTGAACTTAAGAGGTTTGGAAGACAAGTAAACTGTCCGTTTACGCAGGGGAGGATCCAGGATTTTGGTTTGGGAGGGGCTTGAGCGGATTTTGGTTTGGGGGGCTTGCCTTTAGTGGATTTTGGCTTCGGGGGGGGGGGGGGGCTTGAATCGGGCAAAAGGTAGTATTTATAGTCTCCTCGGGCCTCAAATCCGTAGAGCCAAAAAAAAAAAAAATTTTTTTTTTAAAAATCTCCAAAATTACAATGTCGGAGATGGACCTAGATACTTTTAGGGGGGGGCTTAAGCCCCCTAGCCCCCCCCCCTGGATTCGCCCCTGCTTTTATGTACAGTATTACTCTCAATAGCACCTTATCTAAAGCGTGTCATGAGGAACTTGTAATAACGTTAAAGTGATAGATTTTAGGGGATTCGAGAGAAATGATAGAGAAAGCCACTTTAATTCCTGTATCAAATATCTGATTATAATTTATCAATGAGTCATAAATTAATGTACGTGGGTGATCGATTGTCTCTCAGAATCTTTTGATTTCTGTTCAATATGCAACATTTTGAGTATAGTTTGATTAAGGTTAAACACATTTCTTTAAGACTTCCTAGGCATTTTTATGTGCACAGTTCCTTGCAAAGAAAATGTTAAGTAACATCAGTAGGCTTACTGGTACCCGATTCCTACGAGATGAGGTGCGAGCCATTTCCGAGATACCAAATCTAAGAATTGCTCCCTCCCCCCTCCTCCTTTTTTTTCTTTTTGTAAAATCTTATTAGAAACATTATCTAGATATGAAATTCCGTCCAAATTGCTAGAGCCATTTCTGATATCCTCTGGTTTACCACCTCATAAATTGCTTTTAAAGAAAAATGCTATTATTATGTTAAATAGAAATATTAATGCTAATCAGGGATTAATTAATGCTGCAAGATTAGTGGTAATTCTCTTAGACGAGTACATCATCAATGCTAAATTAATTCACTGCGATAAAACTATGCTTCTACCTCGCATTAACCTCACAACACCAACCGTGCCTTTCCAAATGTTAAGAAAACAATTCCCAATAGAAGTAACATTCACTACAAACATTAATAAAATACAAGGTCAGACACCACAAAAGGCAGGATTATATTTATCAGAACCTGTTTTTCGTATGGCTTTTTCCTGAGTCCATATACTCATTAATATTTATTTCTGTGTTAAAGACACATACGAACAAAAAGTCAATGACGATCACATTGTAACTGCTAATATTGTTTTCAAATAAGTTTGCAAAGAATATTGAAAAAAAATGACTCCTTATAAAGCCAATCTTTTTAAATATTTACTTTTTAAATGTTTTACATTTAAACATGTAGTATTTGATGATAACGACTTTTTACAGTAAAAGTGATTACTACTCTTCAAAATAAAATACCTTTTTCCTCCTTATTATATTACCATTTGGTGACTAATCACAATACTGTGCAAAATATTGGCATGGGTCAGTTAGTATACATGAATTCTTTGTTTAAAGATATACAATTTCTTTATTGAAATCAAAGAGAAACAAACTATCAGTAGGTTTTCTGGTACCTACAATCTCTAAAAGATGGCATTAGAGCTGTTTCTGAGGTACCAAACACAAAAATAGGTTTTTTTTTGGTTGTAAATTCACATTTTTGCAGGAAAGACGCCTACTTAGATAAACTTAAAAACAAAACGTTTATCCAAATATGAACTTTCATCCAAATCGTTAGAACCGTTCCAGAGATTCAAAAAAATGTATACACACTTTAAACTATTGTTGTTTTCCCGCTCTACAAGGCTAGTGTTATATTTCTTCGCCAGGTGCCAGCATAATCGTCCCTCTATGTTATATTATCAGTTGGAATTTGTAATATCAACATGGGGGACGTACGTTTGAGTTTTGAAGAACGTAAGCAGGTTATTAAGTGGTACTGAAAGTTTGAGAATGTAAATGAAGTTCAAAGACAGTGGAGAAGGGAGTATGATACAGAACCACCTTCAAGATTAACAATTACACGCATCGAGACAAGTTCGAAGTTCATGGAACAGTGTGTGATGTGCATAAAGGTCATTCAGGTCGGCCTCGAACAGCTACAAGTGATGAGTCATCAATGGCAGTCTTGGAACTATTTCAACGCTCTCCTAACAAATCTTCAAGGCAAGGGGCACGTGAAAGTGATATAAGTGCTAGCAGCGTGCTACGCATTCTGAAGAGAGGCAAGTATCGTGTTTACATTCCAAGGCTGGTGCAACAGCTAAGTGACGACGATCCAGATAGAAGGTTGCAATTTTGTGAATGGATTCAGGAGATGGTGATACGTGAACCGGGATTTATGGGTAGCATCATTTGGTCGGATGAAGCCCAATTCAAACTTAATGGAACTGTCAATAGGCACAATTGTGTTTACTGGGGTGAAGAAAATCCTCACATTACAATTGAAAAAGCTGTAAATTTGCCAGGTGTAAATGTGTGGTGCGGTTTGTCTTCAAGGGGACTCATTGGACCTTTTCGATTTGAAGGCACTGTAACTGGTATTAATTACCTAACAATGCTTGCTGATTCCATATTTCCTGCCATTCGTGAATTATACGGTAATGATGATTTTTATTTTCAACAAGATGGTGCTCCGCCGCACTATCACAGGGACGTACGAGCTTACCTGGATCAAAATTTGTCGGGCCGGTGGATAGGACGCAGGGGGCCAATCGAGTTTCCAGCACGCTCTCCAGACCTTACACCACTGGATTTCTTCTTGTGGGGCACAGTAAAAGATGAGGTGTACAAACGTAAACCACGTAACCTAGACATTCTTTGGAATGAGATTCAAGCAGTGTGTAGAGAAATCTCATTGGACGTTTTGATACGATGTACAGAATCTGTGGTGACTCGTACTCAGAATTGTATTGATGCTGCAGGTCACCAATTTGAATAGTATTAACATTTGTTGTTTATGTTTGATTTACATTGGACTTTTAGCTTTCTATTTTCCTGAAATTTAACTTTGTAGAACGGTAAATAAATTTTCTATGGAAGTTCAAAGTGTGTATACATTTTTTTGAAGCACCCTGTATATATATATATATATATATATATACACACAAGAATTTCTCGTTTAAAGGTATACACACTACCAACCCTGAATAGAAAACCAATTCTTCTTATAAGAAGAAAAAGCTAACACAAAGCAGTCAGTGTCAGTTCTCATAACAAAACGTAGCATTAAAGTAAATAGTTCATCGGGCATTTATTTAACAAACCATACTTGCAATAGATACTTTAAGGAAATATTTCATCCGATCGTATTATCTATGCATTGCTTGGTAAAAACACTGTGGAGCTGGAGGAGGTGCAAAGAACTGGAGCTGGATTTGAGTGGCGAAATTGTCATAAAATAAACTCAATAAATGATATAATAGAGTAGCTTGGATGGGATTACTTTAAAAACACGAAGCTTAGAAGAGAACGGTCAGTAATGATAAGCATACATTGACAATGAGAACTATATTGACACTGAACGAAAAATGGAGGGTCGCATGTGGAAGAGAAAACAAGAACCATGATCATATATTAGCACTCGATTGTAAACATAAGAAGAGACTTGTTAGTGACTGAGACAGTCGGCAAGTGGAATACTTAATCGAGGAAGGTGCAGAACAATTTCAGTGAAATTATTTAAAGTAGAAAAATAAATAAAGCCTAAGTAGATATGAGGAAAATTTGCCACCCGGTAGCAGGTTTGATAAAAATTTACAGAGATGATGAAACTAATATACTTTGCATCCACCTGACAGTAACCAAAAGCAAAGTGCCGTCAATAAAATATTAGCTTATTTAATATGTTCTGTACTCCATGTGGTTTTACGCAGCTCTCCAGTCTGTATGACTATAGTATTTCAGTTATTACACCACATGTTTCATTAATGCACTGTCCAGTTCTGACAGACTCAAATTGTACCCCGTTAATAGGAAATCTTAATTTTACCCTAATTTAGTCGTAAAGTGAAACTCTTGTCAAATATATTTGGTACTCCATCTTTTACGTAACTTACACCTGATTTCAAAAACTTCTGTTTCGTTAGGTTCTGCATTTCCTTTCCATAAATCTATTAGTGATGATCTCATAATTTTATGTCCTCCTCGTGTTAGAGCCTATGCTTTGATTTTTTGTTACTTCTGTTAACACTAGTTACTTTAGTTATGAAGTAGCAAAGATTCACTTCCCAGTTCATCTGGTCTTAGTGAACAACTGACTTATTAGTCTATTTGAACCATTATGACCATTCGATATTTGTACTTGTATTTAATTTTTATAATTTCATTAGAGGTGAATTAATTATTCATTTACGTTAGTGTGTACAGTAATTGGTCATTAGTGACAGAGAATCTTCACTGGAGTTTATACTCTACGATGCAAGTAGCCTAGATAAGAATATGAATTTATCAGATCCCCAGAAGAGAGATTCTTATAAATGAAATATAAATCCTTTCCAGATTTCAGTTTAGTATCCATTTATACAGTATCATCTCATCTATGGATCTGTAAAGTTGAAGTTGTTACAGAACAATGAATCAAAAATTTTGATTGGCTAAATTCATCAGTCTTTTAAATGACAGCCGTACGTCGTTCATAACAATGTATATACTGTTTCTACTTTCACTATCAAGAGAGTGAACTAAAAGCAAACATGAATATTACATATAGTACTTGTTGAGCAGACTTGTGCCTACATTACAGTAAAACATCATATGTGTCTATGAGTAATCCGCGGATAGAAAATTGTCTGGATTCTCCCATAGGGGAAGTACTAGGAGTGGATACCAAGACAAATTCGTTTCCGCTGCACATTTAAGTGTTATTTGTACATATATAAGACTGTGGTGATGGTTTCAAAGTTTATGGTGTTGTTTTGTGTAGTCAAGAAGCTGCGAGAAGCAAGGTGGACATGACCTATACAAGCTGTCCCTGTAAACTGCGGCTGATTACACGGTAGTCGCAAACCATGCGTCAACCAACCAAATTCCTCTCTACACCTTCTCAATGGTGACGGAAAAGACCGTGAATGTGGTGATCACAGGATTGTAATTCAACATGTCACGGGATAATCTGAACGAAAAACTGGAAGTGGTAAAAATCATTGTCCATCTCTGTTTGCCGAAAACTCAACAGGATGCTACTCCGTTCTCTTTGTCTTAACGGACCACATCGAGCACACAGCAATTTATATTATGAAATCATTGTGTGCAGTGGAGGTGACCAGCAAGAAGAAGTGAAGACAAATGTAGCACAGCATTGGGACACATTTCTAACTACAACACAGAAGAGTGTAAGTGAACAGGTGAACACTACTCAACAGACTGCGGGTCAAAATAGGTGACACGCAACCCAAATGTGCAAATTCTGGCATAGAGCATATTAAGAGGTATTGGAAATGAAGAACCAATGGATTTGTTAAGTCCATTACGAAAAGCAAAATTACGGTGTATTCTGCCAGCAACTGATGAATACTACTTGCTAGTCATATTTTCATGCAAAAAACGTGTTTAGCCTTTGAGATATTTTCACTAGAAAATTTCGCATATATCTAAAAAATATAGCCAGTCCTGAATTCAAACTGATTGCTTGTAAAATAATGAAAAGTGGATTAACAATTTTTATCCGTTGATTCTTCATACGTATTGCTTTCTACAGATACAACCAATGGCCGATGACAAATAGTGCCTACTACAAAATCACTATTAAGAAGCTACAGCATAAGAATAAAAGAGGGTAAGTTATCTGTTAAATCACCAAATATCAATGATGAGATTAGACGAGGAGCAACATATGCAGATGTGGTAACAAGCCTACCACATAGCTCGCAGTCGAGGTTGACGGAAAGCATGACGGGTAAGACGACGCCACTTAAAGTGTAAACAAGAAGACGGAGAAGCACAGGCACACAGTAGTGTGACTTTGCAGTCCTATTCCCTTCTCCAGACTGTTACCACCATGATAAAAGATCTCCCATGATAGATCTTAAAATGGCAGTTGAAGATTTGCAGGAAAGAAATTCAAAATGAAATTATCAGCCCCATTGAGGACTTAAACAAATAAGCGTGAAACTCCGATGGTCCATGGCAACAGTTGGGCGAATTAGAGAATTCCTGGATGAAGAGAGTATAAATGCACACCTAGACAACAAATCACAGTCTGGGATCCGGAGAACAGTCCCAGATTACTCTTGCTACAGGAACTATCATTCAATAGCTGGTGGCACAACATCAATTTTTGCCAAGACTCCAAGTTCTTTCTATGCAGTAGTTCTCCTGGAGATGGAGATAATTCAAGCAACAGGTATCTCTTTTGGGACCACTCATACAATCCGATAAGCATATTTCTAACCCTGTCTAAGGTCCTCAAGTATATCTACCTCGATAGTCTTAGACAGATCATCGACAATAAGGGGTAGCTGTTAAATGAGCAGTTTGTTTTTCACAAGCAGCATTCCACATCTCAACACTGCTCCGCATGGTCGAAAATACATTTTTTGAGTTTAAAAGGAGGGAGTTCTTCAGCGAAATTCTCCTGGACGTGAGCCATGTCTTCAACTCAGTATGGCTCAGGACATTCTACACATATTTCTTATGTGAGGGGTAACATTCTCACACGTATTGCTGATAAGAAGTTAACTTCGCACCTTAATGTGGTGCTGGAGAATGGCATGTCGTCGGTGAATACTATCGCTCCAGGCATCACACAAGGATCAGTCATCATTCTGGTGCTAAAAAGTCTGTACACTGTAGACTTGCCAAGCAGATACAGACTGCACTCTATGCCAATGACACAGTGTATCATACAAGGAGCTTAGGTTCAACTATGCTCAGAACCAAACTAAATCGTGCATGCAACAACATAGAGCAATGGGCGACAAAATGACATCATATGTTCAATGCATCCAAGAGTCAAGCTATCATTCTACCAAAAAAGGAGGTGTTCCAAATGTAGCTCTTAGTACATTATGTGCACAACAAAATCAGACCCTGAACTAGAAGTCAAAACTCATAGATTGAAGACTTGGTAGGACCACATCAAGTGTTTCCTCAAAGCCTACAGATCAAATGCAGACTGTATTCCATCCTCAATCCAATGTCAGTAATACAGATAGACATAAGAGTCATGCCCATCAAGCCTGTTTTGAAATATGTTGCGTTGGTATGGGGCAACAATGCAAACATGCCCATCCAAAAACTTCAGGTTATTCAAAGTAGAGTGATATGATACACATATCATATACTAAGAGTGTCTAGAGTGGATACCTTCCACAAAATCAGCCACTTACCTTGGCTACGAGAAAAGTTCATAAAGATGGCGGCCAAGTTCTACTAAAAAAATCTGAAATCATTGAACCTGCTATTACAGTTGACCTAGGACCAAGAACTAATCTCAAAAACAGAATATTTGATAAACCATAAGGAGTGAAAGCAATATAACCCAGATTAAACAAATCCTAAAAACAGTAAAGGTGAACCACAAACTTAAATGGAAAGACACACACAGTAGTGCAAAAACTTTTCCCTGCTCTGTGAAAAATGAATTCTCTGCAATAGATATGTGTCACGGTTTTCGTGGCATGCACATCTATCAGACTACTATTAAAGAAAATTAATAATGTGTTTCTATGTTTCACTCAGAAAAAGGTGGCCATTCATGTTCACATTGTTGCTGCTCAGTCTTACTTTCAATTACTCTCTTATCAAAGAATCCAAGAAATATATTTCTAGGCCAAAACATTAGTTTCGTTGAAATTTATTCTGTTGAAATTTTTCACGAAATGTTCAGCTAAAACAGACTTATTTAGATGCAGCTAGTTCAAATGACACTGGTGTTCAGTGCAGTGCTAATGTATTGGTCTGATTGTTTGGTCAATGTATATTTTGTCAAATTAATAAGGTATCAAATAAACTCAAGATATTCTTGGCTCAAAGCTGTCCTTCACTTCATGCAGCATATCTTCCTATTTTCTCAAAAGTGTTCCCAGCATGTGGTATAACTGCTCGAGGTCTCTATTGTTCGTCTTGCTTAACTGCTGATCTCGGTGTACTGAGAATGAATGCCTGTTTAATTTGCTACTTCAAATATCTGAATGTCTGTAAACAAGCCTAAGATGTCTTAGTTAGTTCTGCAGGCTATCACTACTATAGATGGCTCTTTCCCTATGAACCAATGTGGCCAATGCGATCATGCATTGAGCTGGTAGTCTCTAAGAAACAATCAATGTCTGTAGGTTTCTTGTACTCACTGTGAAACAGAGTACCACCAAATTTCTGCTTCGTTAATATATGCAGGAATGGGAGACTACAATCCTTCTCAAATTCCATGGTGTCTAATTTTTATGAGGGTTTTCTGAATAGGAAACTAGTTATATCAGCGCAGTACGTGGAAATAAGAGTTCATTCCTCTTATTTTCGTAACTTATATTTAAAAAAAAAAAAATGCATTACACCTTTGCAACATTGAGGTTGTCACATGAGGGAAAGAATTGCAAACAAGGAATGAGAAGGAATCTGGCCACTTTATTTTTAAAGAAACCATCCCGGCATTTGGCTGGAGAGATTTTGGTAAACCATTGAAAACCAAAATCTGTATGGCTGGGTGGGTTCTGAATCCATGTCCTCCTGAATACCAAGCAATCTTTTCCATCTTCTTTTTAAACAGGTGCACTTATTTTCTACTTACTGGTGACTGAATAAACCTGCAATATTCAAGTGCATACAATCTCTAAGCAATAACCCTCTGAGTCAAGAAACAGTAAGAGTATGTGAAATTTGGTCGATTGCCAGAAGATGAAATGTTCATTGTTCACAGTGTGAGTGAGTGTATTTGCTGTGAAAATTTCCATAGTTAAGATTACCAGATTATTAAGAGATAGATATGCAGGTCTCATGCAGTTAACATTCTTCAAGAGATAATGCAGCCCTGATATTTGTGGTGTTAAGACTTAAAAATCACAGTGACTCTAGATATGAAATTATATTCAGCTGTAGGATATAAAAAAGAAACTATGACAATATAACTTGAAAAATCAAACCATTTAGACATTATTAAAAAGTTGCACCAATGTAACAAAGAGACTTGCAGTAGCATGGTACTTGGGAGAAGGTTGTAGGACTGAAACCAAATACACCCATGAGAGAAATTTCCATGAATAAGAAATGTTACTGACACCAAGTATCTGTAATTTTACAGCAGACCTTCAGTTCTCTCCAGATAATTTGTTATTAGCAGTAATAACTGCAGTTTTATACTTCCTTCAAATACTTGGACTAAAGTTGATAAAATGGATTCTTGAGTATAATGCATAAAACATTAACCCCATTACGAAACTTTTGGCTCTCATGAGTGACCAATTAACTTGAGAAAGTAAAAATTATAGTAAAGTAACAAATTTTAACAAAAGATAAATAAATAAGTTTAATTACAAATCAACGTACAGAGATGGAAAACATTGAAAAATTCAGTGATATGAGCTTCAGCATTCATGGAAGTCTGATTATTGGGAAATGGTGATGTGTTGAAAAATCAAATTCTGGTGGAGTTGTCGACTCTTTCTTATGCCCTCCTGCCAGAAGTTTTAACACCACAAAGTTTGTTTTAGCCACTTTCAGCAAATCACTCACCTGGGAGGGAAAAAAATGAAAATAATGAGTGAAACATTAATTGAATCATGGTATTAGATCTATCTAAATGGTAAGTAGCATCTGATAGTAGTTAAAAAAGGTTAAATACCTAAAAGCCCACCTCTTATACAAGTTGAACAAAAGAAGGCTGCACACACACACACACACACACAAATCAATATTTTAGACAACTCCTGATCAAGGGACAGCATACGAAATACATTTTAATTGTAACATACACTCCTGTAGCAAATGCTACCAGATTAAAGAGGGAATATTGTTCGTACCTAGTGGAGATGATGAAAAAATTAAGGATGGTTGAAAAAGGGAGGGGGAGACAGACTAAGGGGAAATAAATATGTTGATGTTTCAAAGATGAAAAAAGTTATTCATAAATAGTAGCAAAAAAAAAAAAAAAAAAAGAGTTATAAAAATAAATTATGGGTTTATCAAAAAAGTAGAAAAAACATTAGATATCATTAAAGGACAGTATAGCTGGGAGAGTGATTGATATATAGAATATTTTGGTAGACCAGTTCCATCGCTAAGTTCAGATGTGGTGGTAGCCTGAGAAAGAGCACTTATGACTAAAAACTGTGAAACAGTAGAATTGTGTGTACTGAATTGTCTATGTTTTGGATATAAACCATCTGTCATAGATTAGTGATACTGACAATCAACTCATCGATAGAACGAGCAAAGCTAGAACAATGGACACAGGAGAGTTAAAATATATCATACATATTATGATGCATTTCACAGAAGAGGTCATTGCTGCTATGAAGTATCTGGTTTATATTACTGAGATAGGGAACAAATTGGTATTATCTGAAAATAGTACTGTCTGCAAACCTGTTTATATGCCCAAAATACATCAAAAAGAAAAATCTGTACAAGCAGCCTGACAGGAATAACAAATGTCACTTTAAAGTGCAATAAACACTGTCACTGTTACATAACATTTCTGTGTAACTTTTCCAAGAGAGAAATAGGAACCAAAATATACAAAAAGTGACAGTAATATATGGGAAGAGAAGTGGAGAAAGGTTTTACTTAAGTATGAATAACAGAAGATTTATGGTCACAATAATGTGTTGAACTGACAAATTCCACAAAGAGTATTAAAAGGCATTAGGCACTGGTCTTATGAAGAGTTTTTATCATCAAGATACTAAAATAATTGGAAATCGTAGTAACATGCAAGAAAATCAGTCAACATATAAAACTGAATACAATATGTGACATGTATTACAAACAAAAGTCTCCTCAGTAAAATCTTTGGAGCTTGTGACAGAGGAGGTCATTCAACTATTGTATTATTAGAAAAGATTTTGGTGTAGATTTTTAAACATGATTTTGCATTTTTTGGCATATGCAAGTTACTTATGGGAAAAAACAAGTAGTAATAAACATCAGAATCAAAATTTTTAGATGACAGAAACATAAAATAGAACTTTGTCTAAGAAATATTGTCAGTTGAACAATCATCAGTTCACTTTCAGATCAATATATGCAATAAACTAAATGTTTTAAAGGCCATCACTGAGTTTGTTACCAATATTAATAACAATATAGTTACACCAAACTAAAGGCATGAATGACAACTACTGGTACCTATGGAACAGAACATTGTCAGAGAAAAGACGGGTACTGGGGGTTGGTACCCACTAAATCACCTGAACCAGTTTGTCTTCCAAAATATTCTAAGTCCACAAGAAAGTTCTGTAACCGTGTTGAAATACTTATGCTAACTGTTAAAATTGACCACAGTCGCCACTTACAGTTTTCAACCTCCTGTAAGAAAGGTGCTATTGTATAAATGAAAGTCACAAGTTGAATCACTGGATTACATATTCTCAGAATTTTCACGTAAATATTACATGTCACAGTTAGCACAGCAATCAGATATTAATCTTCACCAAACATCACAGGTTGAGAATTCAGAGCAAAACCGCATGAAAAAACCCCCGAAACTGAATTGAAATTTACATGTCCAGAAACTGAAAGCTCGAAATGAGTATGGTCCCAACTTTCAAAAAATGGCCGCCACTAACACATCCTATGCATCTGTAGACTCGTGCCGCGCCTGACCTACCATGACGTCAGAACTTCCCGACATTCACCACTCTCTCCGTACCGCTACCATTGAATTTCACTACACGAGAAGTTACATGTTGTTACTACGAGGTGTTCTAGCCGAGTGCCCAGAGCCGAGTGTCTGCGTCATCTATATAGACTCGGTCACGTGATCACGTCTCTCTCTAAAACATTACCAAATATGGATGTGTTAGAAGACCTACCGCTTTAGTCAACGTTTTGTTACCTTTTTAAATTTGGCTTTAATTATTAACTTGAAATTAGGCTTAAAATATTATTCCCGATTTTAGATTCTCCCAAAATATCAACTTTGTTTAAATCCGTTGAGTTATGGTAAAACCAGTAATTTCTAACAATCAGTTGTAATTATTATTTAGTTTTCATGTTATAACTCTGAAGTTTTATGGATTATCACGCCGGAAAAATTATCAATGTGTAGCCTGAATTAAACTGCGTATTTTAGAGTTTATTTTGTCTTTGTAGCTGTTATATTTTGTACGCAATAAAATAGTTTGTTATTTACACGTGTGTTTGATGTCGAGTGAAATTAGAAAACCTATAACATCGGTTCTATTGCTTCAAACGGCATGAAATAAATATGTATGAAACTAGAAGAATGGATCTTTACGACAAACTAATTTTTAGCCCGGAATCTGAGTAGGTTTTTAAATGAGCGGCTTATTTTACGTGTTCATATTATTTTTAAAAATACTTAGTGTGTTGGAAACTATCAGATTTACTTGAATTTACTTCTCTTCATGGCTGTTTTAATTTATTAGCTACTTTATACTGTGTGACTGTGTTTAAAGTCAGTGTAGAAGCATTTTATATGTGCAGTGTCTATAGCAAGTTACTTTGTGATTGGATTAACAGACAACAGGTTAGTAAAATGTCCTAAAATGTGTCTAGAAAATTAACTATGTGTGTTTATCGGTATTTACATGCTCTTAGCGCTTTTGAAATGGTTTAATAGTGTTAGAATTAATTCAGGAAAGTTGAACAAATTAGTCGATTTACTGGCTTCCTGTACTTACTAATATCTCATATTTTACTGCTTAAAACGTATTAAAACTGAAAGATTAGTTTATTTCCTTTATATTTGTCTACTTTTTAAATCCTGAAACTACTTAAAAGACCTCAAATTATTTATGTGAACTGTTTAGGAGAATGAGTGCTAAAATTTCTTTATAATTACTTCTTGTGACTATTAAATGCTTTAAAACTATCAGAGACCTGTTAATTATCCTACTAAACTCTCTCAGGGATTATTCTCTTTACTTTTAGAACTTTAAAATGGTCAAATTCCATCACAATGAGTTATTTTCATACTGCTTTAGTCTACTATTCAAACATCCAGTCTATTTCTTTTAAAATACCTGCTAAACTGTATTTAAATGTTATGGTTATAATAGTTCTAGGCCTGGCTATTATTAGTTCTTTACACTCTTTACTGGATGAAAATCCCTTCCGAAATACCAAAATCTGGTATATGCTAAAATTTAATGGTTAGATCTGACTGGTATTGAAACTATCTGTTTATCTCTGAAATAAAGTTTATTAACCATGATAAAAGGTTTATTTAGTGGCTGTATTTACTCATTTTAATCATTTCCTTCATTTAAATTGGTTCAGAATAACTCGTTAAACAATGTCAGTATCTGGTATTACGAGTTTACTTTTACATGAGGTTACATATTTCCTATTAGAATATCGTTGATTTAATGCCATTTATATGTTACTAGCAGTTACCCGCGACTTCGTCCGCGTTGAAAAGTGTTGTAATATAAGATTTTCTTGAGAGGTTTGGTTGCTCAGTGGTTAGGGCGACCAACTGGAGATGGATACGTCCCCAGCTTGAATCCCAGGCTCGGTGAGGATTTTCAAAGGTCCTTAGCTCGACCTTCACATCGGGCATAGGTTGTGTGACGTGAATTACGCCACAATGCTAACTTGGTTCTGATTCCGTGTTGAACTGTGGGTCCTCTATGTCCGGTAGTATTACTGGGTTACGTTAAGAGGCTACGAAAGGGACTGATTGCGGAGATGTAAAGAAGTCTTGTCACCAGGTCAATACGACCATACAATTTATTTTAGAGCTATTTTTGTTAATAATAGTAGTAATAAATGTTGTAATAAAATAAAAAAATCTATTTATGTTCCATACTTCTCTGAATTTTTAAAACAGTAAAAATATTCTTTTTGTAAGGAGTATTTTCAGTTTAATATATCCGTATATACAATATTAAGGATTTGTCTCCTAGGCTTTGGCTATTTTCATAGCCCTAGTTTTCATACATTTCTTTGAAAGATTTGCATTTCGTTTACCCAACATCTCTTAAAATTACTAATTTCATCTCGCGAATAAAAATGAATATAGTTTTAATTAATGGAAGCTCAAAACGTCAAAATATTAGCAATACATTGATGGAATCCACTAAATATCAACAAACAAAAAAATACTAACATCCAAACAGCAAATAAATACTTAAGTGGCCCAAGGACGCTCATTTCCATTAGTAAAATTGCGATACTAAAAATGAATATTTTGATTTGCATTGAATATCTGAAAACAATCTTTAAGAACTTAATTTGCTCTCTGAATATTGATTATTTTTTTTGAGGATATATTGTTTCCATCAACAGAAATTTACATATTATAGTAGTAAGTATAGTAGTAATTGATTCTTTTATCCATAATAATCAGTGGTATTGCGGTAATGGTTTCTCTATCTCTGGAAGCAACTGAATTGCCTATAGACCAGTTTACTATAGTTAATTCGTATCGATCCATTAATTCTGCGCTAATAAATTTCAATATTAAAGTAGTAATAGATTGTTTCTTCATATTTGGTTTATCATTCTGCAAACAGAATTGAATGACTACCGGCGCCGCTTATCCGCCACTCCACTATCTGAATAAAACATTGATAAATTTAAAAATTTACTTCGGGCAACGCCGCATGGTTCTGCTAAATCGTCGAAGCTTACTATAGATCTTTTGATACAATATCGGTACAAAGCGATACATGATTTCACTAAAATGGCGCTCATGAAAGAAGCTTAATAACTAATAACGTTTCAGTTCTCGTTCTGCCCAGGCTGCGTTTTAAAATTACCGCTAGAAAATCAAAGCTTCTATCACTCGCACATTAATACATTCACTATGTTGTATGTTAGTGACGTCATGAATAGCGAAATAAACTTGACTTATTATTAACGCAGTAAATTAAATACTGAATACGTCTAAAACTACATTAAGCCGCATGAACTATGTCGTCAGCTTCATGACAGTTATTGAGGTAACGTAATTAAAAAATTTATACTAAAATGCTTTTAACTTACAGTGTACAACGGAAAGTCCACAATTCTTTACGATCGTTAATATTGCTGGTCAAATGTACATCGCGAAAAAGTGACTTTTTTTGCTCGTGATTTAGTAAGGTGTATAATGAAATTAATTGTGATAGTAATTTATGATATAGGTACTAATTAGGAATTTTAATATAGAAAATTCTGTTACTACTCGAAATGTAGTTCCAGAGCATTTAATGTGTTGAGATGTGTTCGTAACCTTTGATTTTGTAGCGGCAGTATTAGCAGAAATAGTGGTTTGGTTGAAATGCTGCCTGGACCAGAATGTTTTTTGTTACAGCAGATGGCAGAAGGAATTTAGTTATTATTAGTAATAAGTAAGCAGCTTTCATATGTTCCGTGCAAATGAGGTGTATTGTGTTGTAAACGACTTTCAGTGTTACTTCATGAAACCATAAGTTTATACATTAGCCCATTGAATAAATTCGTTTTAAGTGTAGTATTCGATAGATATTTGCAGAATATTGAACAGTAAATAAAAAGCAGTACTATTCCTACAAAAATTCTGAACAAAAAATAAAAAGGGTTAGTTAAGTTTTAAATTTCGGCAAAAATAATTTGTAATACACAGACTGTTTAGTAACAAAAAAGAAACAGGAAATAACTTAAACCGAGATAGAATGGAATTCTTTACATTTTTATAAATACGACATTTGGGGCACAAACATTTTGTACTTTTAGTGAAGCAACTTTCGTGCTGGTATACTCATAGCATTTTACTTTTTGTTCCAAGCTTTGATTTTTTATATTTATTATAACGCATATAATATGAACGAAATTATGGTGTAATATTTGATATGTCATACTATTTTATGTACGCAAATGAAAACATCTCTTTGAGAACTTGATCACATTACCTACCTTTCTTTTTTTAATTTAAGGTTAAGTACAGATTTGTATTTCCTGCTCCCAAACTATTATTTTTCAAGTGCGTCAGTTTTATGGCTTTTCAACTAAACACAAACTTGCATATGTAAAAAGGTTATTGCTTTTATTTCTGAAAATTAGTGTTTGTGATTTACGTAAAAAGCAAAGAGTAAACGTGGCACGGCTATCTACGAAGTAGGAAACTCTTTGTTGCTTCCGAATCGATATTAACGGCAATTTCTAAAAGAACTATGAGTTTTTGTGGGATAAAATCTATCCTATTGCACTTCGCACGCAATTAACTGACTTCATGCCAAATTTCATTTAAAAATGTTGATTTATTAAGGCGTGATTGATTGCAGACGTACATCCAAACACACATCCGAACTTTCTCATTTTCTCATTTATAGATATATAGATTTACATTGGTTATGGATTATTTATTCACTTTAGTGTATGGAAAGTGTTGTCAACTCGATTTTACGTGTGGTATCGGATACTAAAGTTAACCCCAAACTTGACCGGAATCTAACTAAATCTTGAAAATAGAATGAGGGATACCTTACAACATCATCAATATTGCTTACTGGCTGCTGGCTATGAGGCTCGTACTCTTTAACCCAATAAAATATTTTTCCTGCTTACCTATTACTGTCCTACAACTGTGTAAGAGAACTTGAATCCCAAGCAGTCATGTGCAATATGCAACAAACTTATGTTTTTCCAGTGGATGCATTTTATACCTTACTGATTTGTTAAATGGAAATAACACTAATATTGCCATCTATCTGTGATTTGTCCATTGTTTTAAATTTGAACTGTTTCTCAAACATTTAATTTTTTAGATGTGGCCACAAAATTCAGGATAGTTACTACATGAGTAGAAAAATTTGAACTGATGACAGTCATGCCTCCATTGGCTTGGATAGTGGCACTTTAACTTGTTTGGATGAACTTTTAGTTTCTCAAACCTTATTTAATTTCACATATCAATCTAAATGTCAACAGTTACTTTCATAACACAACAGCAATATCCAATTCTTTTGACAATATTGGACAGTAAATACAGAGAACCAAGTAACATACACCTGCAATTAGAATTGGATTACGTAGAATTTATATATGTTACAGCTTAATTGGTCACATCAAGCTTGTGAGAGTTGATATACGTTAGTCAAGTATTGAGTGGAGGGCAGTCACAATAGACAAATATAGCTCAGATCCTCAGAGCTGCAAAGAAAAACATATTTCTAGGAAAACATGTGAGATTACATGATTTCTGCAATCAAATACAGCACACACTGCCAAATGCAAGAGCACGCTCTCCCACCCCCCCTCCTCTTCCTCAGCAAGTTATAAAGACATGTCAACAGGACGTGGTTTACAATGTAACTTTGCTGTAGGTAGGAAACTATACACAATTGGATGTACTATGTATCCATTGCTGCCTCCCAGAGTTGAAAACATTTAGTCTAACATCACTTAATTAGAGAGATTCCTCTGAGGCATCATACATACTGAGAACTTGTAACTCTTGCTAAGATATCAGTAGAGCTCTGTAATTACTCAATTTAGTACTTCAAGAGCAAACTTTCGAAAAAAAGCAAAAAAACAAATGATGCTGTTGCCAAATATGATTTTAATAAAATGGCTCAAGTATTACGAAGTGAATCCCACCATATCACAGCAAACACTGCAATTACCGTATATTCAACTTTTTCAAGCACTTATTTGTACAAAAGAAAGTTTTCAGCTCTGATTACAATAAAAACAAAGTATTGAAGCAAATGATTTATGTTGTGCACTTATATCCAAACAAGAAAAAATGCAAGCTCATGCCTCCCACTGATAATTTTTTTTTTTTTGGGGGGGGGGGGTGTACTTCTATTCATTAAATTTAAAATTTGTTATTTTATAAGCAGTAAAAAATAAATGCATTCAATTTCATACTTGATATTTTTACCATACCATGTGAATCATTATTTGACATACCAGCCTCACAATATTCCCATCATAGCCAAATTAACACTTAATAATTTGAAATACTGCAAAAACTCATCAGGTGTCATACAGAGGATTATATACAAAAAGGGTATCCCAGTACAACACCACTTTTTAATTTAATCCAACAGCCTCAGATTTTTTTTTTATTTTTTTTTTGCTTATGGCTTTACACCTCATCGAGGTCATTAGAGGCAGGAAAGAAATGGAGGTAAGGAACAAGAAGGAATTTGATCATGGCCTTTTCAAGGAAGCATCCTGGCATCTGCTTGAGTAATTTGGGGAAACCATAGAAATCTCATATCTGGATGCCTGGATGGGGATTCGAACCCATGTCCTCCCAAATGCGAGGCCAGAACATTAACCGTTCACCCACCATGCTCGGTAACAGCCTTGCAGTTAAGTTTGCAATACTTGTTTTATAAGTTCTGCAAAGTCTGTTTGTTGCAGTCAATTGTTATGGAGGACTTGATTACACAACAATATTTGGCTGTCAAAACTCATTACAAGTACACTGTCTCTTTTGTTATCTGAGCGGAAGCTTGGTGTGCTGCTGGGTTATTAAAATGCACCCCACGAGACAACAGTCTGTAGGCTACTCAGGAAATTCAAGGCAACTATGTAACAGTACAAGGGTGTTGTATGTGGTAAGTTCTGTTGAATGAGTGACAATTGGCAGCCCTGCTCTGAGCAAGCAACAGATGGGCACATGTGCTGATCTTAATTTTGGGCCTCCTCACTTATGATTGATTAGTGCATGTTTTACATCAACATTTTTTGAATATGCATTCTTTAGATGTGAAACTGAGTCACATGTTTTCAACTATCTAAGTGCATCAAGTTTTATTTATGACTTCACATGTCTATATACCCATGTCCTATTCAGAAGGGATCCATAACAGTCTGGAGACCATATTATTATACAGCTTCATATTCTTACGAGGGACAAGAACTTAATAATCAGTCTGTGGCTGTACAAGATGAGTTCTGTGAATGGACATAGCTAAATAAGCCAAATGGAGTTACATGGGAGATACATGTCAGGACTGGAACATTAACTCTGTATGAACATCAGGTACAATTAGTGTAGACAGATATTCATCAAAATCTTGTACACTAATATAAACAGCAAAGTCAAGTAAAACAGTAAAACTGCTGTGTACTATCATTCAGCAATTCTCACGTTAATTGTGCAGGAAAGTGTTGCTGTGAATCTAAGAAAAACTATTCGTTGTCACTCACAACAGTTAAGTCATTAGAGGCTTCCTGCACCAAGGTAGTCATCAAGGATATCCACATGTATACCTACAAAATTCAGTTAAAACAAGAATTGAACATTTGTAACAGTGGCTACAGTGCAGTTTGTAGAACGGATTTTGTAGAGAAAAATGATAATGACAATTTTGTAAACAATATCGTTCTTAATGACATGCTGCATTTTCACTTAAACTTTTTGGAGAACAGAAAACACTTGAGAAATCAATGGAAAGACAATGTATTGAAAATAAGTCACTGTGTGGTGTGGATTTTGGGCTTGTGGAGGAAACAGGCCTTGCCTTTTCTTCAAAATTATGATGGAAATGTGATGACAGTGAATGAAGAATGTAACCACAATATGGTTATAATTTTTTATTAAAGAGTTATGGTTCCAGCAGTATGACATTATCCATCACACTTGCTCCATGGGAAATTTTGGGCCCAACCATCTTGGCAATGTAAACAACATCTAGCCAGTGAAGTCATGTGACCTGACTCCCCATTACATCTTCTTCTTGGAGTATCTGAAATCACAGGTTTGTGAAAACAGTTCCTGAACCATACCAAAAAGCACTGGAGGAAGTAATACATATAAATGGACAAATCAAGAGGAGCATATCTATGTAAACATCAATAAGATTTTCATTGACAGAGTAACTACATCCATAGCAGGCAATATTAAAAAGGAATCTTGTACCCCTTTCAATAGAGTAAAAAAATATTTCATTTAATGAAAATAATATCAATTATTCACATTATCAAAGCCATCATTTTTATAACAAAAAGATCTTTCCAGAGCAGTGTCCTTTTCCTCCAAATTAACCATTTTCAGTCACCAATATTTCAACAACTAGTTGTGATATAATTAATGAAAACATTAGCAATCATCAATGAAATTAAGAAAAAAGGAAGTTTGCACAACAGTTTAACTATGGAAAATGAATGTATGTAACATGCAAAATCATTTGCTTATTAGAAATTAGTAAACATAAATGTATCAACTGGAACATATAATTCATTGACATGGCACCATACAAGCTGTTACATCAATAAGCAATTTAGGAGTTAAAACATTACAGTTATTGTCTTACCTCTTGATCCTGAGTGGTGATACCTTCTAAAACTGTCCTTGCTTTGTGAAAGTGCTGGCAGCCTGATAAGTAAAGATTTGTACTTGTTGGAGGCTGGTCATAACGCTGAAGAGAAGTCATGTCACGAAATTCAGTGTACTGCATAGGTGGAGGAGTCAGAAGGCTGGCAAATGGAGCAAAACGGTGTTCGTAGCGAACTTGCTCATTATCAAATTCTGGATGTGGTAGTCTAATCTTGCCATCCAAACGGAAACCTATCATTGCCTACAATAAAAAACAGTTCAACTATTTCATATTGCATGAGTTATTGTATTATAGAAGCAAATTTAAATTTTTAAAATTGCTATTTTCGGATAATAGTAGTGAAGCAGGAAGCTGATTAACATCTGCAAAGATCTTCATGATAATAATGGTAAAAACCTCAGAACGTGTAATTCAGTAAGAAAAAATTTAAGCATCTTGAAAAAAAGAGGAAAAATCGAAGAAATTAACCAATACAACTGTCTCAATTTAACAGATAATCTACGTAGTTACATCATCAAAATAGTACAAGTGAAAAGTACTGTCACTTAACTGAATCCATAAGCAATTTTTTTTTTTAAATTGCTTAACGTCTCTAAACACTGAGGTCTTTAGAGATGGGAAAGGATGGGGGGGGGGGGGCAAGGAATTGGAAGGAATTGGAAGGAATTCAGCCATGGCCTGTTTGAAGGAAGCATCCCAGCATTTGCCTGGAGTGATTTGGGAAACCATGGAAAACCCAAATTTGGATGAACGGACGGGGATTAAAAAACCAGCGTCCTCCTGAATGCGAGGCGAGAATGCTAACCGCTACACCACCCCGCTCGCTCATAAGCAATAAAAATTGCCAAATACAGTGGACACTGTAGATAGAGAAGGAGAGACACTCGCACACATATATGTGGCAGTCGTAACCTGTTGAGGAAAAACCCGAAACTTTCTAAAATGAACCATATCTGATACCCATAATACATGTCCAATACTGTCGAGTACTGTGCTCCAGTATGGCAACGTAGAGCTCATACTAGAAAAATCCACCTGAGTGAATGTATGAGAATAATAAATGGCACCCTAAAATCCACCCCAGTTCCCTGGTTTCACCTAATCAGCAACCCAGAGATAAGATGCCAAGAAGCAACGGCAAGTGAGTGGATAAAATTACACCATCCTGATCATCCACAGGATCTCCCAATCCACGATATCCTAAATGACTTACCCCCCACTCGTCTTAAATCCAGTATGACAAGCTGTATTTGACTTTGATGTCACGGAAAAATGGCGACAAAGCTGGAACTCTGCATCTGTAAAACATCCAGATATTAAAGATCCTACAACTGGACTTCCAGGATTCCATCTAAATAGAGACCAGTGGGTCAAACTAAATCGCCTATGAACAGGCCATCTGAAATGCAACACCATGTCGTATAAGTGGGGTCTTCCGGATTCTCCTGCATGTGACTGCGGTGCTCCTTCCCAGAGTGTGGAGCATATTATCAGGGAATGCCCACTGCAGAAGTATGATGGACCATTTGAAGATGTTTTTGGAGCTACAAGTTCCTTCATAGAATGGCTGGAAGAACTGGATATCAACTTGTGAACGCTACCAACATCCTTGTAATTTTATATATTTATATGTATTGTATTAGTTACTTAGCCATACGACAAATAAATAAATAAATACTACCCGATACTCATGCACAGACCTAAGCATGTTGTATTTCCACTTTCCTCAATTCCCTAATACAGTGATTCTCAACCTGTTGTCCACAGGCTGAATATAAAAAAAATAATTTTGACTAGAATAAAAACAAAGAAAAATTAGTAAAAATGGATACATGTACTGTACAAAGCCATAAGTGGTTATAAGTTAAACTTTCTAAAAGCCATGATTATTTAAATGACCAGCAAAAATCTGGTACTAACATGATATGATATGATATGACTGCATTGTAACTATAATCGCCTATACACTACATACTTTTCCAGTCAGCATCAAAAGGGAACACCATTCGTTTGAGGATTAAATTAATTACCATTTTATTAGGGTCTTAATTGGTAAGGTTGGTACATACACAGATTTAAAAAAATAAAAAAATAAAAAACAGGTTCATATAAGTTACTGATCCTTAGAGTTATTCTTGACATTTTACTGGTCTACATGTTGAAAAATGCTGGCCTAGTATATCACCTAATCACCCTTTCTGATACAGGCAAGACATTTCAAATTCCTGCTGCATGTCTTGTTCATCTTGCCCAAATGAATTCACTACCAAATATGTGGCAAGATAGTTGCACTTTATGCGCCCTCCACCTTAATATCTCACAAAACCTTTAATTTACTACCAGAGTACTTAATACATTGACTTTTTCTGGCATTTATTTTCATTCCAAATGACCTACCAAACTATATATAAATAAAAATTAAATGTTTTTCATTGGTAAGTGCATCAATTAAGAACACTGGACCTATTTTGTTATTTTTTATTTTGTTAAATGTTCATAGTGGTCTGAATAAGATTTCTAGGGAAAGAAAAGTTAGCCACAAAATTGGATAATTTGGGGAAAAAAATCTGAAACTCCTTTTTTCTATGGGATTTTTGTTTGAATTCAAGACCATAACTCACCATTTGAACAATGAATATGCTTAATTTTTTGTTTTGTTGTTCTTTATGCTCCCAAATTGGAAATAACTCAATTGAATTGTTTAAATTGAAAAAAGCTGGAGTATCTGGAGAAAATTCTGTAAAAAACGCATTCAATCCTAAATTAAATATACCGATTTGTTAATCACGTTCACATGCAATCCGTAGTGGATAGAAATTTGACTTATTCCCTGGACAATTACCTATCGATTGTCATGGCATCACCAAACTACTTTCCCCCTCCTTAATTAATTGCTAATGTTCTTATACATACAGATATTGATGGAATTTTGCACACATATACTTTAAAACAAACAGAAAAATACTGTTTACATTTGATTCGCAAAAATGTAACCGCTCTCCCCTTTACACTACCTCAATTTCTGTCAATGTTGTTACAATTTTTATCCGATTTTTTAAGGCCTTTACTCATGTATACTTTAAAACAAACAGAAAAACACTATCCACATTTCATTTGCAAAAACTCAACTCCTCTACTCCTTTATTCATCCCTTTATTTTTTTCCAATGTTCCCCATCACCCTATTTAAGCATAATTTACACATGAAGTCATTCAGTTTTATACAAATATCTTGAAAATGGTTTGAAACTGGCCAAAGTGGATGGTAATATTCTTAGAGCCCATAGCTTTTCCTATAAAACAGCATTAGACCAATTCAGATTGGACAATTGCTGACCAAGAAATTCAAACTTGAAATTTATAAATTGTTTTAAATTTTTTTGGCGACACACAAATCTACAGTTTTCATCTGATTTCAAAGGAACTTTGCATACAAATGCTTTGAAATTAGTGAAAATTATGTTTACATTTAGTTTACAGAGCTGTACCCCCTCTTCTCCTTTAAAACCTTTTAAGACAAATTTACAAGTTCAAAATTTCAGTGTTTTGCATGTATATTCAAAATGGTAGGAAAATCTGCCAAAGTGAATGGTGGTGGAGAATATTTATTACAATCCAATCTAAAAGACATAAACATCAGAACTTTCATATCCAGTCCTTGATCAATGCTGGGTATGGTGCTGTTGTACAAAAACCATTGATCTTCATTTATTTTGTACATGAAAATGTGTATGCTTCACGTATGTTTTTCAATTTAGAAAGAAAAACAGGCATTACAATGCATACTGGGTAAAACTAGAACAATAACATAAATAGCAAATGATAGGAACCACAGCTACCACAAACGAAGGCAGAATGACACAGAAACAGCAAAAAGATGAATACAGACTGATAAGAAATTATGAAAGCACAAATTGATTTCTATTAAACTAAAGTACCTTATATAAGCCTCCACAAATATTCTGTAATGCTTGATAGATCATTATTTCTCTTCCATAAGGTCTCATCTTCTTTTTCTTTGCTTTATTCTTCTTGTTACCACGGCCCCTATGTTGCTCTAGCACAGACTCTTGTTCAGCAAAGAAACTTTCTGCTCTGGTTAATGCCGAAACAAGCCAGCCATACAAAAACTCATACATATACCTGTAAAAAGTAAAACAGAAATAATAACAGAATAATAAAAGAAAAATTATAAAAAAATTTCAAACAATACAACTAGAAATTGTATTCAACACTTTTATATCACATATGAGGGATTGTACCAAACAGAAATCAATGATTAAAATATATTAAAAAAAAATATTTATAGGTAGGAATAAAATCTTTTGTGGATGAATACTGTAAACAGAACAGCAAATAATCATAACAACAGTAATAATAATAATAATAATAATAATAATATTAGAACTATCCTAGAAACTGCAGTAAGCTTCGTGTCAGTACAGTGCAGACATATGGACTCTCACAGAATTTTTAAACTTTTGGTTGTACAGCTTTCATTAGCACAAGAACATGATGTGTAATTTTCAAGAGGGAAAAGAAAATGGTGGGGGGGAGGGGTCTACAAGGAAATTATTATTACACAGTGGCTTGTAAGGAAGGGTGGTAGTGGGAGACAAATTAGACATAAAAATAAAGAGAGAAAAAGGTTTGGGATTCACTGTACAAAGAGGACTTACATAAACTAATTAAATTAAGAATAAGTAATATAAAAGTTCATTAAGAAACATAAATCATTACAATCTAATTGTAGAATAAGAAAGTCCCAGCATTTATTAGATTGATTTCAAGGAACCACAAACATCCAAAATCTGAATGTTAAGACCTAAAATCTAAGGCAAGGATGCCTGAAAAATGAGTCGACTTAGTTAAATGTTATTCTCTCTTGATTAATTTACATGGTTTACATATGAAACAAACAAGAGTTTGAAATTATCTCCAACTTTAACAAGAAAAATTCTAAAAGGCTAGGCAAACGGACCCAGAAAGTATGGAGTTGAACTGTTAAGTTGGGAAAATAGATGGAGGAGTTACACACAGGTAACAGCACATTATTTAGTAAAGTACAATAGGTGAAAAATAGTTAAGTAGCACCCTACAGTAAGACTCAGAGTGTTAAAGTGCCACACAGTGAATCAAGAAGGTGCCGTGGGGTAGGATTGAGTCCTGATCACGGTTTTTAAGCAGTTTTCCGAAATAATCAAAGCAAATGCTGGATCAGTCCCCCGTCACTGCCTAATAAACTATACATTACACAGACAAAAAATAAATTTAGCACACACAGAACATAGTTACACGTTTCACAGACAGATGGCAACACATCCGCTTCCCCTATCAAACTACAACAGCCGTAACAAGCCAATAGTTTAACAAAGACACATGCTTCAAAATACAATAACAGATATGATATATGGTTGGAAACTGCTCTAGAAGAGATAGGTAGCAAGGAAAAACCTAAGTGATTTAAAAATCAAAAATAGGATATCCAAAATTAAAAAGTGCTTAGTTCATCCTGAATGGAAGGCTCAATAAATATCAACCCTGAACTAACCTAGTTCAACATAGTTTATAACTGAACATACCAGAAGATGTAATGATATTCATGGGTACTGTAGAGTTCAAGCTCAAAACCAGACAGCAGATACATTATCATTATCCTCAGAGTGTGGTATAAAATCCAAGTTCCAAAACATGCTAAATGTGGACGAGGAGTTTCTGATTTTAAAGACAGTGTATGGAGATAGCTATCAACACGTTCAGCCTGAAAAGAAAAACATTACTCATGCAAACTTTAAAAAAACAACACACAAAGTAAATGTAAGAAAAGATGTTAGACATTAATTGCTGACTTTCTGTTCCTATGCAATTTATAATTTGGATTAAGGTAGTTGTAAACTTATAAATTTTTTTAAAAAAAATTAGAAAAACATTCCTAAAATCTTTCATTTAAGTATCTTTTAGTCACAGCATAAAAGTAAAAGCATGAAATTTCTTTACTCAATTGCTTTATCGAATACAGCACAATCCTGGCAAGCACAGAAGATATTTTTGTTTTCATTATAACAATTCATATCTAATATCTTTACTAAAACTCATGGGAGGCTGACAGTGACAAACTATAAATATGCCAAAATGCTATATAACTACATTATGTTCGAGAAAACTAGTAACTTAATAGATAAAAGCAGAAAAATATGTTAAGATTTGTTGGTTATATGAGATACGTCAACAAAATACGAAACAGTATGGAGAAAATTTAGAAAGATTAATTTTAAATATGTTTATTTCTAAATGTTACAACATAAATTACACTACTTTTCTAGGTAGTCACTATTTTTATTGAGTCATCTGTTGTTTTGTGACACCAGTTTTTGTATTCCTTCATCAAAGAAAAACATCACAATACAATTGTTCTGCAGTTACATTTGTACACAGTTTCATAAACTCTGTGAGTAGGATGGACACAATGTAGCCCCCCCCCCCCCCCCCCCGAAAAAAAAAAAAGGCTGTGGTCACAATTTTCCAAGCCAATAGTGTCTGATTAAACCTTTTGATTGGGAGAATATGTAAGTCACCACTTTGAAGTCTGTTGCTTTCACACCAGTGGCAATGTTATAAAAAAACTTGTCAATTTTTTGCCGATAACAATCAAGACTAATTAAGGCAACTCCCAAGCATCCTCTTTGGTGATAGATGTTGCTTTCGAAGGAGTAGTAGTTGTTATTGAGAATTGTGTGTGCCAATTTGATGAAGGATGTCATAGGGAGGTTGTTGGGAGGGCGCTGATCCAGAAAATGTTCCATGGCCCTGGCATTATGTGGTTTTCAAAGCAGTAAAGTGAAATAGTGAAAGATTATCATATACAGCGAGGAAAATTGTTTGGGAATATTGTACTAATCCCAAAATATGGTAACATATGAGTAGTTTTTGTAGTTACACTTTTTACAGGACAGTCTAAAAAGCAACAAATTAAACTCTCCTGCAACACTGGTTCCTATGATTATCATCGGCAATAACACTTACAATGGAAGTTTCAGTGTGTTAAGTATAGCCAGCACTTAAATCTGTGGTGTGTGGATAGCAAAAATAAAAGTACATAAGATATGAGGGAAGAAACATGACTTACCAAACCTGACAGTAGGATGGCACAGAAACCGGGAATAAATATGAACATGCAACAATATAGCAAACCACATTTTTATTAGGTTTAAGCCCTTCTTCACCAGCAGATTAATAGAGAAAATAAAAATTAAGAACAATATGGGGAAAAAGGAATGAGTTCACAAAAAAATCAGTTTGTATTAAAACATGAAATGTTAAAAATTGAAACATAAATACAATAACCTGTGGTCCCTGCACGAGGGGAAAGACAGGAAGAAAGGAAAGATAGGAGTGGAGAAATATCTCAGAAGTAGGCCAAGTGGTTGCTTAATATCCAAGACATTCTAGGTCACTCCCAACAAATAAGTTCAGAGGAACAGCTGCTAAAAGGGAGGACTCTGAAAGCATCAACTATAATAATTTAAGTTCTCTATTAAATGCATGGTAGGTTTTGTGGTAAAAGCACAGTATAGCAAAAAATTATCATCATTCCATCATGATAAAAATGTTGACACTTCAGTTTTTTAAAGCTAATTATTTATTTCCTTTTGATTATGTATTTAGCGATGCAATCTACATTTTAATAATTCCATTAGGTGCACAAAGAAAAATTCCATCAGTTTCCTTCCCAGTTTCTTTGCCCAGTGAAAACTTAATAGAGAATGACTTGTAATGTGTCATAATGTGGTGATGAGACTAACAAGACAACATTATGTGAAACAAATAGCATGAACAATATGTCTATGTCAGAAGATGGTATGTCAGCAATGCTTTCATAAATAAATTTGACAAAGGAGCAGCTTGGGTGGTTATTTTGACCAACCACATAATTCAGAAATTACAAGACTTTACAAAATTGCACCTGAAGTAATCTATTTGCCCCTCAAGCCAACTAGACCATTTTTTGACTGATGAGTATCTGTTAAAAAAAAAACTAAGGAAATCTCACCTGATTGAAACAATTGGTTGTGATTCTGACTAGGTCCTTCCATTTACATCCTCAGAGAGTAGGTAAATGTGTATAAGTCATTTGATAAACTGAATTTGCTCTACCAGTATGATACTTGGAAGACACTGTTATTTGACAAATGACTTGCCACACACATATGCTGGAAAAAAGTTATGTAACCTCAGGCAGGCAGCACAGGTGTAACCGAGATTCAAGACAACTCATGAGTAGTGGTGAAACTTGGTGTTCGCACATCTGTTCCCCTAAAGTTTACATTGAAATATTGTAAAGTGTGTTCATGTTTGTGCATTCATCGTGGCCTTTCTGCCTTCATCTGTGGTGAGGGATGGGTTTACTTTCCCTATCCTTCCTTATTTCCTAATTATTTCAGTTATTACTATGGAGATTTTTACTATTTTCTCCACTTGTTTTATTTGCAACTGATATTACTGGGCTATGCTCTTTGTTCACCGTCAGTCACTACAATGTATTCTTCATCGTTATTAACTTTCAAGCTTCCACTTCACTCTCAGTACGCATCTAACCTAAAACTTGCCTAAACTTTCCCTTTTTTTCTGGATTTACACCTCATCAACGTCAAGGTCAATAGAGGCAGAAAAAAAACCAGAAGCAAGGACAAGGACTTTGGTCATGGCATTTTGAAGGAACCATCCTAACATTTGCCTGTATTGATTTTGGGAGACCATGGAAAACCCAAATCTGGATGGCTGGATCCTCCTGAATGCAAGCCAGAGCCCTCACCATGTTCAATCTCAACTTTTCACTTGCTGATGAAGTGCCTATTTTAAGAATTTCAATAGTTACATGTTGGGGTACTTTTTTTTTTTTTTTTTTTTGTACTATGCTAATACTGTGTCAACTGCAGAGAAAGATGTCTTCTTTTCTTATACAACATACAAGTCTTGGATAAAGGAAACAAAGAAACTGCCGCGAGGCACTGAAAATAAGATAGGATAGGGAAAATAAACAGTTACCCGTCACTTACCACAGATGAAGGCAGGAGGGCGAGACACGTAAAAACACAAAAACAAAAGAATTACACAATATTTCGACCTTAGTCTTACTCATGTAGGAGGCGAGACATATGGCAGGGGGAAAGATGTGTTCTACATGCAACATTCAGTGCTTTTTCTGCACCACTAGTATTCTTCATAAAACTACCTTTAGAGTACTGCTACTAATGTCTTGCTTAGTTTTTACTTGCCTTGCTGTCTCTTAACTCTTTTGTATTCTCTTCTTACCAACCTCATTCACCTTCTCATTTCACTATTATTTTCTGTTTGACATAAAAATTTCTTCTTCCATCTCATTATTTCCTTGAATTATTCCCACTTTGACTCCGCCGTGCTTGTGCCTTCCTTCCATGTAATGCACCTTCCCCTTAAATATCTATCAGTTCTGTAATATGCATCTGGTATGTGGTTTACTGAACGTTGTAATATCCAATATAACTGTCTCCAGTTAGTTGAAAACCCAGAAGATTGTCACTACGATTTATTAGGAACACATGTTGTGTAATTAGGAATATATGTTGTGTAATTAGGAATACATGTTGTGTTCCCTTGTGGTCTGCTCTACTGTCTGTGTCAAGTCTCATTCCCTTACTAAGGCATTTTCAAATTTCTATTCCCTAAATGGCAATAATCCTCCACTAAATGGAGTCACTGAATGATGGAATACTAATTTTAAAGTCATGTCGTAACAATCATGATCAGTATACTAGCAATAAAATGAAAATTCTTACCTCATCCTGTAAGGCAGCAAAATCTTCAAGAAGGTGAGCTAACTTATCTCTCTGCCTAGCTCTATTGTGTCCACAAAGCTGGATTAGATTTCCGAAAGGTCTGACACAGTGATTAAGAAATGATTCTACAAATTCTTTGGCCTAAAAAATACATAAAATTTTTCTGTTTATTGTATACATCTCTTAATAACAATTTGTACAAATATACTACCAGACAAATAGAACATTAGAGAAAACTTGCACAGGAATCAACTTTCTCCACAAAGTACTGCTTAAAAATTGACTCTCATTCATAAATAATACTAAGACTTTCTCCATTAGCATCAGTTTATACTGTAATATTTGAAGTTTTATTAACATAAAAATAAGTTTTAAGATTTACATAAGAATAAGTTTTAATATATACTTAACCTGTTGATTGTTTAACAAAGTAGATCTTGGCATTAAGGCTGGTGGAAAGATGAAGTTCTTGGAGGCATCTCTTAGAACATCAACAAAATTAAGACTGCCAAACACCTTATTGCACTGTGGCAGGTACAAGGTTGCAAAATGGACCTGGAGAGAATACAGGGACCATGACGACTAAAGTCAATGAAGAAATCCTGTTTAAAAGAGATAAACTAGATATTTGTTGCACATTAATTTAAAAATAATAAATGCAACATCTTTTATAATGTGGTTAAAGCAGAGATAGAAAAATCTCCCTTCCAAAACAGTAAATATCAACATAATAATGTGGCCAACCAATTATTAGTCAACTGCAAAAAAAAGATTTATGGCATTCTCAAATCTTGTTTTTAAGCAACTTCTCCATTTAAGCATGTGTCTAATGGGCAATAAGTGCAGTTAACTGAAACTATGAATTCCAGATTCAAATTTAACCATGGCTGATTCCAAAGTTACTTTTACAAAATTAACATTGTCAGATCTCCTTTCTATAAAAGAGACAGAAGGAACATGAGAGATGTAGACCACTTATCCTTCTGCTGTCAATGACATTCGGACACATCCTCCCAAATGAATAGAACAAGATTTCTCACTAAGGTCCAGCATCTATTTCACAAAAACAAACTTGAAAATCAATGTAACACTCAATGTGACTATAGTTAAAAATAATATTGATATACAAATATTGGTGAAACAGTTGAATATTACATCAGTAAGCTGAGATTTATTTGCCATGTTTCAGGACCAAAGGTGTAGTATGAATTGTTGTTTGGAAACATACTGTGAAATTTTATTGTGTTGGTCTTTTTTTCCCTTAAATTTCATTTTAAACTTATACTTAAAAAATCTCTACTTTGTTTCATCCCGATCAAAATACTGTATGTTCTCAACGAGACTTCCTGGGAACTATTTCTAATAAATTATAGTGTATTCTTAATATGTTTTCCCCCTAAATTTACGTGTATAATTAAACTGATTAATTTTACTTTGTATCATGTGTCTGAAGTTACTATATATTACTTGAAAAGCAACCTTTAAACTGTACTGAGCTTTCCAAAACTTCAGTATGTTGCGTAAGCAAAAATTAAGTTTTTCTTGCTATAAGCCGACTTCCTATAGCTTTCCAAAATACGACTTCTTGAATTTAAAATGTGTAATTAGGTGTTAAATTTTCAATACCGGCTTTTAGCTTTTAAAGTACTCAAACTTCTTAGTATGCTTTCCTCACTAAAAAATTTATTTATATTTTGACTTTTTATTATCCTGAATGTCTCTCAAAGTGAGGAAAATATTAACTTTAGCAAAATGACATTGAAACCAAATATTGCATATGCAGACGTTGTGTCCTTCTATAGCTGTTTAAATATATTTAGAATTTTAATTTACTATTTAAACTTGATCGGTTGCCTGTATTAACTGTTTAATTTATTTCCTGAATTACCACCAAAAAATGACTCTTAAGGCTGTGGTATCATGTGGTTCACCTGAGTCCACTATACAGTAAACAAATTTACAAAATTCTAAGTTAGCTTACAAGACCATTTGTTGAATATGGTGGTGTAGTTTGGGACCCACATTTTGGTCATCAAATACAGAAAGCAGTTAGATTTGATTGTGCAAATAATAGCAGGACCCAGCCGGTAACTGATATGATAAAGGAGCTGGATTGGGAGTCATCGGAGGAATGGATGAAGGTGAAGAGTGTGCTGGGAAAGTACAGGGCATATGTTGGCATGGGGCTTGGAGGGATATTGGTCAAAAAATTAGGAATAGTGCATGGATGGAGAAAGGTGACCATGACCACAAGCTGGTGCTTGATTTTATGTATAAGGGAGTGGAAAAATTTTCTTCTGTTGGTAAAGGTGTCAGGGATTTGAATAAATTACCAAGTGAAGTGATGAATAATTTACCAAAAATGCTTAAGGAATTTAAAATTAAAATTTTTAAATCAGGAAAGGAAATGGAGGAGGAATTTAACACTCCAAATATAAAAGAAAATTATATATATGAATTAAATTAGGATAGGGAAATGAGCCACCACTACCTTTAGATGATGGATGTGGAGTGTGAACACACAGAAAAGATAAAAAACACAACAGATAAAGAAATTTTCGGGACAAGCCCTTTATCAACAGGAGAACATTATGGGAGGTGGGTGATGTTGGAGACTGTCTCCCAGAAAGACTGTTTGCCAGGAAAATATATATACATATAAGAGGTATTTGGGCCACCACTTACCTTTTGGTGATGGATGTGGGGTGCGAACACAGAGAAAAAAAAAACACAAACACTGATAAAGAAATTTTGGAGACAGGCCCTTTGTCAACAGGAGAACATTATGGGTGGTGGGTGATGTTGGAGATTGTCTCACAGAAAGACTGTTGGCCCGGAAAATGGTGGGGGTAAATTCAAACAAAGGAAAAGTAGGGGCAGTGATTCAGAGCTAATACCCGAGCATAGATAAATATCCAAACTGATCTCTGGTCAGTGGGAAGAGCAAAATATGATTAAATCTAAATATGAAAATTAAAGAATATAAAAAATAATATGATAATAATAATTTTAATTTAAAAAAAAAATTAAAACAAAAGACTATGAAGTAAACATCACCTTAGGTTAGTGGTGGTTCAGTATAGGTGGTGGGGATGGAGGCAAAGAGAGGATTAAATAATAATAAAATAAAAAAACTTTTTAATGTACTATGTTTTTATAATGGACTAAAAGGAGTATAAAATAATTTCTCTAATCCTTATGAAGGACAAAACCACATACAGATTTCTAACTTCTTCTAAATTGCCCTGAAAATTTATGCTTGGAAATTTTTGATAGCTATTAAAATACTTGTGAGATTGGTGACGAAAAATGTTGGGCGCATGCAACAGATAATTGATGCATTAATAGCTCTACTAACAATTTTATTGCACCGCAAATAATGTGAACTGATAAGTAAGTTCTTTCAATGATAACTACTCTCTACACTTCTTATAGTTATGTATTACAGGTTGCCACCTGTGTGTGAACTGAGTAACTTGTGTTTTATGTCATAAGTGTATTTTTGTTTGTGATAAACACAGTTTATGAGATGGAGATTGGGGAGTATCCCAGCATTTGCCTAGATGATTGTGGAAAACCATCTAAAACATGTAACCAGGGTGGTATGATGTATGATGGGAGGCCTGAATACCGTCCAGTGCATGTCAAGGTTTTTTTCTGATTTTATAGAGTTTACCTCTCAAAAAACTTCTTGTATCTCCACATTTTTATGTTTTTGCCCTGTTCTACTGTCATATAGTTCAATTCTCTGGCCCTATTTAAAACATCTTTTCAGCAAATACTGTTTAAAAAAAAAATCCATAAAAAGTAAAAAAATGTTTTAAGGCAATGTGAATAATTAAATTTTCAAAATATTTAAACATATAATGAACTTATTATAAAATGAGACTTACAAGTGCTGAGTGAAAAGAAGTATAATTAGTGATTTTGCAGACCACTTTTAGTCTGTTCAAAAGCTCTTCAAAATACTCAAAGGCTTCAATACGTGATTTTATTTTTGTATAACGTGGAAAAGTAGGAGGCAACAACCGTTGATTGACAAGGGGATCAAATCCCATTATCGCTGGGTGATCCGCTGAAAAAAGAAAAGTAAACATGAATTAAAAGAGAGATACTGAGATTTTCTTTATTAAAAATATTATCTTTTTCACATGGTACTGTTCAGTTAACATTGTGCAACAAATTATGTTTTCTTTTTCTGCATCAGAAACCTAGACACTGAAAAAGCAGGATATTAGCAGATTGTAAGCAAGTGAAATTTCTAAAAGGCAGAACAGGTGTTACAAGAAGGATAGAAATTATTAGACACACAGTAAACGATGAACCCTTACAGGAAAGCATGACAGTGGTGACAGTGCAGGCTGCATTGCAAACAGATGGCGGAATGGATTAAAATTAGGCAACGCCCCACATTTAGCTTGCAGGCCATAGTTTGTTGCCTGCTAGTCTGAGGAACTGTCAATGACTTGTAGGAGTCTAACAGCACAAATAATGGGATTGACGTGTTTGTTAACATACGGTAATGATAAGTCAGAATTTCAGTCAGTATCATACTTTGTTATTATTCATACCGAAGGATAACTCAGTCAGACTTATGTAGAATGTAGTATAGTCAATGCAATTTAATTAATAAATGGCATTGGAAGTTAGAAAAAGAGAGAAAAGGAAACCTCAGTTAACTACAAGAAACAGAGCTGAATAATAATAATTATAGTAAATATACAAAAATAAAAAACACAAAGATTAGTTACAGACAACAGGAGAAAATGCTAATAACAATAACAAATAATTGAGTGAGAATCTTAAAGGAATGTATGATATAATTCTAAATAAAATGCAAAGTTATACTTAGACATCATGTGGAAATTATACATATTAGAGTAAAGCGAGATTGTAAGATTATTTCATGAAGAAAAAGTGACATTAAGTATAAACTCAAAGATTAAACTTCTTTCTACAGTAATGTGATACTCGATTTACAAAACAAATAGACTACAATATTTCTCACATTCAACTTCAGGTTGGACCCCACGGCCAATTGTTCGGTGCACAGTAGATAATAATTCAAGGCAGCTTGCAAGAAGCCGCGGGCAGTCTGCTAAAGTGGCAGAAGTCAATTGTTGATCACGACGACCAAGAGAACAGAGTGCCTGATACAGCAATCTCGTCAACTTAATACGTGACATTAGGGCCACTAGGTCATCATGCTAAAACAAAATGGTGTGATCAACTTTTAACTTTTTGTACAAAATTTAATAGCAACAAAGGTGAACTAAGCACACAATATACTTTAAGCTACAATTTCTAAAAACTCACAAAAAAAACAGAGTAATTCTAATCCTGTGCCACTCCAGGACGGATTCCTTAATAAAATACCATTTAGCACATCTTTTGTAGCAGATGTGAATGCCATACACTTAATCTAACCAGATAATTATTAAACATCTTAATTACTTTTTCATTACTAACAGTGAAAGAAATTATTTAAAATTTGCATTTTAGTAAGTGCAATGCAATGCCATCAACACTTGGGATGCTAATAAGGCTTTAAGTTTAAAACTGCTTTTAGGCAATAAAAAAAGGAAATATTTGGAAAATAAACCATTACTTTCCATGGAGGAAGGCAGGAATGCACGTAAGAAATAACACAATATTTTTCAGTATAAAACCTTATTCAGGCATACAGATGAGACATATGGCAATGGAGTGAGAAGTGTCTGTTGGTGGCAATTCATTCTAATGGCTAGTGAAGAATGAATGATCACCAACATATGATATTCACCAGGAATTCAAAACATCCAGTAGCTGTTCATGTCATCTCTAATGACAGAATTTTTTTTGTAAACCCTTTTTTAATTTTATTTTATTTATGTACTCATTTATGTATGCTTATTAACATTTATATTGTTAAGATTTTATTATATTATTCTGCTCTTTTCATAATATTTTGCAATTCTCGGGTATCAGCTCCAAATCCCTACCCCTCTCCCTGTCCTCTGTTTGAATTTACCCCCACTGCATTCTGGGCCAACAGTTACTCTGTGAGGCAGTCTCCTACAGAACCACCCTCTATACTGTTCTCTTGTTGAAAAATGTCTAAGACCCAAAAATTCCTATATCATTTGTGTTCTTGTCTTTTTTGTGTGTTCATGCCTCACAACCATCATCTAAGGTGGTTCATTTCCTTATCCTGATTTGTAATATAGTAAAAAATGAAATAACAGGCATTAAGTAACAAATTAGTATAGGGAAATGAACCACCACTTACCTTTGATGATGGCTGTGGGGTGTGAACAAAAACAGACAAAAAAAAGTGTGATACAGGAATTTTCATGCCTTAGCTCTTTATCAACAAAAGGACATTATGGAGGTTGGATGAGATGTATATGATTATATATATGTACAGTAAATTTAGCAACAAGAGTACGAAGAAATTCTGCAGGGAGATATTTATATGGGAAGTAAAAATAAACTATACCCCCAAAAAAATAAACAAAGGAAAACAATATTTCAAGAAATTAGAAAGCTATAACTGAGCTGACACAAGCACTCAGTCAATACAGCAAAATGAATGACAGTTTTGACCATTGGAGATAGTGTAGAAACAACAACAATGTCAATGGAAATATTAACTGTGATAAATTAATAAAATTAAGATAAAAAATGGGACACATACAAGAGGTGGAATTTTTTTTAATAATAGAGGAGAAAAATAAATTATTGAAGTAAATTAATTATACTAGCAAGTGATTGGTATATCATGGCAAGTAAGGTGGTTATTATCTGAGACTGAGGCCCGGGGAGTCTCCTGAATGTATTATTAGACCATTTTCCAACACAGGAGTTAAATGGGGATGTGATTTCAGATGGGGATGTGATTTCAGAACAAAAAAAAATACATCCCTCTAACACTCTTATACTCCCCAATGAGACCTTCACTTGTAATAGGTTTCATTGCAAAACATTCAATATGCATCCACCCAAGACAACCTTTTGTACCCTACAACTAATGAAACCTAAACGTCACAGGCCTTGCCACCGATACAATGTCCCATCTCATGTATCAGCTCTCCTGCCTCCATTGTCAGAGCTCCTACATCAATCTCTTTCAAACCCATTATCCATAAGAAGGAATGGTCACAGACAAACAGTTTGCTCCCAAAGTCTCAACCCCTCTGTTGCTTTCCATGCCAGCTCTAACAACTCTTGTGACCTCAATAAACGATCCTCAGTCAGAGCTGTTAGAGCTCCCTCCCCCCCCCTTTTTTCTTCTTTCTTCCTCCAGGCCTCAATCTCAGAAGATACTCATCTTCCTCACCTTGGTATAACTATTGCTTGTTAATATAATCTTATTTTATACATATATAAAAACAGACTTATGTGTACCTATATTTCACTCTACAGCCATCACTGCTAGCGTAGACCACCGGAATTTGTGTGTGGTAGTGCAAGGAATTTCCCATTATGCACAATGTTGGCTGAATGTTGGTAGTTGTGGGGGTGTGGGTGATATGGTGGTTGAAATTTTTTAATTTCAACCGAAGACATGAGTCTGTATATTTCACTTTGCCGACATAACTACATACCACAGACCACTGGTGTTTGTGTGTGGTACTAGCATCAAGTCTCCTATCGTGCACTATGGTGGTTGCATGTTGATAGCTATGGGGTCCCGTCTCTAAAGACCTCGCTTTTAGAGACACGTTAATCAGATTTAAAAAAAAGGCTATGGGGGTGTGGGAGATATGGTGGTTGAAAGTAGTCAAACCTGGGGCATGTTCATATTTCGACCAAAGACGTGAACCCCTATATTTCACTTTTCAGTCACAACTACATAGTGCAGAGCACTGGTGATGTGTGTGGTAGTAGCATGGAGTGAAACATCAGGCACAACGTTGGTCAAATGTCAGTAGCTGTGGGGGCATGGGAGATATGGTGGTTGAGATTGGTTCACAAAGGGCATTTTCACATTTCGAAGAAAGACGAGTCCCCATATTCCACTTTCCAGGCACAACTGCATAGTGCAGACAACTGATGTTTGTGTGTGGCAGCGTCCTCAAGCCTCCCATCGTGCGCTATGGTGGTTACGTGTCAGTAGCTAAGGGAGTGTAAGAGATATGGTGGTCGAAAATGGTTGACCTTGGACATTTTCCTATTTCTTCAAACGACGTGAGTGTCCCCATATTTCACCTTGCAGCCAGAACTACCAAGCGCAAACAACTGGTGATTGTGTGGTAGTAGTCTCGTGCCTTCCATCATACACAATGGTGATTGCATGTCTGTAGCTGTAGGGGTGTGGTTGATATGGTCATTGAAAGTGATCGACCTGATATCAAAACGGACATGTGTGTACCTATATTTCACCCTGCAACCAAAACTACCTAGCACTGTGCACTGGTGTTTGTGTGTGGTAGTAGCCTCTTGTCTCCCAATGTGAACCTTTGTGGTTGCATGTTGGTAGCTCTGGGGCTACGAAGAGATATGGTGGTTTAAAATGGTCAACAGA
>JARYHS010009186.1:197678253-197706056 GCA_031002005.1 Vandiemenella viatica
AGAATTGAAATTTCAAGTTTCTTATTATTTCTTACTGGCTTTGCCTGGCATGAGTTGCAATGCCTATTTTTCTTTCATAGTGGTAAACATATGTCAAATAGACACATTTAGATTTACAAAATAAGGGAAAGACAATGAATGTTTGTGCATAAACCAAATTTGAAAACGTTTACTCTAGTGCTTTGGGATATACAATATTTTTAGTCTATCCGTCTTCTGCTAGGAGGCTGGATATGAAAGTTCTGTTGTTTTATCCCTTTTTATGGGAATGTCGTAATCATCCTGCATCATAATCCACTTTGGACGATTTCTCTACAGCTTTCGAGATAAATAAATTAAAAAAAAAAATCAGTAAAGTCACACTTGTAAATTTGTTTTAAAAGGGGGGTAGGGGGAGAGCGGATGCAGTTTTGTGAAGCAAATGTAAACATCATTTTAACATATTTTAAATTTCAAGTTCCATTTTTTTTTTGTCAGCAATTGTACGATCGGGATCGGTCCAATGCCGTTTGAAATATAATAAAGTGCTCTCGGAATATCGCTATCCACTTTGGGCGTTTTTCCTATCGTTTTCGAGTTATTTTCAAAAAAACTGAATGGTTTCAAATGTAAATTTTGTTTAAATATAGTGATGGGCGAGTGGGTGGGTTATTGTAAACCTAATGTAGACAGTATTTTTCTCTTTATTTTAAAGTATACGTGTGTAGAGTGCCACAGAAATCTGATAATTATTATGAGTTTCTACAAACAAAAATTGGAAATTAAGAGAGGTGGCGGTGAAGGAGGAGAGGGGTTGTGCTTTTCCAAACCAAACGTAGGAATTATTTTACTGTTTGTTTTAAAGTATATGTGTGCAAAGAAAGTACATTCAAAATTCGATAGAAACTGTAGCTTTGTTTAAAGAAAATTGACAAAAATCGAGGGTGGTGGAAAGAGGGAGACGAGTTGGGTTTCTGAAAATCAAATGTAGACAGTATTTCTCTGTTTATATTAAAGTATAAGTGTGCAAAGTTCCATAGAAATGGTGTAAAATGAGTTTTTGTGTACAAATTAAGGGGTGTAAAGGGGAAGAGAGGGTGATTTTATTTTTATTTTTGAGAAACCTTCTACGTGTCGTCCACCAAATTCTCCAAAAATTTCAAGTCAATCGACCGACTCTTGTTCGGTTCCTCCGAGTACAAAGATGCGGATGCTGAATTTTTATACATGTAGAAATTTGTGCCACTGATTCGCTTGACTGAAAACTCACCAAACAAATTTACCCTTATACGAAAACGGTATTTTTCATGTGTGTGACGTGACCGATTCACTTTATTCTGTTTGAAATATTTTACTGAGATATAGAGCAAGAAATCTGCTTTTATTGCCACCCTTTTTGCATTTTGAATGAAAGTAGCCTTGGGACGGGAATGAATTTTATAAAGGGCGACTTGCTTTTATTTATGGAAAGGAGAACTGAATACACGATAGGAGCACTATCTTGGTCCGACAGCGACATTCATCATAAAAGGAATATTGACTTCTTTCCATATCGTGCGACAATATCGCTCACGCAAATGTTGGCGTGGCGAGAAACAAATGCTGCATACCACTGCGAGGAAAAAGGCCGTCTGGGTGAACAAGACAGACGAGGGGTAGTGCCCTGCCTACTAAACAGCCCTGCGTATTGCGAAATGCAGAATGACCTAACTTCCTCCCATTCAGACGCGACATCACAGGAGGAGCAGCTGCAACGTAAGAAACGCCGTCCTCGGCAACGAAGTGTTTAACGCGTTCGCCTCCAAACGATTCGAACCCATCTACTGGAATGGAGGTTTTAATCTAGTTGTGACCTTCCTGTTAGCATTTTCGAGCAATTTAAGCTTAATTAAGCCATCCGTGGGGGGTAGCGGTAATGTTCTGGCCTCGCATTCGGGAGGACGTGGTTTCGAATCCCCGGTCGGCCATCCAGATTTCGGTTTTCCATGGTTTCCCGAAATCACTCCAGACGAATGCTGGGATGGTTGCTTCAGAAGGCGCTGATCGAATTCCTTCCCGTTCCTTGCCTTCAATAATTTCCCGCCTCTAATGACAGAGACGTCGACGAGGAGTCTAAGGCGTAAAGCCACAGCCATAAGGTTAATTAAATTATTTTAGAGTCATCTAACATGGTTCTCGTGATTCATGAAACTTTTTTCACGTGTTTTGTGTTGTTTTAGCCGTTAATTTAATTCAATACATTTGTAGTCAGTATTCAATAATTTTATGTATCATTTAAAAGTATTTTAAGATTGTTTTAATTAGCATTTGGAATCAATAGAGTGTCATGTAAGAATTTGGCAATGCTAGATTATATCGTTCGCCGAGTAACTCATTGTAGAGGTAAGGCGCTAGTTCCTCAAAGCTCTATCGTTTGTTTTAAATTTTGCTACTTTGCGCCGAAATATTGAGAATAGTATACAAGACATCGGTCAGCATTATTGTTCAGGTTAACGTGTGTGATGGGGGGGGGGGGGGGGGAGGGGGGGATGGTGGGGGGGGGGGAGGCGGCGGGTGGGAGGGACATTTATTCTATGATCAGTAGAGCACTGGACAGCAAAGCATCGTCATCTGGAAAGCATTATTTTAGTTTGATAATATTAATTAACAGCAAACATTTGTTGTGGTAATCATTAAGACGTATAGGCCTATGTGTTAAAGAATCGACGAACATTTCTGATAAATAGAAGAAGTTAAATTAATTTTTGTGAGTCATCATTGGGTGAAATAGCATTCTGTCATTTAATCAAGAAATTGGCTGAAATTAATTAAGTTATAATAATTTACTGTGAGGGGATGTTCTCATCCGTAGTTGATGGTAAATATCGACTATCAAAGGACTGAGTGGTAGAACATTATTGAGAATGAATGGCAGAATTTGATTAATAACATTACGTTAATACTTTACTTGGTGGAGTATATCATGGGCATAAGTGAACCTAAATACCGAAAAATCTCAAATATTTTTCTTTTATTAAAAAAGGGAAAAAACGAGTGAATTTCTGGAACACATACCATATCTTTCTTTTGCTTTCACATTATGAATATGATAAGTATCCTGTTCAAATTTTCATACGAACACATGTCACTATACTCAAGTTACATAATAAGTGGTAAAGATACAAACCACAACGTTCCTTTGCTTTCATATTATGATTATGATAAGTGACTGGTTTATTCCTGAATAACATAAAAAACCAAACAATATTTGACACGACTTTTATTTGTTGTTATTAAAATAAACTTAATTTTCACTCGTAATGAAAATTATTATGGTAACATAATTTCTTCTCTTAACATAAATAACTGACAATCATTGAAAATTATCGCAATCAGCCGCAATTTCCGTGTACAAGACGAAACTATAAACACGCGTATACAAAATAAAATTATAATATTTTTGCTCCATAACTGGTTTCATTCCGTAAAAGAATTTTGTTGTTGAATTCTGGAAACTAAAGCCCGAGGGAGCAATGTGTGCTTAGTGCAGGAAATGAAAAATGTTTATAAACCCTGAGTTATACTCGCTGGTGTCGCACACGATTCAATGGAAATTATGAGGTGAGCAACAACGCCATCAGTTACTTGTACAGCATTTAAGTATACTGTACTTATAATTGAGTTGCGTAGTTTTAATTATTTATTATTGAAGATTTTAGGTAATACTGTAAGAGCAAGGGATCAAAACCAATACATTTATTCTATGCTTGAGACATTCCATTTCGTTTTGTGGCTAATATTTTTGTTAAAAAAAATGTCTTTCAAACGGTAAATTTATTGATTTTTCACTAACTGTTAATCTGATAAAAAAAAATTATTCCAAATGTTTGGTTCAAAATAATCGAGGAAAGAAAGGATGGTTTGACATATTACTGCAAAGAAAAGTGGGTAAAAAATCTCTCGTTCCTTAGAAATTGGAGACAACATTGGTTTAGTGCACGGAATATGGTATATGGCAGTATAAATGTTTACTGCTATATCTGTGAATAAATATTTCTGAGTTATAATATAGTGATGTGATCAAGAAATACAGGACGGGAGTAAGTGTTGCGTGCGAATGTTCGCAAATTTGACAAATTGATTTTCAAGTTGATGTAACTCGCTACTAGTTTTATCAACCAAAAGAAAAGGTTACGTTTGAATGAAAACGCTTTTCAGATCCATCTTACCTATTCATTATGGCTACTAATGATGCGTTTGTTTACTGTGTTCCGGCTAGTGTCTACCGTGTGAGCATGGGAGACGGTGCGGTTGCCTGCCGTCAAGGAGCAGGTGGCATGCGCGCTGACCCGTGGCCTGCACTATCACGGCGGCCGGCCCCTTATCAGCTGCTTTGTGTCGTGACGGACCAGCAGCTGATGCACGGCCGCAATTTGCAGTTAAGCCTCCACAGTGGAGAATGCGAAGGACCCACTACCCAAGCGGCCCTATGTGTCCTGCCATCTTTCTTTCCAATCGGGGAAAACACTTCAGTTGGCAGAGGCTGATTTTTTGTAAATAAATTTAATTAATTCTGTTCCCCAGACTAAAATTAAATATAAAAAAATGTTTTACGCATGCTGTTACTGGTGCTGCTAAGGGTCGTACTTTAATAGATATTGAAAATGATGTGAGAACCTGAGCAATTTAAATTATTTTTGTGATCCGTGATATATTGTTATGAAGTTATGAGATCCGTATCGGAAGGGGTTGATTGACACATCAGAGAAAGTACAGAGGAGAGCCGCTCGATTCGTGACTGCTAGTTACAGTCCTTACGTAAGTGTCACAGAGCGGATTCGTGGGTTGGGCTGGGATTGTTTGGCGGACAGACGACGTCGTTTTCGTTTGAATTTGCTGGAGAATATGCGAAAATCTTTAAGTTACGAGTGCAACGAAATACTTCTTCCGCCAACCTATTTAGGTCGCAATGACAGGAGGGATAAGATTAGAGAAATAAGATGCCGTACTGATTCATTTATGTATTCCTTCTTTCCTCGATCTGTTCGGGATTGGAATGCGCAGAATTAGGATTGGTGCTTAGCGCCCTCTGCCACCCACAGTATTTGTGATTTGCAGAGTATAGATGTAGATGTAGATGTGAAGTCTGGTGTTTCCAAAAGTGGTCCGTACTCAGAGATTCGAAAGAAGTAATTATTCTTAACTATCTCATTTTATCCGAAAACCTACATGTAAGTTATAAATAGGAAAAAAGTGGTTCCTTCAAATTATTAGGATATATCCGCACGTATTCTTCCTTCCAACGTTCAGTTGCACTTTGCTATGAATTGGAGGAATCATAATCTAATATCTGATGACTGTGAACTGTTACGGAATTATTATTTTGTTAAAATAGTCCATCATTCGTATACTGTTTTCATGAATTTCAGAATACAGTGTTTGAGAAAAATGTTTCAGAAAAAGACTATGTAAAAAAAAAAAAAAAACTTGCAAGCTGCGTTTGTGATTGCTCCAGCATTGAGAAATAGCACAAATTGTATGTAAATATCTGATAACTGCAGAAGGCAATTCTAAACAATTCCTAAACTATGTAGGTTCGTGTTCTTCCTCCACACATAGAATCTCTACTAGAAGATGAATGGTCAATTCGAATTCGGTGCGGAGGAAAACAGCTTAGAATTTTACTTTCCACAGAAGTAAATGAAAGCTATAACGAAATGGCTGCAAACAAAATTCGCAAGACCGGATAAGTCATCATATCCACCAGCGAAGCATAATTCTATGCTTTGTAGGCGATTTAGTAGTTGAACGAATATCGAGGCAGTTGATAATAAATAGTTTAACCCAGCCCGAGGACACTTCGCCTGCGGGCAGCCAGACGTCTCGACGTTATTGATTTGGACAACCGCCACGGCCTACATTACCGGTTCATAACAAACAACTACCTCAAACGGTACCTCCTTCCATAAACAAACTGCCAAATTATTAAGATTGATGTCAAAAAATAAGAAAAATGTATGCCTAGGACCATATCCTGATAGCCGTTAATCTGTTGCAGAGTGAATTACAAACCGCCGTTACTGTTGGTGCCCGATGTGGTATCGGATTTTCCGGATTTTGACAATATAATTGATATTATTGGAACAAGAGATTAATAAAATACAAGAAACTAATAACAATCTGGCTAACGTAATGTGCCCTAGTGATACGAGAAACAGCTGACTTAAATGGCTGGGCTGTACAAGATGGTTTCGGTGGCGATGATTACACAAATCTAGAAGAGTTGCCATATTACGTTTTTCGAAGATGATCATAGTCCGGTTAACACTTTAAGTGACTAACAAATAGTATCCTATAACCACTGTAAAGAAAATGCGCTAAAACATCAGAAGACCATATTTATCATTTTTGTATGGAGAAGTAGACTTTTCGTAATTGTCTACAAAGTTTTCAAAATTACTCCATTTGAGATCCGTATTTACCAAGGAGACATATACTAACTGCGGACAGGAATGGTTTCGGTTTATCGTATAATTTAATTAGTTGCAAACAATTAGTAATATTTCTTTTGTAATACATTTACCAAATTTTAATGGAAACAGGTTTAATAATTGTAATTACATGGGCTTCATTAAAAGTTTCCTTTCAATTACAGCAATTTCCCCACCTTCCCGTAAATTTGTTAATATTCAGAATTTTTCAATTATTGGCTAAAACTTCATTCAACAAACATTGCTTTTTAGCTATTTGGGAGGGATAGTGATATGGTCTCGCATTACATAGGTTTTTATTCCTTAATAGGCTCTCCAGATTTCCATTGTTTACAGAAATCATGCGAGGTGTATACCACGATATTTTCTTCAAAAATCCATGGCCGAGTTCCTTCCCGTTCCTCGCCCCCACTTATTTTCGGCCTCTAGTAACCCTGACTTCGGCGAGGAATTAAGCCATAACACAAAATTATCTCTTTCAATACCAATGAAGTGATGTCAATGGTTGCATTAATAATAATCTATCTACAGAAAGAGTTGACTCTCATTTTTGACACCAAAATATCCTTTTTCTTAAAAAAGATAGTTAAAGTAATATGCATAGGATCGCTAATTGTTATGAGGGGAGACTATCAGTGAAGTTCTCTTTTAGTTGTGTAGAGGTAACCTCAGTACCTAAGTTACGTAATATTGTAAGCTGTAAATAGCTATGCGTAGCGTATAGTGACCTGATTTTTTTAAAGAAACATTATTTGTCATAGAGGGAGAAAACTACGGAGAAATGTGAGTGGTGTGATCCTTGTTTCGAAATAGCTTTAAAATCATTCGACTTGAAAATAAAAATGATGACAACACAAGAAGAAATTAGTTCTTCATCTGCGCGTGTATTCCTACATCTCTTGCGTGATTCTTCAATTTCTTATACCTTAAAATTTCATTTATGAGCACGGATGAACATCTTTTCCAATTAATCGCTAACTACTCAACCCAAAACAAAGTTTTCTAGTAAAAGTAATGTTTGTATCCTTTCTTTCTTTCTTTGTTTGGAGACATAACGTGGTGGGCGAGAGGTTAATTAACTATTCGCATTCAAGAGGACGTGGGTCTTAAATCCTGTCCAGCTATCCAAATTTAGGTTTTACATAGTTTTTCCAAATCACTCCAGGCGAATGCAAGGATACTTCCTTCATAAAAGCCATGGGTGAATTCCTTCCCGTTCCTTGCCCGCCTCTAATAACCTCAACGTCAACAAGGCGTAAACACATAAGCAAAAAAACACCTCTTTGGAGACAAATTATTGTTGGGTTTTTTTTCCAAAATGAAGCTTCTTTACGTTTCATTGCAGACACACACATAAGCTTACTGATGAGCAATATTTCGCCAGCCGTTGATGTGGAATGAGATTTTGGTGTTGACCAACTGATCAGGAACTAATCTTGCCCCAGGGCGGACCAGTCTGATTAATCTGCATTGAATTTGGGTCGGGGACTTTCACCAGACCTCTCACCGACCCCGTCAGCATTTAAAACGTAATTACGTCCGCCGCACTTGAGAATAACAAGTTAATTAAAAATAACGAATGTTCCACCCACCGGCCAAGTAATTGGGGAATTCAAATTGAGAGACTAGGCAGTGGTGGAACTTTTTTCCCTCGAATTATGCCTATTTTTTAATCAGCTACCTGCTCGGGGTTCAGCCTCTGTTGCAGTTACACCGCTCCAATTAATACGGGACGCTACCGTCACTCGTCACGGCGCTAGAAGCGGAAGACAAATATTAAATGTTGTGACTTCACGTTTCGTTTGATACGCTGTGAGCTACGCTCGTTCAAATAATAACGAAAAAAACATTACTGCTCTATCCAGCAACGTTCTTTCTCGTGACATAACTCAAAAACGTGGGCTGCTTCTTGCCTGTTAGCTACAGAAATTACAAGCAAACAGAGAACACGGGTACTCTGAAATACAACTGTTGAGATTCTGTGAAATTATTCGAATGAATACTTTTAGAATTGATAAATACATATAACAAGCACTATGCAAGCAGTTATATTATCAACACTTTTATTCTTATATTACAACAGAGTTTCTCAACCTGTGGTCCGTGAAGATTGGAGAGGTGGTCCAAGCGAAGTATTTTAAAAATTTAATCGTAACTAAATCAAAAATATCAGAAGAAAAGATAAATTAATAAAGTTGTTCACAAAAAATGTTTAAGGCTTTGAGCGAGTATAAGCTGTAAGTCAAACTTTCAAAAAGCCATAAATATTTTTTAAAAAGACAGCATAAATCTGACTATATGTCTGCGTTACTACTGTAATAGTCTATTCGATGAATATTTTTCCAATCAGAATCAAAGAACGCGGCGTTCCTTTGAGGCCCCCATTGTAGGGTTAGGTCTTAAGGAACCGTGGTATGTGGAGATAACAATTGTCATGGTTGTTTAATAGCATATAGATAGGTAAGATATTAGGATCATATAAGTTAATGGTCCGTAATTATTTTTAACATCTTACTAGTCCTCGGGTTGTAGAAGGTTGAAAAATATTATGCTATAAGTAACTACTCAAGTTTGCTATTTCCCTACAACGAATATAATAACGAAGGGGTGCGTAATCATGTTTAATCTGATGGGAAAGTGAAAAACGAGGACGCAAAACCCTCGTTAGCTTTAACCAATAAAAACTTTTAACCGTAGGGAAGTATCCAGTTGTAGATAGTGGTAAACACACTAGCTGATTACGCTGCGAGATACACACTCTTCCACCTTCCCCACCTCACAATGAGATATTCATTAAACTGCACACGTGGAAAATAAAATGGCTGTGTGATATAAAATACCGAAAGCAATTTTAATATATTTTTATTGTTAAATAGATACAAATATCAACATAGGATTTCTGTCGAACTGATTAAGACGCTTTCAAAGGAGCCAACTGGAGGAAAGAACTAGAAACTGATGATACGTTTGTGTTTTGATTGCAGTTGGTTTTGTATTCACCCAGGGGAATGTTGGGTATTTCACAATTTCAGCCGTGAAAATAAACACATTATCACAAAGGTTACCTCATCTGTAGGCTATTCTTGTTGACTCCTCAACGTAGACGCGTCGTACAGCCACGATAATAATTTTAGAAAATGTGAATTGCGTTCCCCTTGATCGAAGGGCTGATGTCAATATCCACGAAGATTTTCCTTAATTCATCTTCAGTATATTTCAAATAAAAGATTAGTTTAAAGATTTAGTTTGTCTAAAAGTGTACTATGATAGAAATTTAACAGATATACCATAGATTAATTGGCCAACAGCAATATTCGCTTCTGGCTTGCTGTTAAAACATGGAACACATTTTAAGTGAACTTTTACTAGGAATGTGACTATAACAACCAAACACTAAAGACAAAAACCTTCAGGATTGTAAATCACTTACAACATACTGTAAAAATTACACATCGTTTACTATAATAAAGACGTCACTGACAGCCTGAAACTCGGTAAAATATAACGGTTAATTGGAGGGGCCGACGTCTTGTTTCCATAAAGTTCAGCACATACTGCAATGGTTCAATTAGCTCCGGCAGAACAAAAGTAGTGCCTCTGGAATACAGTGTGCTGAATCCTTATTAATCCATAAAACTTCAAGACAGTATACTGTTTTGCGTCTCCACACGATCGATTGTAAATCTATTACGATACATATTACAACATTTCATGAAACTAAATTTCAGAGCAATATTAGAGAGCATGGAGTTTTCAAAAATATTGAAGCCAGAGACTCACAGATCCGGTAACTTAGTATCAAATGAACAAAGGTTTTTTTTGTTTTTTTTTTGTGAAAACTGCAAATTCACATCTTCCTATATTGTCAAGTTTCCCTCATAAATTTAAAATTTGAGAACGCTTGTGTCAGAAACGTGATTTATTTCAGTCTTAAATAATATACGCAAAGTCAGTCAGCCAGAACTTTCTTAAGGAATTATCTCCTCTGGTTTCCGAAGAAGTACCTGCCTAGAATCTGTGAACAACTGATAAGAGCATGATAGGTGGAAGAAACCGTAATTTATTAAAAGAGTTAAAGATAGCCAACGGAAAGTGAACTGCCAAATGAGTATTATTTTTAAAAGATCCTTTAAGTGTCGTATTAGGAAGAATAATCCATGCATGTTGCCTGTAAATCGAGAAATAGGCTCCGGGGAAACCAAGAAAAAACCAAATCTGAATGCCCGGACAGTGATTAGAACCAGCGTCTTTCCGAACGCGAGGCCACTCATCACGCTCGGTGAAAATAACAGCGGATGTGTAAAGAGGAAAAAGTACCAGCGAAGGAAGTCTCGACATTAATATAACGCGACTCACCAAATTTAGAATTCTGAATGTAGTATGAGAAAATAAATCCAGTCGGTATTGTTAATTATTTCCACAACCCCAGAGACGACTTGTGAGGGGATACAACCTTCTGACCGCAAAGTTAATAGTGGGCCAAGCCTCGGCATCCGCCAAAGGGAGGCTCGCCCGGAATGTTTGCTTGGGATGCCGCAGCCTCCACGGCTGTGTGGTAAGGTGACAAGAGCTGGGACACCCACCACCTCAAGTGGAAACCCCAACACAAGCGGCTTCAGTATGTCTAGCACCTCAGCTGCTGTGGGTATTAATTTACCACTCCATTGGTAGTACTAGATTTACTCTAACAAACACAATAAGCAAATTAGAATATTTCAGCGAGTCCTTACATACTCATCTCGGTAAACATAAAAGCTATTCAGTTTTAATAGTTATGAGTTTTACTCTATGAGCGCACTTAGACTACGAGTATCAAACTACCAGAAATGTGTATGCCACCAAAATTCAGAGATCTTGCTGTATTAAACTATTGAGTACCGGTCCCTCAGAGAAGTGAAACTAAGTAAAGATACTGCGTTTCATTGTTTAAATGAGGTATACATAACGTGACCATACGTCCCGATTTGGGCGGAACAGTCCCGTTTTCAGGCTCTGTGTCCCGCTGTCCCCGGAAAGAGTAAAAATTTACTGAACGACTATTTAATATATCTATCGATCAAGGTCTAAAACAGACGATGTGGTTTTTGCTGCGCGGCGTTTGAGTCGACGCATGGACCGCTGATGATTTATTAGCAGCAATCAAGATATTAAAATGTTCGACGAGGTTTCGCTTATTTCCAACTACGTCACAGATCAAAAAATCATTAGCTGAAACGCTGAGAATGTTGTTGCTGAAGACCGTTTGGCGGAATTATTTCAACCCTTCCGTGCTAACACTCTCAACTTTACGAACTTTGGTATAACTGTCGAGTCTGCCTGGAAGTGACGCACCTGTCGAAAGAGTTTTCTCTGATAAATAAAATATCTACAAGTGACAAAACACAGTTAAGCGTCGCAGTGTTGAAAGCCATTTTGATTACCAAGACCAACTTCCAAAAATCATGTAATGAGCTCCAGTCCTACTTGAAAACTAGACACGATATTTTGAAACTGATATGTTCCGCCGATAAATACAAAACAACTGGCTGGTTAGATGTCAGAGATTAAGGTCAAGTAGCTCAGCTAACATGTAATATATTTATTATAAGTCTTCTTAGTTTCTGAGTAAAAACTAGTTAGCAAAATTTCTAAGGCATCCCGGGCGAAAAAGATAAATGGTTACATTAGGTACACACTTATGCACAGTTACTGTTTGGGAATGCAATGGACAGTTTTACAGACACCACTTTCGTGCGCTGTCTTTCTTGTAGATTCCGTCAAGCTGGCACTAAGTGTTGCGCATCCGTCACCAAGCCCTGTTGTCCTTGGGTTTGACGTCTCTCTAAAAACATTCCAGCAATTCAGACGCCAATGTACAGCTAATACGAGGTACCACTAGGTTCGTTGAACGGAATGGATTGAGAAGCAGCCTGGCCTTTGTTTTCACCGAGGATCAGAGACTCTGAGACTCTGAGACAAGGGTGATTGGGTGGGCTGACTAGTTATAGACACAAACTTGTTCACATGAGTGGCGATTGAAGTGAGCTGGGCCTGAGGGATCCAATAGCCTGCTGTAGGATATAATCGTCTACAAATAAAAATGGAAGGGGATGAGCCGCATCCTTCACGTCTAGAAACGGCAGCAACAATAATATTTTTGAAGTGGAAACTTCTATAAGCGGGCTGTAGGCTGGGTTTAAATCTATGAATTCGCTTCACCGGCATGCTATGAAGTGTTGCGCATATGATATGCGCATTAGACGCTTTTTGGAACTCATAGTTTTTAATCCGATTTTGATAGTACTCAGCACACGAATATCTGAATACAGTGTGGTCTGGTGGCTCACTGGTTAAGACGCTTCCTTCCAAAATTTTCTCTCTCCGGTTGCGGGTTCAAATCCCGTAGGGAGCAGGAGTTATTAGGAGCTACATCGAGATCTTCCGCGGTTCTGATTCCACGTTAAACTGTAGTCCTCTGAGTAAAGAAATTGGCATTCCTGCCTCTGACACATCTAGGGTTGTCAGATACAGGATTATAATTTCCGGGACATTTCTGTTTTTTTTTAGTGATACAGGATTATAATTTCAGGGACATTTTTGGGGTTAAAAAGGTAATTTAGTGGTATGTTTAAGGAGTAAACAAATATTCAAATTAATTAAAAAAGTGGCATTTTAGATCAAAACTATGCTACATAACCTATATATATTTATATATAGCACCTCTTTTAAGATTATTAATTCAACTTTGGTTGAAAATCACTACGTCATAGTTGAACAGTCTATATATATTGTCTCTGGTCGTCGGTAAGGTGGAGCGCTCCTCTACCTCCCACTGCGAGCGCGGCATGGCCACCGTGATATCTTAAGTTTGAGGGAGAAAAAAACAAAACAAAAAACTGGTTTACAATACGGAAATTCCGGAACAGTAACGCTTGATTCCTGAACACGGAACAAGAAACAAATTTCCTGGACATTCCCGGATTTCCCGGCCTTCTGGCAACCCTAGACACATCTGGTACATCTGCTTCGGAAATCTTCGACCATCCTTCGGGTTGTGGACTAAGTTAGGTTTTTAGTTTTTGAAGTGAAAACTTGTTAAGGCGCGTTGGGTGATTTTTGAATGGGTAACATCTTACGACCTCGCTTCACCGACATGCTACTGTTAACAGTATATCTGGTGGCTCAGTGGTTAAGGTGTCTGATTGTGTAATGAAATGTCCCCGCTTCGAATACCTGTGTGAGCGGGGATTTTCATAGACCATCAACCCGACCTTCACCTTTGCTGTGTAATGAGAAGTACGCCATATAGTTTCTATGGTTCGTATTCCACGTTAAACTGCAGGTCCCTTGTAGGTTAAGGTAGCTAAGACACGGGTGGAATACGCAGCCAACAGAAAACCTGTCGCTAGTTCATTGATTATCATGTACTATAAGTATGATGTGTTGCGCGTATGATATTCATAATTTTGAGTTTTCACTTGTGTAGGCAGTCCCCAATCTCTGCCAACTGTTCCCCCCCCCCCCCCAGGGAAACGTCCAATGTTATTTAATAAAGCTTACTGGCACATTAATACTACTCATTTTTCATTAATTCAGTTTCTTTTGAAGATAATGGAAAAGTCATTCCGGAAAAGGCTACGCGATGGGTCGGTTACTATAGGGTGAAGCTGTTCAAATTTTCATTTAACTTTCAGCAGCATTTGATTTTAACGTGGTAATATTACTGCCGAAAAAAAAAACTCTTTCTCGTGTTGATGAATAGGAAAAAACTTTAGTTATCAGAATTTGAGTTTTTATTATGATAATACTGACATTGTATGGACTGACAGCAGTTTCCGCAGGGGACTCTGTATTTGGAAATGCCTGCGGCAAATTTTAAAAATCTGAAATGAAATTAATTTGTCGCAACAAGTTGGATGCTCCGGGGGGTTCAAAGTTGTTGGCGCAGCACCCCGAGGGCCCCAACTTCGGCCGGCTCGGCGGTTATGACGGCGTAAAGCCTGTTGCGGTCCAGGACCCTTATGCAGTTTTAATGACCGACCGAACAGCCTATGGAATGAAATATTTACCTCCAAGTTCCGGGCTCTAAGAGGCTGTTCTCGTGCCGCACTCTGAATCGAACAAAAAATGGTTCCGCAAGTTGGGTACTGAATCTTATAACAACAGATCAAAGTACAGTGTCTGCAGAAAATCTGGTTCCGCTTTGAAGCCAATCCAGCACAATTTGTTGAACAGTTTGTAGCTTTCGAAGAGAGGCAGGCTAATCACTGAATCAAAATAAAGCTAAGGCTACCCCTTCATCATGATACGTGATGGAGTCATTTATTTATAGTAGTAAAGGTGTATTGTTTTCAGATATCCTTAAAAAGGGTGAATCCTTCAATGAACATGTTACACTAGCAATGGCGTAGCTAGGTCAACAAGGGCCCTCTGACCAGATTGGGCGACCTTTTTTTTTTAGCTCTGCCAAGTTGCTGGTAGGGGCCTTTGAGCTGTGCTTGGGGGCCCCCTGAGCAGTAGTGTATCGATGTTCACAAGGCCCTCAGAGCTTTTTTTTAAAAAAAAGGTCGCCCATTTTCCCCCATGGCCCCTTTGAGCTGCGCTTGGGCCCCCCCCCTAAGCTGGGTTCGGGGACCCCCTGAGCGTGGGGGCCCCGGTGTACTGCACCGCCTAGCCTTGTGATAGCTACGCCCCTGTACACCAGCCTTACGGGGATAAAACTGGAGAATCTATCAATATAAAAAGAAGATAAATGTTATCAAACGAGGTGTTGTTTCTTCAGGACAATGTTCCTATTCGCAAGTCTTTCTTGTCCCTACTGTACTTCATGAGTTTTGTAACCTTGCTATTCAACCGGCCTGGGCTCTTCAGAGCTACTCGTAATAGCAAATCTTAAAAAGTTCTGTCTGGCGTCCATTACATCTTTTGCACTTACACATCATTCTTGGAACCCAAGAGAAATTTTTTTATGCGGATGTCATCAAAGTGATGGAGCGTGGATCTCAGAGCAAAGTATGACATAAAACAGAACACAGCTTTTACTTGAACTGATATTATAAGATACACCTTATCTGAACTTGCCTCCTCTTATTAGTCGTGTTGGTTATGGTTAGCGTTGATTCGCTGTTCTATTTGACCAGACCAGACCGCTGTGGAAGCCTGTATCGCCAGTTTGGCAGCTCTTCAGCTGGACGAGGCGTCTGCACATTTGGACGCCCTCTCTCTGCGTCGGACGCGGGAGATTTATGGTTTGTCTTTGCGGATGTATAAATTACAATTAGAAGGCGCGCGGCTGCAAGAAGACGCAGCAGCCCTGGGCGCACTTTTCCGCTGAGTGGTCGGACGAGGCTTGACCGTCCGCCAGAGACCAGCAGCAGCCAGCGTCGGCCACCCTCCCCCCACCCCACCCCCCACCCAGCGGTGATAAATCGTGGGGCGGGCGACCGCCTCCGGGGGCGAGTAGTCCCTGGCGTACACTGGGCGTACACTGTGTCCATCGCAGATTTAGCTACCACGCCAACAATTAGAATAACAGAGTTCTCCACTTACATGAATAATAAATATACCACTCGTATACTGTTACGAATGTAGTTACTCGTTCCGAAGACAGATGGCAACATAACTGTCCTCCAATAGAATAAATGCCCCGAATCTGACAATTCCGGTTGTATCACATGTAGGCCACATCTCCTCCGACCCTCACAATTACACGCGGAACACCTGTGCTCATATTCGCACAAAAATGATGTTGTTGATATGCAAACATTTTTTTAAATTTTTGTATTTTTTGCTTCCGGCTTTACGCCTTTACTTCGAGGTCATTGAGGCGAGAAACGACTGGGAGCAAGGAATGGTAAAGGATTCAGCCATGGCCTTTTGTAGGAACTAACCCGACATTCGCCTAGAGTGATTCGGGGAAATCATCGAAAAGCGAAATCTGGACGGCCAGATTAGGATTCAAATCTGTGTCCTCCCGAATGTGAGGTCCATTACGCTCGGTTTAAACATCACAATAGTCTTGAGCCCTATGTGATGTTGCTAATGACGGTATCATTCGTTTCACGCTGGAACCTATTCGAGACAAGATTGTTGGATATACAGATATGAAGTTCGTTTGATGTCTGTATGAATTTGAACACAACAATTTTGTGAAACAGCTTACGAACAAATACAGGAAGAAATTTTTAAACAGACATTTTGATCTAAAATTCCTGTGAATTCCAAGTGACAAAAGAGCCGAGGAAAGTGACAATTTTATGTACCAAACTGTGGCATTAGCATCAAATCATCAACTTCGAATTAGAGTGTTGTGGTTTAAATATATACTTCTTTCATTATAAACTTCTTCAAGGAATTGTATTTCATAAATTTTATAAACAATCTCGGTGACAACGTTAATTGCAGGATGCGATGGTTTGCTGATGATGTCCTTATCTAATCATTCCACAGCACTCGCACTTTCTCCAGCAATGGTTCTTAGCCAACAGAAGTTATCCTTTAAGTTTGAGAGAAATCTTTAACGGTGTGGGAATGCATTCAAGTTACGAGAGGTACAACTTGTAATATACAGCTTAAATTTTGAACCAGTTATAAACATTTTTGATAAGAAAAATCTATTTTCATTATCAAGTGTAGACTCTTTTTAAAGAAAGTACGCAAGAGCAATATAAATATAGTGCTGTTGTTTACAACATTCTGAAACGAACTGTTGCAGCCATAAAACATTGCCCAATCGAGTTTGAGTGTAGTTACGCTTCACTTTAGCGAATGACTTCAAAATCAAGTTTGTTTCTGAAGCTCGATATTTTGAAGTATTAACAACTGTTGCCGTTGTACAAAACAGAGTCGCTGAATTGCTTTTGTTTCAACCGCTCTGCATAATGGATTTACACTTGAATTAATAGGGTAACAGGAAGTAAATTTAAAGTGGTATTAAGAACTTAAAAACTTCTGCATCGTAAAAATTAACGACATTTAAAAGCAAAGTGTGCTATAATGATGAATAACACTCCACGTGGGTTAGTACTTCAGTTTTGGATTGTGTTTAGATCGCGCTTTACAAATCCTTTTAATTTAATTTAATTGCAATGGAGTGCACGCTCCGGTGGCAATTTCCCTACACACCCATCTTCCCCCTATCCTGCACCCACCTACATTTGCCCTCTACAAATTTTAACTTTAAATTCTTTTAACATTTTCGGTAAGTTATTCATCATTCCCCTTGGTAACTCATTCCAATCCCTGACACCCTTACCTAAGAAAGAAAATCTTCCCACATCCTTGTGGCTGAAATCGAGCGCAAGCTTGTGGTCATGGTCATCTTTTCCCTTCCATGCACTACTTTTCGTACCTACTCCAATATATTTCCATGCCTCATCGCCAGTATATGCTCTGTACACTCCCATGACCATCCTCATCCACCTCCTGTCTTGCAATGAATCCCATTCCAGCTCCTTTATCATATCTGTCACTGATTGCATTCAGCGATAATTTCCAGAAACAAATCTAGCAGCCGAAGTAAGCACAAACACTCATTGGTCGATGAAACTTTCTTTTGCGCTGATTGTTGTCTTCCTATAATCACGTTTTACAAATCATAGTGCGTAGGATACTCAGCAGACGTATGACGAGAATTAAGAAAATTTGTGATAGTTAGTGTGGAATTGAAAAGCGCAGTTGTCAAACTAAGGGGAAAGGTTATACGAATACAAAATCGGGGATCTGAAAGTACAGATTGCTTTAAATCTTCGTAGACGGAATAACTGGATATTTTAAATATTTACAGAAGCCATCAATTATCTAGTACTCTCCAAGATCCGTTGGAGCAATCGCAGTTAACAGACTGAATGGGGTGTCATACAGACAACAAGACTTTTGGTACTACATTGTTTGTAGCAAACGAAACATCGAGATTCCAGTTCGTCACATACCTAAACTTAGCCATATTTATTAGTATTATAAGGCACGTTTAAACCCACTCCTAAATCTTATCATGTTACTACATTTAAGGATTGTTCACCAGTGTGGCTGCGCGCTTTAAAGCTCCACAACACTGGATCGAGATCGATGAATCCACGTTTAAATATCTGCCCCGTCGTACCAACTAAGCTAATTGCAATTTTTAAGCGGTTTCCAATAATCACCTAGATGAATGCCGGGACGGTACCAAACCTCCGCCATATACTGTAAACTACACATTTCAAAACAAAAAGACACATATCACACAGAATCCAAGTTAAGGTTTCGTTGACAGATCGCAACACTTCCGCTCTGCCAGCAGAATAAATTCCCCGACGGAGTCGGTATAAGTAGGGATAAAATCCAGTCAAGGCGAACAGAACTATTCGCACGGGTCTAATGAAATACAAACGGATCTGAAAAAACAGGAGATAAGTGCTTTTTGGGCCATTTCTAAACAGGCAAGATTACACAGCATCATTACAGCTGGAGAAAATTTGACAACTGTTATTTTTTCGCTCTTAACAAAGGAAGAAAAGGCTTACATCATCTGTACATAAACTGGGTTGCTTATACTACGTAGATAGCGATTATATCACTTAATTTCTCTTTAAGCGAACTATTTGACCTGATTTTGTTTAAGATACAACTAAAACATACCGAAAATATATTAATTCTGAAAAAGTACTAATCTACTATGGTAGTATTGTATATTAAATAATAACAGGTACTGCCACTAGTGAGGTATATAACTTCAGTAATCATGTGAATTTTTTGTTATTAAATAAATATCATTATGTATAGTAACTTTGGGCATTTAAGTTTCAAGGTCGAGCCAGACAAAGTAAGATCTCTGGTTACGAGTAGGAGCTGTAAAAAAGATGGCTTTAGAAGCAAGAATAAAAAAGACGTTCCAAAATTCTGGAGGGAGGAACGCAAAATTGTAATTTAATATTGTAAAAGATAAGCCTGAGGGCAAAGGAGAAGCATAATTGTATCAATGAACTGCAAGCATTGTTTTCAAAAGATAAGTGGATAGTAATTGTTATTACGAAAGTGTAATAAACTATTTAAATTGATATTTGAAAGATAATTAATTATATTTAAAAGGTAATTTAATTTCAGCCGTGATTGATGTAGACGATAAATAAAGATACCGTAGTACTAATCCGATACTGGAAGTTGTAAAGTATAGTTGTGTTTTTTTATAATTAAGGAGTAAACCTTCTACACGTCTGCAAAAAATGGTTGAAAACATACGAAAGAAGCTATCACTTTATTTAGATGATTATTCCTCTAAGGCGGAGCAGTAAAATTTCTGGAATATTGCTCTGATATAATAACAACAATTATTTGTTTATTATCCCACGTTGAACTCGAATTTCAGCGAATTTCAACATAGTTTTCAAAAGATGTGCTACATCTCCATCTTCAGACGTAAAGTCTTGCTTTTATCATTAATAAAAATCTTGTATGCGAACCTCCAGACATTTTAGGAGAGCGAATAAAGCATCATAATCACCAGACTATTAATATTTTAGCAAATTTCCAAGTTCTGTAAATGCTGCCTGTTTCTGATTTACTATGGAAAACAGACTGCAAAATTAAAAATTGGGGACTACAAGTTCAGAGGGTACAGCTATATCCATTTGTGGAATGATTGCGCTTCGGCTATTTTAACACGACAAATCGATAGCAAAACAGCTTCATCTCCCACTCGGTGCAGTTCTATTTTGAAGTAACGACATGCAGAACAAACTTGAACCAGACGAAAACGGCGTCTTTTATACTGTGATGTCTCCTAAACACGATCCGACATGACTGATGTAGCTCGGATAAACTAACGCACATCATTTCGCAACACACGAAGGTGACAGACCTCTCGGATCGTATATTAAAAATGTTTTATCGTCAAAAACAAATTTCATCTAGGGAAAAAAAAGGAGATTATTTAAGATCAGTATTTTTTTTCCACATTCTGTAAGGATGTAGATACACTTTCGTGCTGAAAAATAAAATAACTGACATTAACTAGTTAAATTAAATTGTAGCTGTTCAGACAAAACAAGCAAATCTGGATTATGATTCAAACTATTTCCCGATTTTAGTTAACTACGTTACTACTGCTTTACGACCTGGCTGAAGTATCAAGACAGCTCTAATGTTCAGGCATTAAATGAAACGCAAACACTCGCTTCTGCATACCGGTACTGTTGTAATTTACATATGAGTACTGTAACACGCACAAAGGCTTTTAACTGCCACGAAATGTAGCGTGCACCTGTTAATGCTCAAGAGAGAAATGTTTCTGCATTGAATTTAACAGCTGCCTGCAGCAGAAATGACACTCGCTAATAGTGGTCGATATCTCTCACTCTATTACTGCCGCCCCAAAAGAAACCACAGTTTTATAGGAATGTAGCAATCGTGACTGAAATGATAGGAAAGCATATTGCCTTAATACTTTTATTCAGTTCCTTTCATTTTTGCGGTGACATGATAGCGTGCATAAGTATTTTAACCATCGAACCCCAAAAAAAAAGCATACAGGGGAACATACGGAGAATTATTTGTAGAATTGATATCACGAACATGGGGACGAAATAATTGTAATGTCTTACAGCTATGGTAAATATTTTAAAAATTCGACCAATATTTGGACAAGGTACTTACGAATCTCTTTCATAACGAACTGTGAGGATAAGTTGCAAACCAACAGCTGTTACCTGCAAGATAAAGCCACAGTTAGCTGAAATATTTTACCAAATAAAGTCAAAAAATTGAAAACGCTATGTAGGAAGTTGTCAGAGAGCCGACTATAGATTATAATACTTCTAGGGCGCTACAGAACATTACATTTTAAGAAAATTTAGTTATGAAAATTCTCTACAAATAGATACAAGTTTTTCATGTTTTTCTGTAAATTTATACTAAGATAAAAAGGTTGGGCACTGTATCAGTCAACAACGTGTTGCAAGTAATTTTAAATAAACAAACAGTGAAGGTTCAAGTAGTAAAATTCCTTATAGTCTTATTTCGCTCGTAACTTCGTTTTACTGCTTCGCCTAATAATTTCAGACGTCTGTAGCTGAGTAAGCAAGGCGAAGGAAATGCAAAGGAAATTAAGCTCGACAGCGTGAGAAATGCGCCCGAGATTAGCTTTCAGAGCTTTCCGCAATTAATAATGAAAATTTCAACTTCTAACTTGTATCTTTGCACATTCCCTTAAAATCGTTACTTTATAAACAATGGGAAGAAAACATTGCTTGACATACGGTAAATATAGGCGGAAGCTTAATGGGAGAATGGATTGCTACTTTTTATAGGTTGTATTAGACAACAATAATGAATCAAATGAGAACGAATTATTTTCACCTTTTCCTTGTTTAGAATCTAGAAACTTTAGAACAATGATTAAATTAATTGTGTTTTGAACAAAAGCGATCTCTTATCTATTTGGTGCCGAGGGGTTTGCATTAGATGAAAATTATTAATGATCATTTTTTTCACGGGTAGGACGATTATCGCCTTAACGGTAAACCCTAGTATAAAATGTTTTCGCCTCAGATATTCCTTCATTAACAGTCATATGCAGAAAATATTTTCCTTTATTATTGTCCAACTTAAAATTCATCGCATCAGTTCCTTTAATCATACGTCATTAAAATATAATCAACACCATTTTGACACGAACGTTCCAAAAGCACGATATCCCATGTAACAGTCATTTCGAGTTTACTCGCAATGCGTATTATTATACATTTTTCGTACCAATTTGTTGATTGATTTCAGTACACTTGAAAATTCATTGGGGTTAGGCTGCGTTCTGAGTTTTGTTTTAGCTGCGTAACAAATAAGGGTACAAAAATAATTTCGTGGATTCTTCTAACTTCCAGTCAATGAATTTTATATTCAACTGTAACACTAAATTTCAGAAATGTATTATTGTTATTATTTTGATTCTGGCTCTACGCCTCGTCAACATCGAGGTCATTAGAGGTGGGAAGAGATTGGGATCAAGGAAAGGGAAGGAATTCGGCAATGGCATTTTGAAGGAACTATCCTGGAATAGTCCTGGAGTGATATGGCGAAACATTGGAAAACCCAAATCTGGATGGTCGCGTACTCGTCACTGCTTACCCACCACGCTCTGTGGTGTGCTGCCGATTCAGAAGAGCAGTGATAAATACTACTCAAAGTATTGGGAAATAACTTCTCAATTAAATAGCCGCTGGATCCGAGATATCGTCTGCAGCTTTTTGGGATAAAAATGGGAATCATTCAATCACACGCCTTTTGTAACCATAGAAAAACATTCATAACGGATCAGATTTCTCGATACGCCGAATCAGAGACTTGAAGTTACCCTTTTGTACCTCCAGGGCTTAATCATGCTCGGCAAACTGGCCGTTCACAATCACTGCACTGTGTACTAGCATTCATGTATCAGTCTTCTTCTGTAACTCCTATCATCCCATTGTTTTGTCTTAACATGTCTCGTAACATTTCATAGTTCCAATGATTACTGATATTCATTTTAGTCGGATTTGAGACTACTTATCGATTTGTTTGCCTATTTTTAAATGCTTCTTTCAGAATATTACCACTATTCCAGTACACGTACTTGCAGGCAGTTCGTTAAACTCTGTATCTTATGGTAATAGCACTGAGTTACACATTTTGAACCTTGGAGCATTTGCTGTTCTTTCCGAAGGAACTGCTGGGCAGACTTCCAGATCTCAAGCAAGATGGTGGGCGTGATGTAAAGTGGTATTAAGACGTGGGTTATTAGGATATCAAATACTAGAGTACATTAATTTAGTTTGTTGAGCGTGGTGGGTGAACGGTTAGCGTTCTGACCTCGCATTCGGGAGGTTCGAATTCCCGTCCGGGCATCCAGATTTGGGTTTCCCATGGTTTCCCCAAATCACTCCAGGCGAATGCCAGGATGCTTACTTCAAAAAGGCCATGGTTGAATTCCTTCCCGTTCATTGTATCCAGTCCCATCCCGTCTCTAATTACCTTAGCCGTCGACGAGGCGTAAAGCAATAAGTAAAAAAAAAGTTTGTTGAAGTTCATTTTAAATCAAATATGTCAATTTAGCTAAAAACATATAGTAAAACATTAGGGCTGAAAAAACGTGGAATAAAATTGCACTTTACGATTAAATAGTCCTTCCCGTAGTTGTCATATTTAAATCACTAAGTCACGGTTCTACGCCATTTTCTGGTATTTAAAGGTTTGTATTGGACATTAGACTTGAGGTTAAGGCTATTAAAAATTAAAAAATTAAAAAACAGGATGCTTTTCTTATCACACTGAGGTTGATGTGAAAATTTAAGTACGTTAGCCGGATCAGATCAACTTGTCGTGACCCGTTACTATACTCAAAATATGGTCACCGGGTTACACCTAGTAAGAAAATAATAATGACCTGCATGTTCTTGAAAGAGTGGTGCAGTGAAACTTTTGGAAAAGCTTCTTCGTCATAATAAGGGAGCCCCGTAATCCTGACAACAGCCTGCCGCATAAAAAAAATACAACATCGCAACCCGCATTTACAATGGCGGATATAGCTGGGAGCTTGAGATAATTAGCAGAGAGCGAGTCTCATAAAGAACAGCCGGAGCGAGGAGTCGACCCCGCTGGCGAATGTTTCGAACAAGGCTGCCTCGCCGTCTGAATGCGTGGTTCTTAAGCTAGCGCGAACAGGCGTAGAACACACCCGACGTCGAGCCACGGGTAAACACTGGGCGCTAACGTATCGCAAACAGGCTTCGCTTTAATTAAACGCCGAGAGTACGTGCAACTCCGAACTAGAAGAGAGGCTGCATTCCCTGCACGTGCACTGGTGCGGCTAGGGGTATTAACTGCGGTTAGTTAGTACAGACTCTGCTGGACTGCAAGGAGGAGTGTAGGTGAAGAAATACATACATCACGAAGCGAACATCGTTGTCAGTACTGAAAGGATCCGCGATATGTGCCGTTCTTCGAAAGCCTCAAGATAATGTCCGAAACTTGTAAATCTGTAGATCAGTGGGGGGGGGGGGGGGGGAGGAGGGGGGAGTCTGGAATATTAACGCTCAAGTTTACAGATGGCGGAGACATCTTTAAAATTTAAATACCCGTATCTCTGTAACAAAAACATAACTTTATTAGACACTCGTATATTTATTACAAATTTAAATGATCGACTTCTAAGATACAGGCCGAATGCTTAGTAGCTACTGCGTAGTATTTGATTTGATCACAATGGTAAAAATTGCCTCGAATGTGGGTAATTTTAATGTTGTTGTGTCCCCTTTGAGCTCTTTACTGCAGTGTCTCACAATTACGCGAGAAATAGCATGATACAGAAGTTAGGAATATGGGATGGAGCTGGATAAATGGTTGTAGAGACCGAAAGTTATATTTTCAAGGAAAAAAAAAGATCTTATTGCTTCAGTAACAGACTGGCATGTTCCGAAAGATGCTAAACAGAAAAACCCATCCTAAAGCTTTCTCAATTTTTCAGTGAGTTGTATCACACAGTTTCAATAAATGCCCGCTAAACCACATAAAAATAATAAGGAATCATCTACAACTCCTATTGAGTCATTAAAGTCCATCAAATATTGAAATATGGTAATCATCGCAAGGAAACGATTTTATGTAAATCATTGTACGCACTCAGGGTAAACACGATAAGGAAAATAATCGAAGGCTAACATGGAACGAATAATGAAGAGGCAATGGCAAACAATAAATTTAATGTCGTTGAGCTATCTGGTGAAGCAACACTAAACATCAGTGTTTACTTACGAGGTAAGGAAACAGCAGTATAAAAGTAAAAATTTCAGCATTCTGTTTTTTTATTTAAGGCGTTCGCATTTGTCCAATCTTTACTCGTCATAGCAGACAGTGTGTCAGTATTTAAACACCTAGGAATATACCATTAAGTATCTGGCATATTATATAACATATTTTATATTGCTAGGGATATCTGTAAAGTTCTCCACCACGGTTATGTATAATATTGTTATCGACAAACACAGAAGCAAAATTTGGATATGATAATTACATATTAGTTGAAATACGTTTATTTTGGCTTTCTGTAATTTCATACACGGTTAAAACGCAGAATAATCGACAATACTAGGAGATACGTTACAATGTAACTGCTTTCCACTGCAACTAATCAAATTCCAACAGTGATCCAGCTATCCATAATTTCAAAAGTCAGTTAGTATCGTAGATCGTAGAAACTACAACATAGTTTATTCCTACTTCCACAATTACTGTAAAGACTTTATTGATTCAGGGATGTACCAACGATTTCTGTGTTTGATTATAAATACCAACTTTTTGTTAATCTAATTACAAACAGCATACTAATATTAAGGAACTTTTTCTTCTGGTCCAGGAAGCTTTTTATTCTAATCTAAAACACCTCAAAAGTCTCGAAAGGTGCACAAATCTCAGTACTCAATTCTTGTTCGTGTTTTAGTACTGCTGTGAGATAAATAGTAACGATATTAATAACACCGTGTTTTACTGTTTTATGCCTACGAAGTCGACAGCTATGTGGATCCTTGTCATAGTCCAACCGTTAGAGTGCGCTCTACTGAATACAAGAAATCGGCATTTGTGACAGTCTGATCGTAGTTGTAGAGTTTGTCTAGTGCTTTAAAAATGGGATCACATGTCCTTAGATTTGTACTTGCTAAAGGTGTTGGAAAGTGTCAAACAAACTCAATTACTGAAGTTCATAAACAAAAAATTGAAAAAAAAAACTTAGGCATTACTCACGGTTTCATTACTATCAACAGCAAAAAAAAAAAAAAAAAATAATCAAAGAATTTAAATCAAGTATTCATTCGATAAAGTTCATCAAATATTGAAACATAAAAATCAAGCAAACTGAGGGATGTTATGAGAATCGCAATAAACGCTCGGCGTAAGTAAGTTTCGGAAAATAAATGAAGAGTGTCTTTCATTAAAGAAAAAAAAAAGATGGCGTTTGGAGTTTTGTGTTTCTGTTCTTACAAGTCTTATCCTTAGTTTTATGACCAAGTGTGATGGGTAAGCGGTAACGCTCTGGCCTCCCATTCGGGAGAAAGCCGGTTCGAATCCCCATTTGGGCATCCAGTTTTGGATTTCCCCAAATCAGTCCAGGTGAATTCCGGGATGTTTCCTTCGGTCGAATTCCTTCGCATTCCTTGTTCCTAGCCCTTTACCGCCTCTAATGGACTCGGCGTCAACTAGGCGTAAAGGCATAAGCAAAACTACCTTGATTTTATAACAAGTGTTGCTCATCCGCTTAGTTAGCATAACACCTGAAGAATATAACAATTGAAACCAGCGTCGCCCAAGGCTGCACTCAAACCGACGACCCTCAGTACTTTGCACCTACTCTTGAGGCACTACATTACCGGCACCAGCGTATCCGAACACTTACATGGCACAAACAATGAGGAATAAAATGTAAACAATAATTTTAATGTTATTGAGCAACCTATTGAAGGCGACAGCAGGGAAAATAATTTTTGGTGAAGGCACAAAGACATAATCCCGCAGAAAACGTAACGTTATCGTACCTTTAATAGTGCCCAAATGGTTAACACATTTCAAGAATTGATTCGATTACCCGAATAGTTTTTTGCGGATGAAGAAATACACAACTGAAGTTTTTAACGAAGAGCATTCATATTTAAATTAAAATTTGAATTTAATTTATAATGGAAGAAGCAATTATGGATGTTGGTAGCAAGGATTGATGGAAAGCATCAAGTGCTAACATTTTAGTATTTCCAGTCGTAAGGGCCACGAGTGGTGTTACTTCCTAGACGGTACGAGTGAACTGGCAGTACTTCCAAGCATGGGCGGCATTATTACTATTTTTCTTTATAAAAATAAATCATGATTACTGTCGAAAATTGAAAAAAAATAATTAAAAGACAATTTTGGCAAGAAACATCGCATCTAAAGAGCTGAAAAGCGGTAGCAAAGTTTCAATAACGAATCAAAATATGGGACCAAATTATTGAATCCCCAACAAAAATTCGACAAGTAATTTTCGTGTGAACCGCGTTCAACGAAAAATTGATACTAAATTGCGGAAACGTTTCGATTAATTTCCGCAAAATCAAACATATTCTATTTTACTACTGAGTCCATTATGTACTACATTTATATCGAAACACCATACAAATCCTACAAGAAGTTTTTTTTATAATTTTTTTGAATTTGTTTAACAAAAAATGGAAATTAATTTTCGGACATTTTTTTGTTAATCTCTCAGATACTTGACGTTATATCAAAATGAAGCAAGTCCTGCTTTATTCCCGGGACCACCAGCTATATATTTATCGATACCCCATTAAAATTCGATCAGAAGTTTTCGCAGTATGGGTAAGGATAATGAATTTTACCGCGTGC
>JARYHS010009186.1:197707056-197741016 GCA_031002005.1 Vandiemenella viatica
GCCAATGAGCTTACTTTGCATTATTTTTAATCTCTATCTTCATTGTTACACAGAGAGCTTAAATGCTCCTAAATATGTATACAACAGGAAAGCTGACAACATATTCACATTATAAGTTAAAAGTCTTAGTTTTGTATTTTAAAAGGCCAAATTACTATAACAGTATTCATATAAAATATTTTCTCACAAGATGCCACCTGGTGAACCGAAATATTCTACAAACTCTAGTATCTATTCACGTAGTGATATGACTTTAACATATAATTTTTTCCTTAAATCGATGAAAGGAATATCTGTGGAATAAATAAATAATAACAATTTAATTTATATTCGATGTATACTCAATTTTGCATCTAATTTTATGTAAATAATTGACATTTGGACTTTAATACGATATCCTTCATTATTTAAAATTGTAAATCTGCAAACTAGTTGCGTCAGTCCAAGGGTTTGAGGAAACATCAAGATAAAACTAAAAAACTACTCCACCAATTAAGATGGAGTTTACACGTTTTGAAGGCTTTTGGTTTAGCTTAAAATCTTTGGTATGTCTCGTCACTCTTCAATGCAAGAAGTGATAATTCGTTCGTGCCTAGAACATATAGGCTCCACAGATCATACTGCGTTTCAAATAAACACTATGAGATACTTACCAAAGGCTACACTACGATACAGATAAACACATCATCCTTTGTATTCTTTTTATATTTTTCTTCTTCTTTTTTTTTTTTTTTTTTTTTTTTTTTTTTTTTTTTTTTTTTTTAACTACGTGCCATTGGTTATTTATTTCTTAACATTTCTGAAATATAATAGGTTAGGATAAATGGAAAACTTTAATGAAACTACTATATCAAATATTACCATTCAAGTAGGCGTAAGGAAATTGTGGAATGTAATTTAAACTTTTATGGTTTGCCACTAGAAATAAAGTGGAAAAAAAAGACAAACGCGTTACTATGTGCAAGGTCCTCGTGAGCGAAACTATGAGAATATGCTAGTTGTTTGTAATCGTATTAATGTATGAAGATTTATAATCGAGACTGAGGTAATTTGTATATATCTCTTTCCGTGAAACAGAGATTAAATAGCTTAGAATGGAATTTTCCTGTTACAAGTACAAAATTCTTCTGCTATATTTTGTAAAAGTGCAGTTTGTGTATTCAGGGTTAAAAAAGATGATCGAGACAATTTTAAATTATTCACGATGAAATAATTTTCGTTATCAAAATTTCTAGATTAAGAAAGTTGTCTTTCAGAGGAATTAACCTCGCCCGAGAAGAATTATTGAAAGCTTTTAACGTGTTTCGTAGCATCTCAATCGAGTGCTGGTCTAGGATGTCAGCTCCAGACAACGTATTGTCGTAATGAGAAAATGCAATATTAATAAGACTGCGGCTGACACAGTATTTGTGTTCACTGAATGTGTGTTCCAGAGAGGTCTGTTGCAGCTGACGCCGAGAGCCCCAGGCCGTTATCAGTAATGGATTCTTTCCTCCGAGACCGCTGCCATGCAGTTACACAGTTGCATCAGAGGGGAAATACACGTTCCCAGTCCACTGGTAACTGTTACAACGTACAACGGAGTATTACATTATTTTCCTTTCGACAGTTAGCAACGAGTCTTTCGCCATTTACACCAAGGAATGCTGTTTTTCAATATATTTATCACACTAATATTTTTGTGTGTGCTGTTGCCTTCATTAAACCGATTAATAAAACATTCATCTAGATACCTACTGTATTCTGCCAGTCAGTTGTAGAGTTTGTAACCATCTGTCGAAATTTCACTACTGAATAATCACAGGTGACACTCATTTTATTGAGCTAGTTAATATTAATTTTTATTACTAATTTCGGTTCATAAATACTGTGGGGATGGTTTTGCAGCCGCGGCAGAGGACTGCTATCACGGGAATTTCTTTAAGCAAGAAATATTACAGTAAGACATGTTTTAATGAATAATCTAGCATTTTTTATGGACGTGGAGAGTCTTACTTGTGTAGTGAAGAGGCGGCGAATGTGATATCCGTGTGGAGGAAGTGTTGCCGAATGCCGACACAGCGTTTATTGGGAGCAATAAACCGTGCACGAAAACCTTACAGCTACTTCCCTTTGTTGTGAATAATCCACGAAGGTCATCTCTATACACGCAATCTCAGACAAGTGGCCAATGAAAGGCAGGAACTGTGCTTAATGTTTAAACATTTCAGACCAAACAGTGTGCGCGAATGAGCAGCCAGAAATCGTTTCGTTTCAACAAAGAAAATCTTTTACGCTAATTGGCAGTAGCGGTGGTGATCTTCTGCCAGTCAGATCGATTCCTGCATGGTTTTGCTAATTTGTTAATCTATATTTTATTTGCTGACGAATCCTGGAGGAAGAGAACATCACGACTTGGAGTGGGGAGTGAAGCTGGTGGCTTCAGCTCGATGGAGAAAAGTGTGTGGTGCTGGAAACTCGCTAGGAGCTGAACACATGCCGAATCTCAGCTGTATTGTGTTCCAAAGATGGAACAACACGCTATTAAGTAGGTGGTCTTAATGTTTTGTCCCATCAGTTTATGTCGGCGCTGTATACTTTAGCAACAACTATCTAAGAGTTCTGTAGTTCGTAGATGTGACAATGAAATGTTACAAGTTTTTACGACACTTCTGTATCATATATTTCATAACAGTACTTATGACAATGTTTTTCGTTCAATTTTCTTCTCTTCTCTTGTAATATTAACCCTTTGACTGCCGACAGCGGATCGTCTACCTGCCGCGCTGAGGCCGGCTACCTGTGCTGAGTGATTATTCCTGGGGACGCGCACGGAGCGGCCCGCGCTGCCCCACCCGCCCAGTGCTGAATATTCCTGGCGTTACCTCTCATGGCTGATACACAATAAATACTCTCACTACATAGTTTCTCTGCGAATAAATTACTGCAGAATCAAACAATCACTAACCCTATTATTCGTCACTTATAATTATAACTTGCTTGTAGTTTTTACTAGATTTTCGCAGCTTATGTCAAAAACATCGTGATTCTTAAATTTACCTTAATAGTTTACTGTTCTTTCCTACATACCCGTTTATAACAACTGCAATTTTCTATATGTTCCTTACTATATCAGAGTGTTTTTTTTTTTTAAGTTTAAAGAGCGTAGAATCGAAGAAGATGTTAGAAATATTTTACTTCCACACTTACATACCGCGTTCAGACCACGACTGTTAAATTAGAGATATTCGAACTTATACAGAGAGTTAAAGGCATCCGATTTTTCCTCGTGCTATTCACGAATATAAAAAGACACCTGAAAATGATAATTGCACAAGCATCCTCCCCCACACACCGAAATTTGGCTTGCGGAATATCTTTGTTGATGTAGATTCCCAAAATATCTCGATGTTGACTAAATGTTTGCTGCGCTTTGTAATTACCCGATTATACATAATTTTGTTTCTTTGATGAAATTTGTTCCACATAAGTACTCGACAGATTTTTCAACATTTCAAAGCTATGAAGTGTCTGTCCATTATTACGCGAGTTGAAGTAGGGCGGGGAAGGGGGGGGGGGGCGGTCGGAGAAATCTCACAAAACCTCACCAGAGTAACAAAAAGCGGTATCTGGACATAAGTTCAACAAGAATTGCGGTATTTAGAAGAACATCTCTGGTCCAATATTAGCTAATTTTCAATTTTTTTCACGCGATGCATCAGAAGACAAATAGCTATGAAACAAAAAATTTCATCATATTCAGTATCTTTCCACTTTGATATTCAAGAATGCACTGATTCTGGAATATTCTCCATAGTGGTTATATAAAACCGATTCTTTTCATCAGCTATATATTTCATCAGTTCTTCTGTAAAAAAATAACATGAAAAATGACAGAATATTTGGCACATTCCCTATTTGACACACATGTCCCGACAGCGTAACATCAAATGCGTGACTAACTGGACGAAAATCATTTTCTTTCCAGTCAGATTCATCACTAAGACGTAATTTCTTCGTAAGCGTTTCCCTATCACTTTCTGATTCTTCAGATTCAGAACAACTAACATCTCTTGTTGAAACATGAGACTGCATTGTCACCCATGCTGACGAGTATGGTTTATGACTACAGCCTTCCGATTCTGTAGAAAAGCTATCACTTCCATCAAAATCATGTAGTTCATTCTCGGTGTCACTCCTCGTAAGAATCTCCATGATTTCTTCCTACATGCACCCATGACGTCTTGCCATTTTCTTCATAAAATACAGGACACAAAGAAGACTGATATAATTTCTGTTGAATAGTGAACTGTAGAGCAACTCCTAGGCACCCTACAGACAAACATTCGGACGATAAGCTAGCGACCAGAACTGCAAAAGGCTATTGTGAAATAGGTCGTGAAGTCCGCTGTACGACTCAGGTAGCGGCACGTCTATATTCGTCATCAGCACACAGGTAGCGGCTTAACGCGTCAACAGCACTCGGGGGGGGGGGGGGGGGAACCGGCGGCTGCGTCTAAACTCGTCATTAGCACTCGAGGCCAGCAGGCAGCATGACGTATACACGTCAACAGCAGTCAAAGGGTTAATTGCATAGGCATCTAGCTTGTGTTTTCATTTAGATTCGGTGAATAATCTTTCTCAAGATTTATTGTGAGCGATGGAGCAGAAAAGATACTTGACTTCAGATCGCACAGAAATGTTTCATCCGGTTCGTACATGCCAGGCCGTAGCACTGTGAGCTTTGGGCTCCGTCGTTGAAAGCAAACCGATTTAGGCGACGTACGTGGGGTCTGTTGCTTCCCGGCACACAATGCATTTCCAAGGAGTCTGAGAGGGGGGGGGGGGGGACGGAAGCACACCAGCGATACGTCACTCTCAGGTTTTAGTCACGGATCGTTTGTAATGCAGGGAATTCATTTTTCTTCACGTCCTTCCTTCGCGTTATTTTTAACTGATGCTCGGTGTTGCTTTTAAAAGTATGATATACTGCTCTTGTACAACAAATATAGTACCATGTATATTCACATTTATATATTTCAAACTGAGATTCAAGGTCCATTAGGTTCATATTTCAAACTCGTCAACTGTCTCGAACAAACCAGTCTAAATGTATAAATCTTAAAATAGAAATACTCTTTATTAGTAGTTAAGTTAGATCCTGATATTTTCATTACTTGGTCGCAGATATGAATTATATACGCATCTACCTCTCTGTTTCAGAGAATTGTAACGATTGACATCTAACACGATGTCATCTGGAATACTAACATATCCTGCGCACAAATCATCCCTTGTGTTTTAAATTGAGCTAACGTCTGCATATCTAATATATTTAGGTACTAGTCTTTCTACTGACATTGCTCAGTTACATCTCATATTGAAGAAACGTCTTCCATGATTATTGTTAAACTTTTGCTCCTTCTGTTATTAAAAACGATTTATTCTTTCTCTATTCTAGCCATAAAGACTCAAACAACCACTCTTTCCTTCTAATCTAACCACTTGTTGATCGTAAAGTTAATTAAATATTTTTATCAAACTTCAAATTGTGCTCTACAGATTAAAGTAAAAATTAAATTTCATGACTGAAGATGAAAATATAATAAAAGATTGTTTTCTTTAATACAGAAGTAAGCTTCATTAAAAGGGTTAAAAATTACGTGGCGGAAGAACTATGGATTCGGTTACTCATGTCTAACTGAATGCTCTGCGTGAAAATGTTCTGACGTTTTCGGGCCGTGTGTTTAACTTACACAAATTATCAGCCATATTTCTAATATGAATTGTTTTTAAACGTGATATTATAACAAGAAGGAACGATTCTGCGATGGGATTACTATTAAATGTAGACTAAAAAGAAAGTTTAAATTATTCTCATTATAATTTATTGATAATGTTAAGCAAGCAAAATTTACTCGTTTAATAAAAAAAAAACTGAATCTTGGCAAAACAGAAGTTGAACGCAAATATTAACAAATTAAACCACGAAGCAATGTAATTGAGTTACCTCAAAACAGGGCCGTTACTGGGTGAGAAACCTTGATTTGCGGTGAACAATAATCATATTTATGAATTGTATTAGTCATGATGGTCCACATCTGTAGATGTGCAGGTTGAAACGGGTGAACCCACCCTCTCAGGCACGTAGCATCTATGCAGAGGCGGCACAGTGTCTAGGGTGAGAGTATTCGCTTAGCTCGACCGGTTGACGGTTTGGTGTTCCTGCCGGCGATTGGGAAACTTAGCCCTTCTTGCTGGTGAGCGACTGTATCTGCTCCGGCGACTCTCAAGATAATGTAATCTCTAGCCTTTCTTCCACTGTGGATTTACATTGTTTCGACTAAAAGGTCCATTAATAGGGTAGGGTAACGACTGTTTATATCTGCTTGTGAGCCGTCTAAACTTTTTACTAACGTTTTCTGTGTTATTTTTTTGCGTAAAGTACAGGTTTCAAGACGGAAATTCGGTATAAGCCAAGCATTTTCAAAATAACTACATAAAATTGCTTATCGTAATGAGGGTGACTGCTATCTGAAGGATTAATCTCGATACTAAATTTACGCTGTCAGAGTGGCAGAAACCAATTTATTTTATGCTGTATTCCTCACTAGTTATTATTCGTGCGCTGCGGTTATTTTATCCGTGGGTGCAATATAATTCAGAATCTCTCCGTTGGAGAATAAAGGCAGTTATCATACGTAAATAACACGAGATTTTGGTTTGTAAGCATAATGATGTAACGAGCCAATGATTCTCTAACATTCTGCTAAGGGACCGAAATTCCTCATTGTTTCGGACATTCACCTAGCTGAATGCTTGCGAAAGTGAAAGCTGGGGGCTGCGTTGAAGGCAGAGGCCACTCGTCGCTTAAATATACATCGTGTGCCAGTAGGTGCGTGATAAATGACCCTCCAGATTCGCTGCCGTCCGTCCTGGAATCAATAAGAACCTGAATAATTCATCGGCAGGTGGCGGCCGTCGAGCCTGAGATCGACTTCACGGCGAGAGGCCAACATCGGCCCTCCGGGTGGATATTTTATGCTACACCTCCGCCGAGGATAACCCTCCACCCGTCCATGGTCTCCCAGTGGTTGCATTGCAGTGATGCTGTCATGCAGATTCAGAGAGTTACTACACAGTGCAAGGACGGGACTACCATCCGTCCTCTTGGTAGGCAGCGAGAAAAGGCCAAATATTTTCAAAATCCTTGGTGCTACGACCTAAATGAATCTTGTAACCAAGTATCCTAACCTCATCGCCGGATAGTAGTCTAGCTTTAATTTTATATGCAATATTTAGCATTTACTTTCGATGACCGTGTCTTAAATTAATTACTATTAATTTTTGGTTGTTTCCAGCTATGACGAGAACATCTTACATCTCCTTTGAGATTTAGTTGACATATGATGTTGGCTATATTTCGAAAAAGAAAAAAATTACCTGTTTCTTCCTGTTATAATATCCGAAAGAGAGTATTAATATTATCTTGATTTGTTTTTTACGCTTTTATTCCCAAATACTCATCGATTGCGCTTTCATCAATAATTTCGCAAGTTAAACCAAACACAACTTTTCGTACTTAATCACATACCAATTACAACGTCAGCCGTGATAACCTTTATACAATTCAGCTGGTACTTAATTTTACAGTCTTACTAATTGATTTATAACTTCTGCAGCTTCTTCCAAACTGCCACCGTGTTCTTACGCCTTTTGTTATCTTCTCCATTCTTGAACACTTTTATTTTTTTATTTTTTTTAACTTATGGCTTTACGCCTCGTCGACGGTGAGGTCATTAGAAGCAGGGTGGGACTGGGGACAAGAAACTGGAAGGAATTCATCCATGGCCTTTTGTAGGAAGCATCTCGGCATTTGCCTGGAGTGATTTGGGGAAACCATGGAAAACCTAAATCTGGATGCCCGGATGGGGATTCTAACCGGCGTCCTCCCGAATGCGAGGCCAGAGCGTTAACTGCTCACCTACTACGCTTGGTCTTAACTTCGTAATTACTCCTTTGACAGACCTCCTAAGACAGAACTGTACATTTATAATTTGTGATACAAAAAATAAATATATTATTTTTAGATTTATAATGATTAATACATTAGCGCGACGTATTGACCACTGCCACCTGTTGTTACATGGGAAAAGTATTAACTAAGAAAAAATTCTCGAGTGATATGATACACCATTCTAAGGAACGTCTGTTGGGTGGCAAATATGGTGTGAGAAGAGGCGACTGCAGAATGTTTCAAACCAAGACTAAAAAGAAATATAGAATTTTTTTACTGTGCTCATGACACACGATGTGTATTGAAACATCCTCAAACCAATTTACTTGAGTCGTTTTGTCGATCTACAAATCCACATTTCGTTACTTGCTATAGGTGATCTTTAAGAGGTGGATTTCATTAAAACTGTTCATTCGTCTAACTGCTCACAGGCTGATTTTATTGGCGAAATGCTGCGGTTTTACTTTCGATTTAGTCTTTGATAGTTTCAATTTCTGATATATCTAACTGCATAAGTTGGTTTGGTTTCAGATTATTATTTTCGCACAATTTTGACTTTGTTCTGTGCAAAATTAAAAATGTTTGATTAATTGTAAAATAACAAAGTTTTTTGGTTTTAATGTAAAAATTTTCTTTAAATATCTGGTCGTTATAATTTTTTTGCAGTTTTAATTCTGTAATTTAGAGTGCAAGTTATATACTGAGAATTCTTTAGTATATTTTATCTACTTGTTACTTACAGTGGGACTATTGAAGAGTGCAGTAAATTTAATATTGAATAAACAGCAAAACAGTCTTAATATAAAGTAGTGACTATCGTAAAAATTTTAAGTGTAAGCTTATTCATTAGGTATTAGAAAAAAATCACCAAGGTAAATGATTAGCAGGAACACTGAAAGAATTTAAAATTAAATTCATGAAGGGAGAAAGTAATTGGTTGGTGATATTGCAATCAGATAAAAAGATAAAGATAAATAAAGATAAAAAGCATGAAATAGGTAATTAGTTGTGTAAAACAAATTGCTACGGTGTATGTGTTCCACCGAAACTAAATGAAGAAAAGATAAAGGAAACATGTGGCATTGCTGAAACATATGTATGTGATAGCACGTGGTAAGATCAAGCAGCAGAATCATATTCTACTCAGCGTAATATGTTAAAAAAATGCTCCATTGAACTGAAGTAATCTCTTCTTTAAGTTCGTATTTTTTTATTTTCCATGAGGGTATTAGATTATCCAGCCTGCTCCATTGTTTTAATTGAAGTCAAAATTTTAGTAAGCTTTTTCGATCTAATTAATTACACAGAGGAGAAAAAAACAAGACAAATACCATACGTAATTAAAGCCATCCGGGCCCCAAGTTACAGTAGAACTGGCAATTCTTTCAAGTTGAGGCCAGTGCACTAGTCCACAGGTTGTTGGTACCGACTTTTCTACCTGTGTCTGTGCAAATCTGCAACAATCTACACTAATATTAAACACTAGTTTAAACACCGGTCAAAAATGACGGATATCACCTATGATGGTAGCAGGAATTCGTTCCGGACAACTTTCTAGAGAAAAACAAATAACAATTGATCATTATCTTTTTTATTGATGACAAAAATTTTTAATGTTATGAAAAAGTTTCTAGGTAAAGTATAATTTCAGAAACGAATAACTATTATTTATTTGACTGATATATTTAGTGATTACCTACGTTTCAAGTAATTTCTTTTCAGATTTCATAAACATCCATGTATTCTTCTGTAAATAAAATCTTATGGTTATGTTGTCACTTGGTTTCACTAACTTCTAAAGAGAATACATCGTAAACATTGCATGTTCTTCTCCTCAGATGAACTTCTGTATCGAATAGTCGTAAATAACAAAAAGCAAATTTAGATGAACGTCACATTTTATCTCTACCCCGCATTATAATTTTTATCTCTGTTACATAACAGACAATTGTATTTTAGTTGACATCACTGGCGCATTTTCTTTTAACAATGTAATTGCAAATAAAATCAAATGCAGTTATTTATTTGAAATCTCTTGGTTAGCCAAGCAGCGCTGTTGTGGTAGCCAATGTAACTAACAATTCGGGCGCTATCGAGTCTTGCCGAAGGTTACCGAGCTATTGAGATGTGTCCAGTCTTCAGGTTTAACGTATATTATTAAAGTGGATGAGAAAGTAACTGTCTATCTTTCTGTTTGTTAAGTTTTCACGACTAAATGGCTAAACTGGTCTTTATGAAATTAGACAAGGAAATACTACGTATAATTAGAAAGGACACAGAGTTCTTCTTCGGGATAAATAACATATTTTGTTATGAAATTTTGAAAACTTTTGTAATGATATATCGGTCATTCAGCCTTTGTTTCTCTCGCAGTCAGTTTGTATATGACCTGTTCATAAATTTTATGTATAGAAACAACTTGTTATATAAGTTCACGTATCAAGTAGGGAGCGTGGTCGTTTCGGTGTTGTGCGGAGACTATGAAGATGGTAAGATTATTAGTGGCGTTGGTATGGAAATCTACTTTACTGCCGCTTCTCCTGTTCTGACCGGATGGGAGCGCTGCGGTGTTGATCTTCATCAGCCTGTGTTTACTTCTCAGTCTGCGATCCTGATGAATGGCCTGTGCGCGCGTTCGCCATACTTGTTCTCTGAATTATGAAGTTGAGTGGAAGGAAGGCAGAGCAAACAGGAGGCGCCTGGTCGGCTATCAGAGCCTAGCCTGGTAGCCTGAGGAATAATTAGTGGCTTAGTGGACACGGGCTACGCCATCTCGACACGTCCTCGGACTAAAGTTTATACCGTCCAATTCCCGAAGCTTCGGCAGGATATTTAATAGGTAGATATGTCTTTTCACGCTCTTTGCTATCTTCCTACCTAACTGGAAGTTCTGCGGTCATTAACATTATTTCAGATTAATTACTTCAGATCGACACATGATGATCATTGAAGTTTGTGATTATTTCAAAGATTAATATTTTATCGAGAAAGAAGTTAGTTACATTATACTTATTATTGTCAAACTACAGATACAACTAGTTGACAATGTTTCAATTTAGGTGTATAAAACTGATACTAACCAAGAATTATAGTGTATCAGGCTAATTTTTTTAATCTTTGTTTAATGTAATGGCTTAGATCGCAATATTTTGTTGAAAGTGACAAAGGCAGACGTTCTTATATATTTTTACTTTATCATAACTGATTGAATTAAAATATCCAGGAAGCAAAAAGAGGTGTATGCCTTAAATTAACACTGGTCAAATGAAGCTTTTGCTACCTTTTTTAAAATTATTATTACTTCCAGCAACTCTGTCATGGTTTACTGACACTACTGCGTTTATTATTATTATTATTATTATTATTTCGCTATCAAGTTAGAAAAATATATAACAGCTATCTTAAATTGGAGATACATGAATTAAAACTAAATAAAATGTATTAGGAAGACATTCATGACCTATTCATAAAACGTTCAAGTTACAAAATAAAAGCCATAAAAATTACACAGTAATGACAATAAAAATAAACGTTTGCTGTAAAAGCTACATGATTTCATAAAATTTTAAATATTTGGTAGTTCGACTCCCCATCAGGCCATTAAGATTTTGAATGTCCATGGTTTCTCCAAATCATTCACAACCCGGTACTGATGTTTCCACAGGAACGACGCAAGATATGGCGTTTAGTGTGTGTGTGATGTGATACTGTTCGCAGGACATTCGGGTTGTTGGCATTAATGCCCCTGAGACATGAATGACAAAAAGTACTGGTATATTTGTTCTTGTGATTTTGAAATAGTGTTTACCGAAGAGTTAATATTGTAAAAGCTTAGTAAAAAACTGACTACGAAATATACCTAGTGAATAATACTGGATTTTTGTACCTCAATTTCTTTGGTCGTATTCATGCTACTTGTCTCAAATTTCTGTTGTGTATAGATATCAGCAATCTTATCAAACTTTCTAAATTGTTTTTCGTTACTGTTTTTAATGTTGTTAATAAACAAATTTCAGCCATTTTTTCACTCACTAACTGATGATCATCAAAAATCTAAGGTACTTCCCGTAGTCGCAGAAAGCTGTAATTTGGTACAAAGATAACATTTTACCCACATATTATAAGAAAAGTCTGAAACTAGTAAATTTCCATAGAACTACCCCTTTCCTACCCTAACGCATTCTACCCTAATAACTTTATGTCCCTCAGATTTTAATTTCATAGTGAGCTTAGTGAGTTTAACTAATGTGTTAAATTTTACGTCTTTCCTTTCCTTACTTTGGAAGTTAGTGAAATTTAAAATTTCATTTCGACCACGACACCCCGACATCAAAATTCCACTGTATTTCAGTAATCCTAGAAACATGTAATTTGTTACGCATATATGGTTTCATCACTAATTAATAAAAAAATCTAATATTGGTGTTTTTCCCCGTATTTATTTAATTACAATCACAAACATGAAAAATTCTGACACATATTTGTGGGTTAATTTCTTTGCTCCGGATGAAGCTATATGCCTGAGATTTCTTTAATGCATAGAGATCAGCACGTTTAACTAACATATTAAATTTTACTTTGTTTTACTATGCTTAGTTTGGAAGTTACACGTTATTCATTATGGTGGTAGTTAAACTAGCGGAAATCTGCATTGCTCGGCTACGGCGCACACCAATTGTTTTCATAGAGTGGGGAATTGTTGGTGACGTATATTGATGTCTTCAATTCGGAAATTTGCCGATTTTCGAATGTAACCATTACATTTGGAGCGACGATTCAGAATAAGCAGTTAACTTACAAAAATAAATGAGATCCCACAAAAACAATTCTTGTAAAAATAGCCAAGTCTAGTGCTCGTGTAGTGACAAAAATTTATGAGATCTTCTTCTGAGCCAAGTCTAAACTTTACAGCGTGTATTCACTTTTGAAACAGAATGGTTTCTCTTGGTGTTACAGATCATTTATTTAGAATTAAAAAAATTATGGTGACTTGGCCATTATGCATGTACTGAAATGGAAGGCGTAATATATACTTTTCAAATTCGAAAAAAGTGCCAGGGAAATCTTGGCTTTTCTGTATTTGTAAGTTTGATAAATCAATGCATATCAGGCATTTATATAGGTTTACTAAAAGATGGCATGTACAATGGGAAGTCACCATAATATTTTTTATTCTAAATAAAATCTGTAACACCCAGAGAAACCATTTTGTTTCACAAAGTGAAGTGAATACACACTTGGCTCAGAAGAAGATCTCTTAACTCTTTGTCACTATACGAGCACGTGACTTGGCCTGTTTTTACAAGAATTGTTTTTAGGGGATGAATATTATCCGTTGCTAATAGATATTCTGTACACAGCGTTTGTGTATCAACTCCCCTCACCGTTTCTTGTTTACTTTTCACTGTACTACCACTAGTCTCATTATCTGCAACGCAGGACTCACCACCAGACCACCGAAACCAGTTTGTTATTACAAGACATACAAACGCTCACATGAAAGCGGGAAGGGGAATCTTTGTGCAGTGCTCTACTTTGGCTACGCTGAAATCTGAGACCCAGAGTCAATAGACGGACTGGCGGTTGGTATGATAACTCCGCTAGGAATCAATCTGTGCCGGCCGGCCCAAGACAATGGCCAGTGTTTGCAATCGGAGCCGAGGAAATGTAAACTCGGCGGTAGGGTCGGGGGTGGGAAGTTATTAGCGAGCGCCAAAGGCTCCCCGCGGATTAACGGGGCCTTAGCTCCACCAGCAGCACCAGGCGCTGTCAACAAGGCCTCGTCGCACACCAAACTCTCCTCCCATCCAACGTGGCCACTGTATCCATAATATCAAATTTTCTTCCCAAATTAAAATGGTAATAATCATTCAGATTAGCTAGTGACACAATTTTGCTTATTTTTAGCTGTTTGCTTGGCGGATAAAAAAAACGATTTTTGATACTACTTGGAAGAGTTAACATCGATGAAGACTAGCTCACATAATTACTAATCTGAATGTATGCAAATAACAACTGAAATTTACTGGTTATAAATTACTGTATTTAATTTATAAATTACTACGTGTAATGTATAAATTAAGACATATTACATTTCTTCGTTAATTAATTAATGGGGTGCAATACACTCCCAAATTTCCAAGGAAGATCAGTTTGTAACAAATTCGTGATAGATTACCTTGGTGCACTACACTGTTTTATAACAGATCTTACAAACCAAACTACACTCCAAAGACTTTGTGTCAGAGTGAAACTGTTTGGGCTCTGCTTGTAACTAGGCTGATTTTTTTTTTTTAACTGCTTTACGTCTCTCAACAGCGAGGTCTTTAGAGACAGGAATGGATGGGGGCAAGGAATGGGAAGGAATTCGGCCATGGCCTTTTTAAGGAAGCATCCCGGCATTTGCCTGGAGTGATTTGGGAAACCATGGAAAAACCAAATCTGGATGCCCGGACGGGGATTCGAACCGCCGTCCTCCCGAATGCGAGGCCAGAACGCTATCCGTTACACCACCACGCTCGGTTAGGCTGAATTGGCTAGGAATTACTCGCTCCTTATATACCCGAGTCTAGCTTTCCCCAATTCCTTGCTATGACTACCGCCCACTAAGCTCATGGAAAGGCCTCTTTGGAGGGTAATATTATTTCAGATTTTCCGTCAGAGGAATGATAGGAAAATGAAGAAATATTATTACCAATGAATCTTCATTACACACAATATGTTCAGGTTCTTTTTGATTCTGTTCGATGCCCAAAATTTTCAGGAAATTTTACACCACAATGGTGGATATCTCTTATTTTGAAGTAGCAAACATCTGTGAATTTATTCTTCAGTCATCTTTATTATCTTTTTTTTTTGCGTATGGCTTTATGCCTCATCAACGTGTATGTCATTAAGGCGGGAAAGGACCAGGGGCAATGAACGAGAAGGAATTCGGCCGTGACCTATTGGAGGAACCATTCCAGCATTCACCTGGAGCGATTTTGGTAACCATGGAAAACCAAATCTGAATGGTAGGACTGGGATTCGAACCCGCTACTCCCTATTGCGAGGCCAGAGCGTTACTACTCAACCCTTAACACTCGTTTCTTTTTTATCCACAGTCCAAAATAAAACGTAACGTAAAAACTACCTCTAAAATATTCGGTTCTAATTGCTGTACCGCTTTCTCTAATCAAATTTAAGAGTTACGGTAATTAATAGAAAATATAACACGAACACGATATTTTTCTGGTGTCTGTAACTTTCAACGCACCTTTTTAAATCATCAGACTTAATTTCGTTATTCAATTTTACCACAGTCCATATATTAAATGCATTTATTGCTCTATTAGTTACGATTAATTTTATATTCTTATTCATGGGAGCTGGACTATGCCGGCGATTGTCTAGTTATAAAGGCTGCGTAATGAACAGTGGGCTGCAAGTTAGAACACTGAACTAAGTCTATACACATTTAGCGTGAAACATGCGCGCAGACTAACGCTGCAGTCTTGTTTATTGCAATTCATTTGCGTCCGTAGACAAGATCTAGGTCCTAAAAAACAATAGCGTCGGGATATCGTGCACGGCTGTAAATTATCACCTGTGAGAGTGTACCTACCAGCCTTCTCGTGCTTCGAGTGCAGTGTTTGCTGGATGAATTATTGTTCAGCGTGGTCTGTGTGAATGCTGTTTCCCTCCAGGAATACGTAATTACCAGCACGAACTGCGATTTGCAGATTTTCTCTTTCACTTGCAATTTCTATCTTTGGAAACTAGCCCCCTATAGCGCGAAGTGTGCTGAATTATTGAGTGAACCTAATAGCAGGAGTGTGAATCATATAAATTTGGAACTATTTTCTATTCCTTCCTTCGGGCCCTCTACACAGGTTATCCGCTTGAAACCTCTTTGATTTAAAAGAGCAATATAAAAAAACTGTAAAACATAGAACCTTGCGGTTTGCTCCGTCCTGTAAAGAAACTCAAAATCTTTTATACAAAATAAAAAAAAATCAGTGCCCTTCTACGTGTGCTTTCGTTGCCCTCAAAATGTCTAAGCGATATTGGATTTTTCCCATGTGCGCCCAAGCATGTCTGGAATGATTATACTGATTGCAACCATAATTTTTTTTTATACCAAGCCTTAATTGTCTGTACATCTGGATGCACTCTACCAAACACAAGTCGGAATTTTTTTTGTACAGCAATTATTGATACAGCATACAACACCACGCACCGCACTCTCTCTTGTGAAGTAATTATGTTTGACAATTACTAAGCACAAAACACTTTTTGAGTCGCTTTACAGAATGGTGAAAGTAGTTTCTTTTTAATATTGTAATTTTCAATCAGCGAGGATTCTTGGGGACTCGATGTATTATACCGCATGAATTAAATCCTCGTTTTACAAACTTCATGGAACTCCGAAAATAGCTTAAACACTTATCAAGTGAGCATGAACAAAATCAATAACTTAAATTTTTCCTTTAGTTTTGGTTTGATGAAGTAAGCGTTTCTAGTATTTATATTTTCTAAGAGAACAGTGATTACATAAACTGTAGAATATATTCTCTTGTTTTAGTTTTTCACAATCACTGTAAATTTCGCTGTTAGCGGCTTTCGAAAGAATTGAAATTCGAATCGGAGTTTGCACATACAGATTTTCTTCTATGTTTCCTCGAAATTAGCTCACGATGTGACTAATTCTTATAACTAGGTATGACAGATTTTCTTCACGATCCTTAACTTTAATTGTAATTCCAGCACAATGGTTCCGTCATCGACGAATTTTTTTAAAAAAATGGAGAAGCGTAGAGTAAAATCTGGACAATAGATCTATTCTCAATGTGTTGGTAATATACAGCGCTGAAATGGGTAATACTTCAGAAATGATAAAGATGTTATAAAACAGAATTCAAGCATTGGATAACAAGCAGAAAGCAGGTTCCAGGCAAGTTAGGATCAGCCGTCCTTTAGAGTATTAGCTTGTTGGAGTGTGGCCTCTCCTGCTTAGTTGCTGTAACTATTTTTGCTATGTTTTTGTAATTAACGTAGTTTTTCACTTCAGAACTATTTGTATGCATTTGTTTGTTTGTGAAAGTATACAAACACACATTTTTTGGCTCCTAGCAATTAAATGTATGAGTCAGAAATTTGATATTCCGTAATTGATGACAGCCATGATTTGCACAGATGTCCCTTCAACATAATAATAACTTCATAGGTTTGAGTTGTGTGATTGTTAGTTGGAAGGTGACAAAAATATTCCTGTTTAATAACTGGGACTTCCCCGGCGTTCCATTGAGTTGAAGCCTTCGCGGGTGTACCGCCGGATTATGTTATAAAAACTCTATTTCGAGGCAAGCTTCGCTGTCTTCGTCTAGTGTGATTTTTTTTTTTGTAGATCTTAATGTTTCAGAATTTCCATGAAGCTATTTTAACAGTGATTCATTTTAGCTTTGACGTGAATATATGATGTTTGAATTTTCTGCGAACATAATAACATGATGATCAAAATACACATTTATACGGAATTTGAAATTTTGCGACTTTGCTTATGGATATTTAACGTCTAGTATTTATTTCTTTATTTTTGATTAGGTTTTTTTTTTACATTTTTGTGCCTCAGTATTCATTTATCAGTATACTTGACTAATGACGCCCATATTTAACGTAGACTGCACAACTCTTTTACAAATACAGGAACTGAGAGGAAATTGTATTACCACTGTATAATCGTAAACACTTACCTCTCTCTTCACTTCAGTTGGTATTTTCAATTCTTACTTCAGTTTTACTTGTTGCCACTCTCTTTACTGATTTGATGGAATTATCGATCACTTCCTATCCTCAGTTAATCGATTCATCTCCGTATCCCCATTACAACCCTTGTCATCAATTATCTGCTTCATGCATTTGATTGTTTGTATTCCTCCATACTTCTCTCATTTGAATTTGTCCCTCATTAACAAATAAACCAATCAGGCTTTTCACTAAACAAAGCTACCAACAAATTTTGGAGATGGGTCACAATTTCGATTCTAAGTTAACCTACGGGCAACAATACTTGCCTATTATTACAATAGATATTAAAATACTATAAAAAAATATAAGCAACACAGTTCAGTTGAATCAATGAGACCTTTGTAGAGGTTTTTAACTAGCATATTCTAGACTGCTGCTATTGCGGGGGTTGGGTAGGCTTGTTATAAAATGTTTTAGGATGCTGGATTTTAACTTCAAGACCTGAAATATTGCGATTCGATTAGCACGGAATGCGATGTCTATAAATTGCATGTGAAAAGTAAGGGCATTGTTTCACTTCGACAAATTTCGTTTGTATCAAGGTAAGGCATGAGTTAACTCCATGTATCGTGGTAAGCATAGAAAATATTTGTCTGTATCATACCGGAAACAGTACTTAATTTGATCTTTTTAAGGTATCGGGAACTGCTCAGTATCGTTATTATGGTCGAATGATAGTTGTTTGCTTTATGTTTTCTCGTCGGAGGGATGGGGTGCGTCTACTTTCGCTTGCCAGTCTCGTGTGAGTCGACAGTCCGGGACCGATCAAGCAATACCCCGGGGGCGGACGGCCGGCCGGCCGGGCAGTAATTTAATATGTCGGACGGAGGTTCCGCCTCTTCGTCTGGGAGGCGCATTCTGGAACGTCCGCGGCGGCGATCAGCGGTCTGCTGACCGGCATGGCAAGTGGTAGCCCCGGGCGTGCTGCTCACTTGTAGACAGACATACGCTGCTATTGGATCTCACTCCAAGGACTAGAATCAGAGATTACATACATGTAGCATTACGATATAGCAAAATAACACAATCTTTATTATTTAGATATCTACCGTTTCATCCCGATACTTTTTCAGTTACCTTTTTCTTCTTAAATGAAATTATCTCACCTTTTCTCTCTTTTTTCCATAATTTTAAGGTTCCTTTCGTTTTTATTCGTGATTATTCAGTACTTCATCGCACATTTTTTTAACTTTTTTAATTACTTCTACACCTACATCTACATATATACTCTGCAATTCACAAAATTTCTCAGCACCAAAGAAAATCTCTTTGCTGTGCGTTCTAATCCCTAATGGTACGAGGGAAAAAAAGATTTCATACAAGAATTAGTGCGGCACTTTATTTCTCTAACCTTATCTTTCATGTCATTCCGACTCAAATTAGGTTGGTGGACGAAGTATTTCACTACACTCGTAAGTGAAAGTGGGAGTGCGCATGTTTACCAATAAGTTAAAACGAAACGTGCGTCGTCTATCCACCAGAGACTCCCAGTCAAGTCTACTAATCAGTTCTGTGACACTTTCTTAAGGACTATAGCAAGCGGTCACGAATCGAGCGGCTCTTCTCTGTACTTTCTCTATACTGTCAATCAACCCCCTACGAAACGGATCCCAAATGGCACAACAGTAGTCCAAATGTGGACGCACAAGGGAATTTGTACGCTATCTCCTTTGTTTGTTCATTACAATTTTTCAAGACTCGACCTAGGAATCGCAGCCTAGAATTAGCTCTACCTACTAACGAATTAATGTGTAAGTCAGTCCCATGTCATGTTCCTTACTGTTTCACCAAACAACTCACACTTGGACAGACATCCACCAACATACGTCGACACACACATACATACTCACCATCTCACATACCAAACCACACATACTGGGACATCAATCAGCACTTGCTCGCACATACATACACACACACACCATCTCTCATACACGCAGACACTAACCTAATCAATCACTAACGCACACAGAACCACTCATACAAACATCACACAAACAGACAATATATTTACAGAATTGTTGATAATCATCTCCGAATGTGTGAAATATATTTTACTTCATGCTCTTGTGGCTAATAAGATCATCGAAACACTACTAAAATTTCATGTACTAACGCCATATTTTCGCAAAAAATAATCCGATATAAAGGGAACTGCTAATAATGAATGCTAGAGGGCTTAAATTAGTTACTGTGGATAAATAATTGTAATAATTCTATCACTCTCTTTTCGTCCAAAGGTTTAATTTTTTTTCCTACACTAAAAAATTTCAATTAATCCAGATGGTACAGTAGTTGTCTGAGATGATTTTAGTGTTCCTTCTGTACGAATTCCTCTGATCAAAACTGTGAGTCTGATATAAGTAACCAACCACAATTATTTTTATACATATAGTACTTCTGTATGGAGTTGAACATTACATGAATACCACATACTGCATCTGTAAGAGTCCTGGAGTAACCTCAAAATGTTAGTATTACGGCTGAGTAAAAAATATTATGATGGGACGATGTGTGCCATTAGATATCGTAATGCACGTATCAAAAGTTTTTTTGAAACTGAATTTAAAGTAAAGTGGATTTTTTCGATAGATAGCTTTTCAAATAAGTAATTTGTTCATCTGTTCCTCATTAACGTAGTCCGTCTTGAAAAGCAGTATTGTATAAGTTAAATCGAGGTGACGGTGGATATATATTGTTTGCTGTATTGCTCACTGATTTCTGTGCTCTTGGCAGAAGTCAATAGGCGCAAGATCAACTGATGATTTTACTGAACCACGTGACAAGCAGTAATCGAAAGATATAATTTCAGTCTATTGATTCGGGTACTTCTGTTGGACAGTTGTTCATTACTAGAACTAACAACTGAAAATATGAAATTCTACCGCGTCACCGTTTCATATTAACGACAAATTGACGGAATTGGCTGATCATAGTCTCCCGGAAGTCAAGAAATCACTAGATGAGAATGTTATTGTGTATTCGCAGTTGATTTTCTAGCTAAAGAGAATAGTTCCTCGACTGTTGAGGAAACATAGGTATTTTCTCATTACGACGGAGAATAAGTAGTAGTGTATTATCTCGCTAGAAAAATGTTATGAGTACTGAGAGCATTTCCAGGAAAGATTTCTCACGGATGCGTCATTCTAACGTCGAAAGACATACGTGGTTTAAATGGAAATTCTTAGTGTGTTCTGTTTCTGGGAACTGCTCGTGGTTGGTGGATGGAATGCTGTCGCGATCTCACACAGGCCCTCGTAACGCTCATTCCGTGACTGCTCACCGACATGATGAAATTCCAGCTCAGACGACAGGCGATAGCGGAATGCTATCTTTGAAGAGCTCCTCAGTCGATCAGCTTCACAATAAGATTAAGATATTAATAATATTGATATTAACTCCGTTCTTTTTTGTAATTTTGCAGTACTTATCCATAAAAGAGTTTTCTCCTATTCACAGGCAGTATCCAAACACAATACATGTAGCATTACGATCTAGCAAAATAACACAATCTTTATTATTTAGATATTTACCGTTTCATCCCGATACTTCTTCTTAAATGAAATTACCTCACCTTTTCTCTCTTTTTTCCATAATTTTAAGGCTCCTTTCGTTTTTATTCGCGATTATTATCGCACATTTTTTAAAAACTTTTTTAATTACTTCTACACCTACATCTACATATATACTCTGCAATTCACAAAATTGTGGGTGGCAGAGGGTGCTCAGCACCAAAGAAAATCTCTTTGCTGAGCGTTCTAATCCCTAATGGTACGAGGGAAAAAAGAATTCATATAAGAATCATTGCGGCACCTTATTTCTCTAATCTTATCTTTCCTGTCATTCCGGTTCAAATAGGTTGGTGGACGAAGTATTTCACTACACTCGTGAGCGAAAGTGGGAGTGCACATGTTTACCAATAAGTTTAAACGAAACGTGCATCGTCTATCTACCAGAGACTCCCAGCCTAGTCTACTAATCAGTTCTGTGACGCTTTCATAAGGACTGTAGCAAGCGGTCACGAATCGAGCGGCTCTTCTCTGTACTTTCTCTATACTTTCGATCAACCCCTTACGAAACGGATCCTAAATGGCACAACAATAGTCCAAATGTGGACGCACAAGAGATTTGTACGCTATCTCCTTTGTTCGTTCATTGCAATTTTTCAAGATTCGACCTATGAATCGCAGCCTAGAATTAGCTCTACCTACTAACGAATTAATGTGAAAGTCCCATTTCATGATCCTTGTATTGTTACTCCCAAATATTTCACAGAATCAACCATATCAATAACTGAATTGTTTAACTCGTATTTCTGAACAATTGGATTCTTTTTGTTAGTTATGCTCATTGTCTTGCACTTTTTACAAGTGAGCGTAAGTTGCCACTCAGCGCACCATGCCAAAATAATATCCAGATCACGCTGAATTTCTAAGCAATCGGCCAAATTCCTTACTTCCCTATAAATAACCGCATCATCAGCAAACAATCTAAAAAGGCTTTTCACTTTGTCTCCGAGATCGTTTATAAAAATTAAGAAAAGAAGTGGTCCTATTACACTTCCTTGAGGTACTCCCGATGTAACATCTAGATTAGAAGAACTTTCTCCTTCAACGACGACATACTGCGACCGACCATTTAGGAAATCCTTGATCCATTCACAAAGCTGATCCGATATACCGTACGCTCGAAGCTTCTTTAAAAGGCGGTTGTGTGGCACAAAGTCAAAGGCTTTCTGAAAATATAAAAAGAATTGCATCTACTTGTGAACCTGCGTCAATAATTTTCATTACGTCGTGTGTAGATAGGGCCAGGTGTGTTTCACAAGATCTTTTCTTCCGAACAATGATAAAAATGTGAATCCTAAAAAGATACGAGAAACATGAATTACCGTATATCGGACATAGCTGAATTACAGTGGAGAAACTCTCAGTAAACTATCATACCCATGATTTCTTGTTCACTGCAATATTCATCAATTAGGCTCAAAGTGGGGGAAAGTGCCGGGTCCCGATGGTATACGAGTAAGAGTATTTTCGGAATACGCGGAAGAAATAGAACCATTTCTGTCAGATATATTTCGTAAATCTTTAGAGGAAAGAAAAGTACCTTCTGATTGGAAAATTGCGCAAGTGATTCCCGTTTTCAAGAAAGGAGATCGGAGAGATCCTAGGAATTATCGACCGATATCGCTAACATCTGTTTGCAGTAGAATTCTGGAGCATGTCATATGCTCTAACGTTATGAAGTTTCTAGATGAAAACTTACAGCATACCAACACGGATTTCGGAAGAACCGATCATGTGAAACGCCACTGGCTCTATTTTCGCATGATGTAATGAAAGTTACTGATTCAGGATCACAAGTTGATGCTATTTCAGAAAGCTATTGACTCTGTACCACACAGCCGACTCTTAGCGAAGATCCGAGCGTACGGTATATCTGATCAGATTTGCGAATGGATACGCGATTTTCTAGCTGGTCGATCACAGTATGTCGTTGTAGACGGGGAAGCCTCTTCTAAACTAGATGTTACTTCGGGCGTTCCTCAAGGAAGTGTAATAGGACCACTTCTTTTCTTAATTTTTATAAACGATCTCGGTGACAACGTTAATTGCAGGATGCGATTTTTTGCTGATGATGCACTTATTTATAGGGAAGTGAGGTGCTCCGACGATTGCTTAGAAATTCAGCGCGATCTGGATGTTATTTCGGAATGGTGCCGTGAATGGCAGCTTACACTTAACTGTAAAAAGTGCAAGGCAATGCACATAAGTAATAAAAAGACCCCGCTTGCTCAGGAGTACAAAGTTAACAATTCAGTTGTTGACACTGTGAATTCCCTGAAGTATCTAGGCGTAACAGTACAAAGCAACATGAAATGAGACTTGCACATAACTTCCGTTGTAGGCAAAGCTAATTCCAAACTACGATTCATAGGACGTACTTTGAGAAGTTGTAATGCTCATACAAATGAAATAGCGTACAAAACACTAGTGCGTCCGCATTTGGAATACTGTTGTGGAATTTGGGATCCGTATCGCAAGGGATTGATTGACACGTTAGAGAAAGTACAGAGAAGAGCCGCTCGATTCGTGACTGTTAGTTACAGTCCTTACGTAAGTGTCACAGAGCTGATACGTGGGTTGGGCTGGGATTGTTTGGCGGACAGACGACGTCGTTTTCGTTTGAATTTGCTGGAGAATATGCGAAAATCTTTAAGTTACGAGTGCAACGAAATACTTCTTCCGCCAACCTATTTAGGTCGCAATGACAGAAGGGATAAGATTCGAGAGATAAGATGCCGTACTGATTCTTTTATGTATTCCTTCTTTCCTCGATCTGTTCGGAATTGGAATGCGCAGAATTAGGATTGGTGCTTAGCACCCTCTGCCACCCACAGTATTTGTGATTTGCAGAGTATAGATGTAGATGTAGAAAGAACGAAAAGGCTCACTGAGCGGAAAAAAACGACAACAACGCATTGTGGTTTCTTTAAAACTGTCGCAACACTTTATTTGCGACGTGTCACTTACAAACATAGCCAGATCGTGTTGAGGCTATCTCAAAAAGGCCACAACACGGAATTCGCGTCGTGTCTCTCATTATATTTTACCAAAATGCGTTGTGTTTACTAAGAAAAACCACAACGCGTTAGCTGATGCAACCACGACAAGACACGACGGACAGGTTGTAACTATATCTTCTCAATGTTAATTAATAATCAGGCGATGTTATCGGTTCTCTGTCTTTAATTATTGTCTGGTATAATTTTACAATGTATTTATTAAAACAAAGAAAGTTGGTAACAAAATTACCAATAATACTGCATAGTTATTTATTTTTACAAAAACTATTACCGCGACATTTTACCGAGCGTGGTGGGTGAGCGATAACGCTCTGGCTTTGGATTCGGGAGGACTCGGGTCGAATTACCGTCCGGCCATCCAGATTTGGGTGTTTCATGGTTTCCCCAAATACTCCAGTGTATGCCAGGAAGGTTCGTTTAAAAAGACCAAATCAGAATTCCTTCCCGTTCTTTGCCCTAAGTCCATTTCCGTCTCTAATGATCTCGACGTCGTTGTAACGTAAAGCCATAAGCAAAAAAAAAAAAAAAAGTCATTTTGAGTGACATCTTATGTTCTTTAAGCAACATTTTCATTGTGTTTACATTACTGCATTTTTTACACTAACCCATTCTATTAGAAAAAGCTTAAACTTTCAATTTAATTAAAAGTTGTGTTATTTGTGAAAATGACACCTGAAGTGCTCGCAAGTGTTCAGAGTTTCATGAGTTTGTTCACGTTATCTGTGGATACAGCGAGCAGAATGAGGGATCTGGTGCAAATTTTACATCTGAGTTTTGTCGGAAGGACGGCGGTTCGAATCCCCGTCCGGGCATCCAGATTTGGGTTTTCCATGGTTACCCAAATCACTCCAGGCAAATGCCGGGATGCTTCCTTTAAAAGGTCATGACCAAATTCCTTCCCATTGCTTGCCCCCCATCCTTTCCCGTCTCTAAAGACCTCGCTGTTAAGAGACGTTAAGCAGATAAAAAAAAATTGTTTAAGAAAGGACAGCATCAATGATAAGAGAGTAATTGTCAGATCCGACCAAGAGAAACAAGCACGTAAAGTGGTTTTACTGTCCAACTCAAAATTTCCTGCAGTTCAAATTGGATCTAACTTTATAGTTGGTTACCCGAAGTTAATGAGGACGTACAACTCCCAGATATGATTAGCTGTTGTTATGAGCATTAATCCACCAGGTCTCTATCAGTTAGGAAACGAGGAAGGTCTTCTCGATCAACTTTATGCTCGTAAAGAATTTACAATTTATTCCTTTAACACTTTGCTTAGAATCAATGTTACTATCTGCAAGTCAGCAAGGCTTTATATTATACCACTGTAAGAGATATTTCATTGACAAAAACATGCAAATGTTATTACAAAAAACATAAAATGTAACTCAAAATATCATGGTAATAGTTCAGGCAAAAATAAATAACTTTGAAACATTATTGACACTTCTGTTACCAACTTTCTTTCTTTTTTAAAATAATTTTACTGTCAACCTTTACCATTTAATGTTTAAATATAAAGAAAAGATAATGAAAAAGGTGTTTTATTTTCTTAACATCACCTGATTAATAATTAATACCCAGAAGATGTAGTTGCTTCCTGTCGGTCTTGTCGTGATTGCATCAGCTAACGATCAGAAGGCGTTATGGATTTTCTTAATAACCACAACATGTTGTGGTGAAATATCATGAGAGCGACGACGCGAACCTAATTATTGAGCTAGCCACAACGCGTTATGGTTGATTTTTTTTTGGTTCTTCTAGCCTAACATATCCACTAACGAGTTCTTCAACAAGTCGTATAAATTCTGGTATTGATAGTAGAAATTGACGGGGTATTTTAAAGAAGGTCGGTTTATTTTTCTGAAGGATCAGTGATATCCAACTTTTTTGGGGTGATTTATTAAAAGCGTAGTTTTATATCTAAGTGGTTATGTTGATTGTCTTTTAAGTTCCGGATGCGGCCAGTACATTTTGCTTTGACAATGTGGTGTACGTGCTTCATAGCAATGTTAAATTCATGGTTCCGTAGGAAAGGACCATCTTGCTATTATACATTGAAATTGTGTGCCGCCTTTTGGAAGGTCAAACCAATCCTTGGGTTCTGAACTAACTTTAGTTATTAAATGTGTGTTCAGTTCCATACAACAAATTTTCGATGTGAAATAATTGTTGAGCGCTCGAGTATAATATTCAAATTGACATTCATCACCTCCAAAATTTTATCACCCCATGACACATTTTTTTTTTTTTTTTTTAGATTACATGTATTTCCTTCAGATATATGTACATTGAAGAACAAGCAGTAGTAATGTGAATAAAACAAACAGATTGATTTTTGTTTTTAGATAACAATCCAACAACGGCTAAATAAAGCTTTCTTCTGCACTGTAATATATATATATATATATATATATATATATATATATATATATATATATATATTGTGGAACTTTGAGAGTATTAAAGAAAGTATATTGCGAAAGTTGTCCGGCATGATGAGTCGACGAAAGAAGAAAGTTTTCACCAGCAATTTTAGATTAATTAGTTCCGTGTCGGGCTATGAGTGATCAAATATTAGCATGAAACAATTCAGTTCCTACTTAAAATCACTTCTGGGTAGTACAAACACAACATGTGTAGGGATATAAATAAGTTTCAACCGATTCATTCTCGATTTCATCTAGTTAAATTCTATACATGTCATTCATATCTTGTTTTCGCTTCCACAAAAATATTATTATTGTAATTCAGAATATACAGTTTCATCATAGATTCAAGATTAATTTCTCAATAAAAACTGTAAGAAATACATCCAAGATTTCTTTGGATAACTTGTTGTGCAGTATTGTTCATTTCATCCTTACGAACATTCTTCTATTCTATTGCCACTCAATACAGCAAGTTTTTTTAACGTTAAAAATGTAGATATTCTATGCTGAGATAGGAAGTTCAGTGCAGATAATAGTATAAATGTGTAATACGACCAAACGTTTCATAAAAATCAACTAGAAGCCTGAAAAAAATTCATATTCACAAACTCATACAGGATGTATTTTCCACGCGCAATATATTTGAATTACAGAGCGTGAATACTTCCAAACAAAACAGTAGCTGCAGAAAGAAGACGTAATTGTTTTCATGCAATGTATATCGTTACATATTTTTTATTTCATTGAATCCAGTGAGAAATAAAAAAATAATCTGCTATTCGGAGTATCGATAACAGATCAACATTGTACACCAAAAAGTTTTTTTTTTTAATCAGTACTTAAACTTTTTCTTGTGAAGAGACCTTTTCTCCACAAAATAACTTTTTTACGCGGTATTGTTTGTTAATGTCTTCAAATATATGAAATTTAAATTTTTCATTAATGTTTGTGCATATTTGTATTGGAAATTAGGTTTACTTTGGTAGTACTGACTACAAAAGAAGGTAGATGTGCAGGCACAAGCTTTTAATAATGTGAGGCATTTTATCCATAACAAAGACTGAAAATAATTTCAATGAGAACTGTCTTCTTTAAAGTAGGGTCATATAAAGCCGGATACTCACTAGCGAGCTGTAACTGTAACCAACAGATACAGTAACCACGTTCTAGTGTGGACGCGTGAAACGAACTTTGCTCGCGACGAACACCGAGCCACCTCACTGAGCGTACTCACTAGCGAGCTATAACTGTAACCAAACGGATACAGTAACGAGGTTCTAGTGTGTACGCTCACTGTAACCGTAACGACAAGCTGACTCTATCCGCAGTGTTCGTTTGGAGCTCCGCGATGTCGGACGAAGTGTCTCTCGCTTTTGCAGCATACTTTAGTGGATGATTATAAACGGCCACGAAGATGGCGCATTCATCGAATGTATAGAGAAAGAAGTGATCTAATTCTGATTTTAAGAAATCAACAAATGATTACAAAAATTTCACGAGAATCTCTCCAACTGATTTTGAATATCTAATGAACATAATTGGATCCAAGATGGAAGGAAGAAACAATTCGTTCCGAGAAGCAGTGTCGGTTCAAGACATTAGCTGTGACGCCGAGATACTTAGCTACTGGTGATTCTTTTACAAGTTTATAATATCTTTTTCCCATTTCCAGACAAGTCATAAGCTCAATTGTCCCTGTAGTGTGCCAGGCGCTTTGAAAGAAAAAAAATCAAGGTAATCCTTTATTCAACAATAATAAAATAATAATGCAATTTATTTTTAAAAAATCATACATAATTTTCTAAACTCATATCTGATGAATACTCGCTATTGTTGCTGTACGGAGAGTATGGCCGGTTGTGAAGAGGAGTTTGTTGGTTTTGATTTGAGGAAGAAGTGGAAGGACAAGCTATATCCGGATTTATAGTGGAGGAAGAAGCTGAAGGGTGTGGAGCTTGTGTAGTGGAGTAATAACCATAATTTTGTATGGAGTTATAATGTCCTTTATCAGCACGCATAATTATTTGAAATCTTTCGTGTTGAATTGCATTTTTTATTTCCTTGGTATAGTTTTTCAATTTTTCCTGTATAAAATCAAAGAAAGACCGTAGTTCCGTCTCCTGTTTCGGTTTATCTACCGCATTTTTCAGCATTCCGAAAACCTCTTTCAGCATTTGTAATTTCGGATCTGGCTTTAGTTTTTTATTGAATGGTTCACGTAGTGCAGCGTCACTGTGTTTTTGTGTTACCATTGAGGATCTCCACCTACAAAATACATTTTTTTATTAATGATCAATAATAATAATTGAAATAATTTTATTTATTTAAAGGTTTATTTAGCCTTGCAAAATTAACGCTGCAACGGTTACAGTTCGCTAGTGACTACGCGGCTTAACTCCTTAATCAAAAGTGCAAGTCTGTTATCTATGTACTTATCTATATGCCCTGAATGTTTCCACAGTTATTTTCATCATACATGATTCATAAATACAATGCTCTCCATGCCTCACAATTTTATAACAAACATCCTCTCTCATTTTTTGCTTTTAAATCTAAACTGCTTACAATTTTTTCTTCATTTCCTTTTTATATTATCGCTTTCTAAAGCGTCCATAATTATTACATTTCCTTACGCTTTTCAACCTGAATTTTCGTTTTCTGATTATATTTTTTTTTAGTCGTCGTATTGTTGTGAAGTCGTAACATACACATTCCAACATTACAAATAGCTAGCAGTCCTTAGGAACCATTGAATATAATAGCAAAGATTGATTAATTTTACGTTCGCTGCCACGTTATGCACTCTGTGGTAAGCAGTTGAAATGGATCTACGAATTTTCAGAGCCAATGCAAAAACTAGAGAATGCCTCCCTTTAAAACATGAATTTACCGCCCGCGGCAGTATAGAGCTATTTTTGCCATCCCTTAGTTCCGGCACTGAAGATGGGGAGCAAGTAAATATGTGCTCGGGAAAAACTGGATACTATTTCTCATCGACGTATTAGTCTACTGTGTCTGAATGTGCCTTTCTATCAAAGAGTCGGATTCGGAGGATGGCATGAATACGGATAATTATTATCGTTGCATGGTTACTGAAAGTGACGTTATATTCGCAAGTAACACTGGTTGGAACAACTAAATGGTTATTGGCATCAGTTAATGAGAACAGCGCATGTGGGAACTAACTTAAATTTATTACCAGTTTGTAAGAATCATTAATTCTTAGAATTGTTGTTGTTATTTTTTGAATTATAGTTGATACTTCCTGCTCGGTGGCCAGAATTATATTTGTTACACGATTGTGAGCAGAACAACTGTCCGTACACTGTATATTTTGACTGTTTCCTATGTTACAGCTAATTCCCGTATTATTCGGTGCTTAAATTTTTGTAACACACTCTGTTTCAACCTATTCTGGTTATCGGCCTGGCGACCAAGTAATTAAATGGCGAGTCCTCTGGATGTAAATATATTGCCTGACTTCATCACGTGTTTATCAACGTTCTACGCATGCGCAGAGCGTTGGATACATGCGCACTGATCGCGTAACTCGTAACGCTAAAAAAAAAAAAAAAAAAAAAAATTCCTACCGCGACCAATGAAGTTTCACTTAAAAAAACGAAATACTTTTAAATAATTCTGTAAACAAACAATAAACTCAATATTCATCGTTGGAAGGCAAATCTTAACTCAGCGGGAAAGTTTTTAAATTGTCAAATCTTTAAAATCACCAAAATATAATATTCACAAAACTTTTTCAAAATTGACAGACAACATCCGTACAACTTTGGAACTCTTTACTTTGCACTGGATTCTTCGATATCTCGATACTATGGATTAATGTATGTATTTTACCTCTGTTGTGATAAAAATGAAATAACATGAAGGCTGGAGTTTGTTTCTTCTTTGGTAATACTTTATGTGGCATCACTGCTTGACGGCAGGGTGTTAACCAGGAGTTAAAAAATTAATATGATGCTCGGTCAAATATATTATAACGAAATCTATCTACAAAGGTGAGATCTAATAACGTGCATGAGAAATATCAACTGTCGACAGAATTGTGTTAGCATCGTAAATGTTTGTGTACTGCTATTGTCCTGTACGAATTTTTATACGAAATGTTAAGTGAAAAGAATAGGAAGGAAACTATTAAAACAGTGGGAAAAGCAGATAATAGGTGAATCATGCATCACCTTTAATTTTTTTTATTATAGTTCGTTGAATACGCAAACCAAATCTTGATATCATGAGGACGTTTTTCGTCCCGTTAATGTACTCTTATAGCCTAGAGTCTTGTAGAACAACTGTCAGATTAAATAACTCAATAAAAAAATGGGTGTCAGGTTTTTACGTTCCAACTTGGTCTGTTGACTAAGAGGGTAGATTATTTTCACATTCTCCCATTTGTCGAAGTTCTAATATATTATATAAAAACTAACTTAAGCCACAACCCGAAGGTTGGTTGGATCCTCCTGAGGGAGGCATACTAAGCAATTGTAACGGACTTAGGTCGGCCAGTTCCTTTGCTCTGGGACCTACAGTTTAACGTGGAATCTGAACCACGGCGTAGCTCATAGGATTAAGCACACCGTGGCTTGAACTCGGACGCGGAGCAACGAAATTTTGAAGGCAAGCGCCTTAAACACTCAGCTACCAAATGTGTATATATGGACTCTTGAAGGTTTTAGATTTTCGCACCTCCACTGCCTTTGACATGCCAATAAGTTATTTAAATTTTGTTTCCTGCTACGCCAGTGTAAGCCAATCTCAGTGTAATGAGCGAAGGTTTTTGGTGTGACAGAATGACTGGGAACTTTACAAGTTTATCTGAGGTAATTTTTTTTTTCTATATACAGTCTTTCCATCTTTTATAAAAAAAAATATCCATAAACTATCTTTTAATTGAATATTGAGAAATACACATTGTATCTACGGGATAGTCCTTAGTTTTGTTTGAAATATCAAGCTTGAGATCTGACGAACTACTGCCAGAGTATGGAATATTTTGCTGATCAATCATTAAAACTCTATTTTGTAATTGCCAGAAGTTATATCAAGTTGTACTTAATTCCTTGAATGGCAGCCAATCATTTGCTTCTCATGTACAATTTTACTTTTAAAAGAAGACGCCGAAGCTCTTTTTCTAAGCTTAAGGCGAGCAGAGATGATTTAAGATATATTCTTAAAAAAAAAACAAAAAAAAAAAAAAAAAAGTTTTACTAGCAGAAATTTATTTGGGCAGATGATCGCAATACGATACAACGGTGAACGGTGACAAATTGAGTTGTTCAAACGTTAAGTGAACTTTTATTTTTTGACAAAAAGATCCTGAAACCATCATGCGATTACATTACGCTAACCCTTTGGAACAACTGCGAGTTGCTTTCAAGGAAAAGAGAAGAGAAAACTGTCAATATACGAGGTGCTGTGGAAAGACTTGCTTGTACAAGATTTAACGTAACATTTGACGACAAACTCAACTGGGCAGTACACACTGCACAGGAAGTAAGGTAAGATTTCAAAATCCTTCACTTGTTGGAGAGAGTGATGAGGGGATGTACCAGAAAAAAAGTAATTGGGCTACAAAACCTTGGTCAGACCATTGCTTAAATAAAGTAGTATAGTATGGGACCCACGTTTTGGATATCAAATACAAGACTTGGAGGGTTGCAAAGAAGGGCTGCTAGATTTGTGTCTGAAAATTATCACTGAACACTATCAGTACGGTAACTGATATGGTAATGGAGCTGAAAATGGGTTCATTGGAAGACAGGAGGATGGTGAAGACGGTAATGGGAGTGCACATGGCTTATATTGGTGATGTGTCGTGGAAAGATATTGGTGACAAAATTAGGAGAGGTTCATGGAAGGGGAAAAGATGACGATGACCACAAACTGGCACTCGATTTCAGACATAAAGCATAGGAAGATTTTCTGTCGTAAGTAAGGAGTTCAGGGATTCAGATAAATTACCAAGAGAATTGGTGAATAATTTACCAAAAACGCTTAAAGAATATAAAGTTGAGGTTAGTTGAGTACATGGGAAAAGGAAAGGGGAATAAGGAGGGAAGTTGTTACAGGAGCAACCACTCCATTGCAAAAATTAAATGCAGATGATGACATCGTAAGCAATGTCATTTCATTTCTTAAAATCTTTTATAAATTTTAGAAAAGAATTGTAACTTCGCTGGAGAAATGTGGAACCGAGAGGGGATCTGCTGGTGTAGGGTTTGGCCCAAGTGGACGCGACCTCCGTCTCGTAGTACGGCGCGGGCGACAGCAGCGCCGCGGTGGTGGCAGCGGAGGGCGCGCGCACTTCGGCGCCCGCGTGTCCTCACTCGCTCTGCGGCAGTGGACGCGGGCGCAGCCTCCGAGCAGCAGCTGCGGTCTCTTCACCACCGCCATCTCGCGCGCTTCACTTCAGGTCAGTCACTCTGTCGCAGCAGACCACAGAAACCTCCTAGATAACTTAAAAGTAATTAATTGCTTCTATTTCAAGATCATCTTAAAAGTATAAACACTATTCTTTTGTCGATTGCTAATCCTATAGCTATTCCAGTAATACTTGGACATATCCAGTGTACAATTTACTTCACAGAACCTTGTTCTATGATGTCCATAAGCGTTTAGTTTGCCGTATGAACCATTAGCATTAATATTACGCTCTCTTTAGTGCTGCGCATCAAGTTAAATGCATAGGTGTATAATTTATTGCTGACACATCTCTACTACATATTTCAATATCGCTGTTATACCTTCAGTTCGATAATCAGCTGATGTAGCCAGTTCATAGCATAATGGTTCATAAAATATTCCTATAATGAAGATATAGTTCGGTTCATAAAATTTATAATTTGATGTCATTAACAGTCTACAGTAATAAATTTAGTGTGACTTTACTTTAAATGATTTATGACTCCGGAACTCTATATAACTAATACTTATAATAACTTAATAGCTTTCTGGGAGGTACATATATTACGATCATACTATAACGCTTCTTCATAAAAACACATTAGAATTCTATATAAATAAATAAACCGAAATTTAGTTTAATTTTAACGTTTTTGAAACTATCAAGAAGAAAAATACACAGTAAAATCCTTTTTAGGCATTGAAAACTTGAATTGTGCTCATAAATTGAGCTATAACTGTCACCACCC
>JARYHS010009186.1:197742016-197765129 GCA_031002005.1 Vandiemenella viatica
CGCTGACTGGAGAGTTGGCTTTTAATGCGCGGCAGCTCTCTGGCGCTCTTGCCGTCTCACCGACATCCCGCGTTTAATATATTGCCCGCTTTACTGCCGCTCGTACGTCACGCATAGAGGAAAGAGAGGCAATTTTCACGACTGTAGCTGATGTTGTTTCGCATTTAGCTTGTATATGGCGCACAGCCTATATCAGCTGCGTCGCACTCAACAAACTGTACATGGCACAAGTGATCAATAACTATTATACTCTAAATGCAAATTAATATTCGTTTTCGAACATTTAATTAAGGACAAATGATACAGCTTCGAGTAAAAGAATGTACATAACACAGAATAAAATTTTCATTTCAGCTTGCCGATTGTGGTAGCAATATCTGAAATGGTTTCAGCCATTTAGAATACAATAAGAAATTGGATGAATATGGAAGTATATACTTTTTTTTTTTAGCAATGCTGTAGAATTTGGATTGTCATCAAATGTTCTGTATACAGTTTGACTCTCTCACTGTACATTTAACCTTCAGTGCGTTTCTCTTATCTGTACTGACCTATTCCGTGACGTCTGGATGTAGAGTATTTTTAAGATTACGGTAGATGATTTACTTAAAAGCATAGTGCTCGGAAGTTATTTTTTTATAAGGTATGAACCCTTTACTGTTAATGAACTTTCTGATCAGCATTTGGTTCCAGTAAATGAGGTAAGCAAGGTTCTTTTATTTTTATTCTATCGACCCTTACAGTCTAGTAGTTTATCAATGTGACTAAAAGGACTCTTACCAAACACTAAAATTTAATTTTCAAAAATTAACGTAAGTTGTTCAGAAATACTGTAATGATACAGATCTGGTAGTCTTTAATATAACATTTACAGCTGCCTGTTACTAATTATTGGTGGACGAAATATATTTCCCAAGGTAAAAATTTAAAGCTGTCCGCGAAAAGATTGTTTGGGCCTATTCACCAGGTCACTAGAGGTGAACACAAACGTGTTTGATATTCCGATTGCAAGCTTGACATCCCTATGCCCCACGGGTGAAAGTATGGCACTGCTCAGCAATGCAATTCACCAGGGATACCACAGCAGCGGGGAATCCAGTGCTGACATCATCATAATTCATCATTTGCCATAACATCATCGCGAATGATAGTTGTAGTTAATGTGAAGACAGGCAAATGAAGGGGCCGATAAGTAGGCGATTGACTACCAAATTATGAAATGGTGTACAATCATAACCAGTAGGACCATAGCTGAAAATTCACGAAGAGAGAAAGAGGAAGTTGGATACTATTTCCTCCCCGCTATTCTGTGGGCTCACGAGGGGCATCAGCGGTCGCCGTTGCTCATCTTGAGGCCGGAGACACATTACGAGTATCTGTCACGGTGCTGAAACTCAGCTGGCAACCAACACAGAAAACCCCTACATAGACTAGCCTCCAGCACAACCAACAGCATGAGACGACAATCACAGGTAAGGAAATGTTACACTACAATGTTTACACTATAAAAGAGGTAACTTTTTCTTATTTCGTTGGTGGCAGAACATACTGTATCATTAAGGACTATATTAAGGAAACTCACATACATATTTAATGCATCTGTAAATCTGTAACTTCTTTTTTATTTTTAAAATTTTAGAAACATTTGTTATTAACTTGTAATTCTACCAGGCTGACTGTATGGTCTATTCAAGACCTAAGGTCAAATAAATAAATAAAAAAAGACCGCCAGGAAGTACAACAAGCAGATGGATGGATCAAGCGAAGATCAAACGTTTACCTATCCGCCAACTTTTCAGGTTTTTTTTTTTTCAGGTAAGCTGAAAATTGGCTATGTTGCAGTGCTGCCATTTCTACGGATTTATCCGTAGATCTACGGATTTTTTATAAAAAGTTAGGATTTTCGGATTTTGTTAAAATATCTACGGATTTTTGCTAATTTTTACAATTTTTATTTTTTCCTTATATTGGTGTTTTGTTAAACTTTGAGCGTATAGTGTTATTGCATTACAGAATTGTCAATAATTGTTAATCGTTTCCTTGCAACCGCTCGTGTGAACCAACGACTGAAATAAAGCTCACATTTTGTTTGATTATAGATCTTAAAGACCGCAATAAAAAACTATCGGCGCACTCTTTATGCATGGTGACACGCTCGTTAGTAGTGCTTTTCGGGAAGGATTAACCAATATCCGGGAGTCAAAGTGTTCGCAGTATTTAACATTTCCTGTTACCAAAGATATGCTAAATTTAATATCAACAAAGAAAATAGATAATGTATAGTCCCTCCCCCCCCCCCCCCCCCACACACACACACAAAAAGAGTAGGCACAGCGGCAGCAGCGATGAAAGTGACGATGTATAAATCATGTTCAGAGATATTTCTTACTTTCAATGTAGAATATTATTTTGTATTTCGTATTTTAAAGACCTGGAAATAAAAAAAGTATTCTTAATTCTGACTCTCTCTTCAGTAATTATTGTTTTAATCTTTTAGTTAGCGAGTCTCCGGATTTTTGTACCCAATCTACTGAAATTTTAGCGGCCATCTACGGATATTCAAAGCCAAGAGGTTGGTAGCACTTCTAGGGTGTCAACACATGGTTAAGAGTGTTGTGAGCTCAAAAATAAGTGAATGAGACTATTACGATACAACTACAAGATAGTACAAATATCTACGTCTAAAGCCTGACCATAATGGGCTGTATTAGGGATGGTTTCGCGATACAGTAAGCCCACCAGTGAAACGTCTTGAAGGGCAGTCGAAGATGAGTTGATTATTGTGATAGGCCGCTGCACAGCTACAGTCAGGTGAATCTTTGATTCCCTCTCCCTTTTTTTTAGTTATGAATTTACGCCTCCTCTATGTTAAGGTTATTAGAGGCGGGAAAGGACTGTGGGCAAGGGGAAAGAATTCCATCATGGCCGTTTGAAGGAACCATCTAGAAATTATCCCGGAGTTGTTTGCGGAAACCGCGAAAATCATGATAGACGGACGGGGATTCGAAATCTCGTCCTCCTGAATGCGAGGCCAGAGCATCTTATTTCCTATTTGCGTGGAAGGTATGGGATAATGGGTGAGAAGTGTAAAGTTGAGTCAGCTTAGACAACCGTCAATAATGAACGTGATGCTAAGAGATGTTATTATAGTATTCCTTTTAGACCACTCACAGTGAATATCGGCTTGCAACGGACGCAGCTTTGTCCTGAACGTTTCGCAAGTAGAGCAAGACCACGCTGCAAGTCAGACTGTCTAATGACTGATGAACGTACTTGAAAGAAAGAAGTATAATTGTACCCGGACGGATCGAAACAGTGAGAACGAATTTCGACTAATCGGATGTGTTGTACTATGTTGTTGCCCAGTGTCCTTGAGAGATCTTCTCCAACACGATAAGTGAAGAAACTACAATTTCATTTTGTGAAATTATTTTTTTATTCAATCAGCTACAATCGGCCAGGATGAATTTATTTTAATATTCTTTTGTTGGATTTAATTTGGGGGTCTTCAGTATCTTAGTCTAAGAACTGGAACTTAAAAAGGTTTTCATGATGTATCTAAGCTCAGCAAGAAGTTGGTGCTAGTAATGGGGCCTAAATTTCGTGTTAAGAGATTGTCCTCAGGTTCGCCATGAAGATGAATTTATCAGTGTTGCTTACGGTCAGTCTTTGCGCAGATATTAACAATTCCTTCACGTTTAGGAATAATTGAAGGTGGTTATTTTAATTAACATGAACCAAAAATGCTCTAACCAGAACCCATTCAGGAAAGAATGGTCAATTTCCAGGTATTTATGGGTCGTTGTTTTATCCATGGCTATGGATTCCTGCCTCACAAGATTACAGTAAACGAGGAAATGGTGCCTTACACACGTTAGATACAAAGGCCACAGTTTCTTGAATGGAATCAGTGAGGAAAAATCCACTCGCTGTTCTAGCACCTTATTAGACAACCGTTTCGTTATCATCTCCTCGAAAATTTTAGTAACTATATAAAACATATTATCATTTGCGTAAAACATTCCTGACAGACACATGCAATTTTTCTTGCGATGTCTTATGAACTGTTTCAAAGTTAACTAAGCATTTCTTCATGTACGCAATACAAATTTATATTACATAAATTAACGAAATTTTTAGCGTTAATTTTTCAGGAACGAGGAGATTTAGTAAAAAATCTAGGACTTCAACTCGAACTTTGAATTATCCTTAGGTGAAACTGGTAAACACGAGATGTTAAATATTACACAAACCATCTGATTGTGTTGCCATGAAATATCATAACAGAAGGCAAGTATTTTGCGTGATGTTTTATGATGTTACACAAAATTTCATACAAGTCATTTAAGTAAAAACATGTTGAAGAAAATAAAAGCCTAAAACGAAAGCTTAAGAAGGTTGAGTTGCAATAGAGATTCTAAGAAAACTGTAATTGAATCTGGATATCACAAATTCACAGCCGAATATCAGATTTCGGCTACATTTGATTATCTAATCACAGGCATGTCCTTAACATTTCAACACAGAGATTTCTTAAAAAGAAGAAAAGACTAGAACAAAAATCTAAGAAATTGTGTTTTAATGTAGGTTATAAAACAATTTTGATATCGCAACTAAACTGTTGCTTTGAATCACTTCGGCTCCTTTTAAAATAATATTTTATTATAAAAGTTTAAAGTGTCTCATAACGAATTGTTTGTACACAATTTTTGTTTGACGTGCTCCACATCAGCTTGATTGTTATAAAGCAGACAGTTACTACCAATTTTTAATTCTGAAAAGAAGCAAAATTATGTGTAAATATATTTCTTCATCTTTATTATGTACCATGCCGTAGTTTACGTTGTGTTGATTAGTTTTTATTTAGCTGGCAAACGTTTTGCTGAAAGAGGCCTCTCCGAGTCCAGTTCTGCACCGACAGTCGGTAACGGACCAGGGCCCCCCCTGAGAGAGCAGTTCCGCTTTTCTTTAATTAAACCCCCTCCGAGCTGGGAAACGCACAGCTAAGTGCTGGAGCGGACCCGCAAGCGACTACAAAACGGCGCCGGGGGGCCGCTCACCAGAGATAAATTCCTGGCACGAACACGGCCGCAGTAGTGGCGCTGTAGTCGCTCGCAGCAGAGATGCTATGCACACCGCATTCTGCAACGTGCTCTGCGGAGAAGCGCACATCTCTCTCTCATGTTGACCACATCGGCATGTGCTTACGCTGTATAAGTACACGAATCGCATAAGAGCAAGGCGGACTACGGACTACGGGCTTTATTAAAATTGTATATATATATATATATTTTAAGAAAAACCAAAATACACGCTTTTGTAGCAACGTGAACTAAAAGATTAAAAATAATTTTTAAATAAAAAAAATTTTGTTCAACAGTGCTAGGATGTCCCAATATTCAGTATAACTTTCTTTTAATCATCTTAAAATAAGAATAAAGTCACTGATTACAAAAAAACATTAATGTAAAAAAAGCGCAGGGTGCTAGATATCAGTAATCTTAATTTTATCACTAGCTGTTCGTATAGGTATAGTCATTGTAAGTAGAAAGCACACCACGCTTTTTTATTACAATATTTTTTTAATCTGTGACTTTATTCTTATTTTAAGCTAATTAAAAAAAGTTATATATTCAATTTTGGTACCTCCTAGCGCTGTTGAATAAAATTTTTACATTTAAAAATTAATTTTAACCTTTTAGTTCACGTTGCTAAAAAAAGGTGTATTTTGGTTTTTTAAAACTATAATTTTATTTTTATCTATTGTTACTGTCACAGTAATGAGAATATCAGGACATAGGTATGAAATTATTGTATTGTCAAAATTCCTAACAATTCTGACATCTGGAAATGGTTGAAACTGAATTTAAAGATGTAGCTGCTTTTCTATTGTTACAGTCAAAGTAATGAACATACATAGGAGGATGTTGCTATGAAATTGTTGTATTGTCACCGGTTCTTATTATGTGCGCAAAACTTAAAACAACTCTGACATGTGGAAGTGGGTAAAACATGAATTCGAAGATTCCGTTACATTCATACATACTGTACATACAGGTCAAGCTAATATATAGCGTGTAAAAATAACAACACAAGAAGTATTAAACCGTAATTTGTTTCATTCGTTTATATCTGTCATCATCGTCATCTTTTTTACGGACTTTCTCTATTTTCGCGTGTCAGTCCTGGCAATTCTTATTTCCAGAGGCTTGTGCTTATTTTGAAAGCATATTTGCCAGTCAGACTACCGGCCTCCTAGGCCTGTCGCAGTCTTATGGGGAAGCGGATGTGTTGCCATCTATCTACGAAACGCGTAACTATATTCTGCGTGGGTTACGTATAATTTTGCTTGACCGAGCGTGGTGGGTGAGCGCTAACGCTCTGGCCTCGCATTCGGAACGACGCGGATTCAAATCCCCGCCCGGGCATCCAGAGTTGAGTTTTCCACGATTTCCCCAAATTATCCAGGCTGAATTCCTTCGCATTCCTTGCACTCAGTCCCCTCCGGCCTCTAATGGCCTAGACGTCGACGAGGCGCAAAGGCGCAAAAAAAGAAAAAAAAATGTTTGTGTAGTTTATGATCCGCGGATTGAGGGGTGACCTATCTTTCGCCTTTATGATCGCGGAAAACTTCCTAAAACCTACAATCAGGAGGGAAAGTACGCACCGAACGTGGTGGGTGAACCGTTAACGTTGTGGCCTCGCATTCGGGAGGACGCGGGTTCGAATCCCCTTCCAGGCATCCAGATTTGGGTTTTCCATGGTTTCCCCATATCACCAGAAAGACAGTGATTTAGTTTTTATTCTTTATCTGACAAATTATAGTAGACACTGTCCTACTGAAACTATGAGGTGTCCAAAGAATGGCGTCCCTTTGTGTTCAACAACGTATTGCGGTTCTGCACTGCGTCAGATAACCAGCATCTGCGAGAATAGCGGCGACCGCGGGAAAGGTCACATTCTTCCAATGTCTTGGAGAGACTCAGCATTGTTAATCCCGGCTTTATGCTGTGAGGAGCATTCGGGTATGACTTTAGGTCACGGGTGATAGTGATTGAGGGAACTCTGTCGGCACGACAGCACGTCACACTCATCTTCGTTCTCAAGAGTTACCCTTCATGCGATGTTGCGTGATGTTGATGTACTCCTGTGTCCAGCAAGATCCCCAGATAAGTCCTCGATAGTACGTGTCGGACCAGCTCGGAAGTCAACTCCGTCCCAATGCCGGTATCCAGATAACTAGGACCAGTTACAACTGTTGTGGTCCGGCTTTCCTCAGGAGAGGACACAACGGCTTTATGACATCCTTCCCAAGCAAATCAGTATATTCATCTAGGCCAGAGGGGATGCATCGCCATACTGATAAGTAGGCTCATATTGGCAAGTTTTTTTGTTGTTGAAAATTTGATTATGTAATAACCGAAATAACATCACGTACCCTCTCAACCCGTGATATTTCATTTCGATTGTCTTTTCGGTTCTTCACTTTTTCAGGGAATTATTTAAAATTAAAATCCTGTATACATAATGAATACACTATTCTTTAGGAAATCGTATTTATATGTCTAATATTTAACTAAGGAATACAAAGCTAAATTTATACCTCTTAACACAATGAATCCCTCTCATTCACAGAACATTTATAAGTTTTAATGAAACAATTATTTAATTTAAACTGGATTCAGGCAATAATTACCTGGGCTAAATAAAGTTAAATAATCGTCGTTTCAAACTTCATGCGAAGACTAATTAATTCAATACGAGTTTCTGATATTTTTTCAGCTGTGTGCGAAACTTGGTCTAAATTAAAACGAAATGAATCCCCGCAATCGAGCGGTCGGACTGCACTAAGCTCTTTAATTTTAATGCAGTGTAAGGCTTTTGTGGGCTAGGGGCGGTAAGCCGGGATTATGCACCAATGAGACTGTGCGTGCACAATAATTACACGGGCCTCCACCCACACCGGATGGCGCTGATGCGGCGCTCTCTGTCCGTCGCTGGGGAAATTATCGACAGCGGCCAGAAAAACGTTCAGTGTTCCAACGCTGAAAAAGTGCAGACTTTTAATTTTAACTGTTATCTTGTGACATGGATGTCTAGCCATTCTTTTTTAGCTAGAAGGGACAATAATATTCCACCTACCATAGCACAATCTCCACATTAGCGTATTCTCTATTAAACACGTTCTTCTGTCCCAAGTGTTAAATTTGACATCAATGACAGTAAATACTAGATTTGTTACCACTTAAAATAAAATTATTTTCTAAGTAAACATATTCCACTCAGTTTTCACTTAATTAGTCAGTGTTAGTAATTGATTTCATCCTTTTCCTTTAATTCTTTTAAAGAAGGGAAAAAACTATATAGCACGGCCTCGAGAATCAGAACTCCAGCAAGCCGAACACCTCTATAATCCGAAAGAATACCTTGCCTCCAGCAACCGTTGTTTTCTCAGCAACTTTAAGCCCCACGCACTACCGCGTCATACATTTTAGGTGCCTGGTAATGCCTGGTAACAGTTTGTTGTCTGCAGCATACCTTTCCGCCATTGTACCACTGTGATGTAGCCTCTTTAAACCTTTTTTGCGTGTTTTAAATCTTGGCTTCAACTTCGAAGAAAATAAAATACGTGACATTAACAATTTCACAAAACTGCAAGATTTTAAACAAGATTAACGAAGGTATGTGGTTAACAATTGTTGCACAGCAGTGTAAAGTTGGAAAGTCCACTATTTTTTATATTAAAGCTACGAGGGAAAAATGCGATAATTTGTAATAAATAAGGTAAAGATCCCAGGCAGCAGAAAAAAAAGGAAAAAAAAATCCTAAAAAATCCCATCTTGAAGATGCTTTATTTGCGTGGTTTTTAGAGCAGCTAAGATAGAATGTCCCTTTGTCAGGTGAAATACTGGTGGAAACCCCGCCCCCCCCCCCCCAAAAAAAATTTCAAGACTTGAAGAGGGGAGTTTTTTTGCCGGTTGAATAATTTTAAGAAAATACATGGTATACGTCAACTAACCGGCGAGAAGTTATCGAATAATGAATCAACTATGAAGCCATTAATGGACGTTATTAGGGAAAATGATCTCACTGAGGACCAAATCTATAATGCTGATGAATCAGGTTTATACTGAAAAACGGTACAACACTGGCGTCTGGGTCAGAAAGTAGGGCTTTAGGTTCTAAAGCATCGAAGGAGGACATCACATTTATGCTAAGCGCGAACGCAACTACAACGTACAAACTGCCCTTGTTAGTTGTTGCCAAAGTACCATACATACATTAGCAACAGTCAAAAAGCTACCAGTTCATTACACGGGCTAAAGAAATGCTTGGGTTACAAGACAAATATTTATAGAGTGGCGAATTGGACCTTTCATTCCCGAAGCAAAGAAATTTTTATCGAAAAAGAACCTACCGCTAAAAACCCCTTTACTTCTTCATAATGGACCAGCGCATCTACTTGCATATCTGCAGTCGATTGATGAAAATTTCATTGTTGTGTACATTCCATCTAATTGTACAGCCTTTATTCAAGTGATAAGGCATAATGTGATCCAGAACACTAAAGTGACATACAAAAACAAAAAAAAAAAACTCTTGTTGCAAGTTTCTGGCCACAAGAAGTCGACCCAGAACGCATAGTATCTGAAGCCTTTGACAAGACCGCAATGAAAGATGCAGTGTTTTCACTGGCTCGAAGTTGGCAGCAATTGCCTTCAAATCTGATTAAAACGTCTCGGAATGATCTGTTCCCGTGTTATTCGAATCGGAAATTTCTAACCAAGATATAGATGATTTGGTGCTGCACTTGAACTGTTATAAAGCATTTTTCGTAACAGAGGTTTTTCGGAAGTAGATATTAAAAATTTGTTAGAAAGCAATAATAATATTGATTTTCAGGAGCGCTTAAATGATGAGGACATTATAAGACAAGTAATAAATGAGCATGTCAGTGAAAATGAAGAAGAATTGGAGGCATCAAAACTAATTGCAACGATTCCACGTACTGTACTCAAGCAGTGTCTGCCTTAAATACTTGCTTGGAATGGGAGGATGAAGTCGACATATAGGTTTATAAAAACAAAAAATGCCTTTGAGTAAATTAGGGGATAAAGCATTTTCTATGTCGCTAAATATCACTAGTTAAAGCACTATATTGGAATTCTTTAAAAAGGTGTAAATAAATATTCGCATTACACTGATATAACATTTTTTTATGATTAGAATATACGTTTTATTAAAAATAATTGTTTTATTTCGGAAAATTACTTTAAAAATACCTACATACTATACTCTAAAGGCTTCTTTCATCCGAACTGGGTATAAATTTTGGGTTAACGGATTATCGAGGCCCTGCTGTATACAACTATCATAAACTCGAATTCAATTTTAGTTCTGCCTTAATATTACATTTTCTCAAGGACTACTTTTGAAGTAACATACTGCAGGCAACCAAAATCAATCACAAAACTACCAAAACAAAAACTGAATTCAAATCGGTGTTACTCGGAAATCAGGTCACCTAGATAGCCATTAAGCAGTCAAGGGCGAACATTTTGGCATACAGCTTGCTTGCACGTTCTTTTGATTAAATGAATAGTTTCCTCTCCTGTTGTGACTATATATCACACTTTCATAAGTACACGAACAAAGAAAAAGGTCATAATACTGCAGGAATCTATTCCAGGAAGAAAATAAACAAATTATTTTTCTCCATGAGATCAGAAAAAGCATATTTGTTTAGAACATAACATGAAATATGATTTTCGCGCTTTACTGCTCGTTGGCTTCGAGGTGCTCAATGGAGAAGCAAGGAACGGGAAGGAATTTGGTCATGTCCTTTTTGAAGGAACCATCCCGGCATTTCCCGGTAGTGACTTCTGGAAACCATGTAAAACCGAAATTTTGATGACCGGACGGGGATTTTAAACCACATCCTCCCGAATACGAGGCCACAGCGTTACCACTCACCCTCCACAGTATGTTGACATGAAATGTGTAGAAATCAAATAAGATGAAAATTTCTTTATTAGCGTGTAACGGGTCTTTTTTATCAGTGATAAAACTACCTTCAGAACAGTTTATATTAAAATTGCTTCTATTTCTATAAATTATCTGTCAAATGTTTTTTTCTAAACTCATTTAATATCAGTCTGCCATTTTCTAAAAGTGTTATGAATAAATAAAAGCGTTAAAATGAAAGAGCAGAGTATAATTTCTGAGACTGAAATCACAAATTACAATATACATTCAGATTTAGAATTCCAATTAGCAGGTAAGAACGAAATCAGACATCATCATGTTACAGTATTCGTAGATGATTTCGGAATGACAAATGACGAAAGAAATTCATTTAAGTAATAGTTTAAGACATGTAGAATTGATTAATTGTATAACCAGATGGATTTGTCGAGAACAGTAACAGTAGAGAGAGACAAATCAGCTGATAGCGTTGCGTGTCATTAAGGTCGAAATGTTCTCGCTCATCGACGTGGATAATTATTTTAGTTCGCCGACTATATACATAGAACACGCAATTTTTTCGTGATTTATTCTGTTTTTTCCTTTCATTTTATCCAGTAGTTTATCATTCCTTCTGCGATTTATTTTCTTTTCTCAGTATGAATCCTCTTTTCCTCTTTTCCTAATTACTTTCCTAAGAAATCCAATTTTTTTCCTTAATAAAGTTAAAGTGATGACCAGCTTATTTTCGAGAAAGTTGATTTTCTAATATTTAGCAAAGTTTTTAGTGGCTGAGCTCGGGGATTTTTCGCTTCGAAAAGTTTGAGTTCCATCAGGGAGCCTGCATAAACCACGTAGCTAGCTCCATTTTGGCCTCCCTCCCTCCCCTCCAAGTAGCCCTACGTGGCTATTGCCTCTACCCCCCCTCACCCCACTTAGCACGTAGCTTTTTTCCCTTTTGATTCCAGAAGACATTTTGTACTGTTTTCTCTTGTCAGACGATTGTAAATTACATACGGAGATAAATAAATATTCACATGCTGTTGTGAGTTCTGTTCCTCATTTTAACTGTGAAAAATGTTATGAAAGGAAAGCTACGTGGCCTGGCTCGGAATCCCCCCTCCCAGCACGTAACCCAGCCAACCCCCCTCCCACCACGTAACCCAGCCAACCCCCCTCCCCCCTCCTGGACCGAACCACGTAGTTTGTGCACGCTCCCTTAGATTAGTTACTACCTGTTAAAACCAAATTATTTTTTTATAAAGTAAGACATATATCTATTTTTTAATGTTTTCGAATTCATTCTTTTCTGATGACTGTAAAGGTTTCCCATTCAAACTTAGTATTTTATTTTCACAGTTTTAATTTATCTTTCTTCGTTACACTTGAATTTCCATTTTAATTTCTTCTACTTTTGAATTTTGTACTTACCTTGATTTTCCCTTTTCTTTTTTATTACAAATAATTCTTTATTTGCGTCGATTATAAGACAATTTGCTGCACTTACTTTAGACAAACTGTGCCTTATATATGCGTTTATGCATAAAGATTTATTGTAATACATATCTTTTTGTTAACTAGTATGCCAGTTTCATTTTACTTTCTCTTGCCGCGTTGTATTCTTTAGTTTTTGTCATCTCACTGGATTATTTGATACAGATACTAAAATTTCATAGCTCTGGTTATTTTCCCTTATACGGTTTTGTTGTATTTTCGAGAGTTTTTTGCGTTTGTCACGTATTACATTTTTTCGAACAATATTTTGATTATGCTGCCTTCTCTTTAATGGTAGTTAATTGTTTTGTGTTCCGTTAAGTTTATTCTAAAAAGTACTTCTCTATGTAATTATACTTAAATTTATACACTGTCTTAAAAGAACTTAATTCTCCGTAGAAAGTGATGACCAAGCTAATTTTTGAGAAAGATGCTTTTCTCATATTTACCAAAGTTTTTAGTGTTTTAGCTCGGGAATTTTTCAGACTATTATCCTAGGTCATGTTGGGTGAGTATTAAAGAAAACGCCAGCACAGGCTAGAAGAATAACCTTCCGAGATACTGAAGACATAAAAATACATGAAATGTTACGGATACCATGATGAACACCCCACAAAACGTTTTCGCTGGTTACTAAACATAGACGAGCTTTGGAAGCTTTCCATAAACGGAATTAGTACTCGTCTGCGGTAAAATATGGCAGGGCTTGTCTATTTATGATGTAGTCTGATACAGCTCGCTGGCGAGATATCGATCCAGCGTGTTCCCTGGCAGGGCTTGTCTATTTATGATGTAGTCTGATACAGCTCGCTGTCGAGATATCGACCCAGCGTGTTCCCTCCGCTCGACCTATATTCTACCTCAGCTGGAAAATGTATCGCCCAGTTGTGTAGTGCGATAGGTTAGGAGAGTTCCGCGCTGACATTTTATTAACTTGTGTGGGTTGCAGCTGGGATTTTGAAGGCAGTGACCGATTAATATCCAGTCAGGTCTCTTAGAAGTTCACAATGTAGTTTGTCAAAGCGAAGAGCTTTCATCAATAACAACCAAAGGATAAGGTTATACGCTAGACAGAGCTAGCTTCTGGCACAAAACTCCTCAACAAATCATCTTTGTTCTTTAAGGCACTGCCTACTTGTGGGATATACTATTGTTATACCTCCAAACATCTTCCCTTACCAGCTATCTTGAACTTAATCCTATCACTTATTTCTTTTACTTGTATCACTGCTACCATCACTCTCTTTCCTTCCTGGTAGATGCAAACCTCTGTTCTCATTTATATTGATAGTCCTTTCCACTTTGGATCTCCCAAGTTTTCGATGTCCAGCTATCTTCTTTGTAGCAAATCCACGTTTTCCTGCACTTTACCTGTATCATTTTGTATATTCTAAACACACACTTCCGAAGTTCATAGCAGGTGTACTATGTGAGGTCCATCTTCAGCCCTTCGGCGTAAGGAATAACGCACTCTTTCAAAGTATCCAGATTGGTTCAGTACGTCTTCAATGCATGTTACCACGTCTAACACCAAAGAGTGCGTGTTGCATGCACTGTGATGAACGGGCGTCACATTATGCACGTCCTATTAACTCCAAATGTATGTGTTTGCTGCCAAATGTTTATCAGACATATTTACCTTTCGTTGGTGAACACTATCACCTCCTAAAATATTCGATACTTTTTAACATCCTGTACATGGGAGTGTACAGGGCATATACTGGGATAAGGCATGGAAATATATTGGTGAAGGTATGAAAAGTAGTGCATGGAAGGGAAAAGATGACCAACACCACAAGCTGGTACTCGATTTTAGACACAAGGGTGTGGGAAGATTCTCTTTTTTAGGTAAGGGTGTCAGGGATTGGAATGAGTTACCAAAAGAAATAATGAATAATTTACCTAAAACGTTGAAACAATTTAAAGATAAAATTTGTAGGGCAAATGTAAGTGGCTGCAGAATAGGGGGAAGATGGGGGTGTAGGGAAATTGTCAGCAGAGCCTGTGCTCCATTGCAATTAAATTAAATTAAATTAAAATGTAAACTGTTGTATTCAAACGTTTCCAGTTTTCTGGATTATAGTGTCTACTTAAGTTACTCTTTACAAACTGTAGTTGCTGATTAAAATATCTTCCTGACTATTAAACAGTAATTGTTGACGAAAATGTTGAAGGTAATGGGGTTGCGAGGCTGTGACCCAGTGTTCTAGAAGAAGCCTGTCTGGACGAGTGGTGTTTCGTGTAAGTTGCTTATCGGGAAACAAGTTTCAGCCGATTTTACGAACTCAACCAATAATTAATCATAAAAAATAGTTATTGCATTGAATTCACCCAGGAAGATAAAATGCAAAAGGCTGGGAGGAATGATTTATCGAGAATAAGAATTCAGCACGTATAACTGTAAACAATTTCTGTATGACAAGGATAGCATGCAATGTGCCAACGTTGAACTGAGTAATTCCCATTTTAACTCACACTATTCGATTCACTGAGATGTGTGTTTACGAGACAATACAGTAAAATATATCGTTCTGAACCAACGACTATGTGGTAAATAGGATATTTTGGTATCAATGTACGACATCAAGGAACAGAAAGACTGAGAATGTAATTTCTCGATCCATTGCGATGTACGGGCCATACACCATCCGTCTTCCCGATACATCTAGAATCGTCCAGACACAAAAAGGAACAGAGAGAGATAAACATTAAGGTTTTTTTGAAAGATACTGCTTTGTCGAAATTTCTTATCTAAAAGTGAAAGGACAACTCAGAACTGACAGAACACTTAGTTAAAGCCATCCATGCTTCGGACCGGACCTGAACTGGTGACCCATGGAAAGTGAAAGTTAGTCCCGCGCTACCAGGCCCTGCTTACAATAGTTTATCACAGTACATGTCGTCGTTCTTCCTTCAGTTTTGCTATACCTGTTTTATTACTTCTTTTCGAAAAATAAAATGTTTTTCCAATTCATGATCTGCACACCTCGTCCATTTCAAGTTTCAAATAGTAAAGTAGAAGTGTTAGGTTAGTAGTAGCTTTAGTTTTTTTGTCTCGCTGTATTGGGAAAACTGAATAGGTAAGTTTTCCTTTAAGGTTTCTCGAATACTTGTACGTAGGACTATAACATGAAGTTCGAAAGTTGACTCACAAGCCGTCAATGTTATGACTACTTGCAGAAAACTATTTGAATCTACATTTTTCCCCTTTCCTCCACTATCAATGGCTGAGCGAGGACTTACATCTAACAAAAGTAAAATAATATTTGTTAGAATATGTAAACATCATATTTTCCTTCGAATTTTAATTTCGTTGGTACATTTTCAAACGCATTTGGAAAGTAATAATCTAGGTACAAACAAGGCTACCTCTAAAAAATTCTATAAAATTTTATCTCTAATACTGTCACATCTTAACCAAGTTAATAAAGTCTTATTTCAGTCTTGAGAATTACGTCCATTACAACCTTCGCTTCCGTAGGTATGACTGTATCATTACATTTCTAGCTAACTACTGATAGTTTCCCATCGTTTCCCGTGACTCAAAACAATTCTAAATTCTGCATTATCTTTTTTCGCCTCCCCTAGTTGGTTCCTGTTTGGTGTAAATGACGTTTAATGCTAAATATCACCTTGATCCTTCCTCTTTATAATCTGATGGGAGACGTATACTTGACCTTGTCTTATTTATTACTCTCTTACTACTATTAATTTTCCTAGTTTCACTTAAACACTCTTTTATTTCACAGTTTTTCATAGGTTACAATAAACTCAACACAAGTTTTAAGTGTGCTCAACACCTTGGTGACAGCCATAGTTCATTTCTATATATATCTGATTTTCTCACTTAAATTGCAACTAATAGCTGTTACCATATCACTAAGCCATCTTCTCTAAAGTGTGTTGTCCATCATCTTCTTCTTGGTTCCGGGTCTATTGCGCCCTGTTTATATTTTGCTGCCAAAATTACTCCCAAAATTCCATTTGTATTTGATATTCATAACTTTGATAATAATTAAATAATTTCTATATGTCCTCTGCACTTGTAATTACAAACTTCGCTGCCCTCTTTTCAGATTATTGAATTTGTAAATTGAGTATTATGATAACCAGGCGACACACAGTGTGAAATCTCAAAACCCTGCAATCATTTTTATGATTATTACTATTATTATTAATATCATCATCACCATCATCAATATTACATTATTTGCTTTGATAACTTATAAGTGTTATGATTAATTGTATTAACATTTGTAAATCAATTTGTGTATTAAGAAAGAGTTCCACAAGCCGTAGTTTGTGTAGTGTTTCGGTAGCGTGAGTTTATTATCGGTAGCTAGCATTGTAACAATCTTTGGCTGTGGCCAATAATAGCAGAGCGGCCATATTGCACTGAAAGTTCGGCGGCCGATCTGTGAGTAAAGTATGACGCGGGTTATAGCTTCATTGTATGAAATCTGTAATATGATGTAAAGATTTTAAATGCTATTCGCAAGGAACTGTTCTTAATAAATTGAGTGATATTTCCTTAGGAACAGTAATTATCGTTTCAACAATTAATAACAATGTCTTTCATTTTCGGGCCGTTTTGCGTTACTAACGACGTGTAATTAAAACAAAATTGAGCATTCAGTTAGCATGTGTTCGAGACGAGAGTAGTTCTTTCTCGTCCATAATACACTGTTACCAATGGCGTAGCTAGGTCAACAAGGGCCCCGGTGCAAAAAATTTATTTTGGGCCCTCAGGCCAGACGGACGACCTTTTTTTTTTGCTTTTTGTGCTGGTAGGGGCTCCCTGAACTGAGGATGGGGGCCCTTGAATGGTTCTTTAGAGGCCCCTGATCAGTGGTTGGGGTCCCCCTGATCAGCGAGGGCCCTTAGTGAGGGGCTCCTGTGTTCTCAGGGGCCCCTTAGACGACGGTAGAGCTAAAAAAAAAAAAATGTTGCTAGTTTGCCGTGAAGGCTCGTGGGCCCTCTAAACTGCGCTTGAGGGCCCCTAGAGGTGCACGTAGGGGCCCTATGAGGTATGCTTGGTGGCCCCCTGAGCGTGAGCGTAAGGGCCCCGGTGCACTGCACCGCCTAGCCCCATAGTAGCTACGCCCCTGACTGTTACCCCAATTGGTGTGGAAATGCTAAGTTACGTAATTCATCAGAGGCTGTCTGGTAACTGTCAGCAGCAATTAATCCACACTAATTGAGAGGAAAGCTCGTCATAGGATTACATATTTTGAGTTCGTTGATTTTTTACGAGATTATTGAAATGCAGTCCAGTAGTCACATTCATTATAAGTAAAAGTTATTGGGCAACATCTTACTGAATCATTAACCAAGAATGAAGCTTCATGAACCGCCTAGTTGAGTCTGGGACTCAGAATTGTGATCGCCTCCGTACGTCTCAAGAGCTTCTTGGTGACCGTGGAGTGGCGTGTGAAGACTTGTCCACGTGGTCCGGGGCACAGCGACCGCAGAGCGGAGGTAATGAGCTCGTTAAGTGGCTCTCAGGCAGCACAGCCAGGACTCAAAGGGTCAGACCCGCCGCAACGCTGATACGCCCGCTCTGTTAATTAACAACACAGTTCGTTAATTTAAAGGAACCTACTTACGGATAAGATCTGCGGGATGATAAACTCGCTGGATAATGAAGACGAAGTGTTTCCTTGTCCTGTAGCTCCTGGAGGGGCGTGGGTGCAAATTAAAGTACAGTATATCATCATTAGCTTAGATCTTTGGTAAATTACAAAACAAATTGGAGAAAACGTCGCAAAGTATCGCAACATAACAAGTAGTCGTTCAAGGAAGGATGTTTGCGAAAGGGTAGAATTTTTTTTATCAAATCTTTGCTCGATGTCTAATTCATGTCTACACTTCACTGGACTCTAATCAATCACTTTCTTCAAGGTAAATAAAAAAAATTACACACCGGTACACGAAGTTAACATAACATTTTCTTTTGTGTTCTATCTGTGGTAAATTTACATAGCAGAAAACTACTTTGGTCAACATCAGAGCAAATGCCACTACTCAACGGGAAAATCACGATCAATAGTGCTGTGTTTATAAACCTGCCTTTCCAGTTAGCCGATGTGGCTGAAGGTCCTTAACGGTACCTGGCGCACAACGCGGTGTTAGTTGATTCGAACCACAGAGGTGGAAATTTTTTCTTCATTTGCAACTAGAGCATCAGGGAGGATACGTCGTGCACAATTCCTACTCACAAACTAGTCTACACAACATGCAAGAACGCACAACATCACAGTGATTTGCACACATACAACACCAATGTCAGAAACACAAGGAACAGAGATTATACCTTTCGAACTAGGCCTAATACTCCTCCTGGGGAACTATCCAAAAAATATTCAGGTAACAAATAATAGTCCTGCGCTATTTAATCAAGTAATTAATGTTCCAATTAACTTCCAGAAATTGATCAATTTATTTTGTGCATCAAACAATCTTGGTATAATTCCAGAATTTTCTTCAACTGTCGTATTTATTCTATGTAACTCAGAGTCAAGAGAAAAGATTTCTCTGTCGTGGTAGCCGTCCCTTTTATAAATGTTGCGTTTCTCCTAAAACATTAGTCTACTGGTATAAATGCTTATCAGATCAAGGCAATTCATTCGTTTTTTGATTGATATTGGTGCATATCAAGTAACAATTCTGGTGCTCGCATGGAGGCAAAATTTGTATGCCAGATTCGTCTAAATAAATTTAGCCAAAATCTCAAACAATATTGTGCTTTCATGAAGCATTGCAGTAATATGGACACAAACAGGATTGAATATGAGGATAAGTAATTACATACAATTCAGTGAAGTGGTGAATACTGAGACATTTCCAAAATAGGCAGAAGTGCAGGACATGTCCGCTTGTACACCAGAAGGATTAGTTTTGTGGTGTGACTCACTGAAGCTAAAAACGAATTCTAACTTTGGTGGACGAAACAGCGAAAAAGTAGTGACAATATCGATGTCAAATGAAACACATGTACGAGACTTAGCAATATAAAATTCTTAGGTAGCCAAGGAATAAACGGTGTGGAAACCAGTGTACGATTCTAAAAAATCTGACGTGACAATAGGAGTGTTTGGTTGTATTACTACATACTCTTGGACTGTGTATTTGTATTTTACATGACCTATCCTGAGGCGACAGCTTTTGCGTGGCTCGGAAATTGGCTGTAATATTGCCGACTGGAGGCACCTTGCGTCGTGGAGGGGGTTCTGAAGTGGAAGGAGGCAAGAAGGAGATCTTTGCCCGACAGGCAGACGTGCCTACCAATACTCTCCAGGCTACAGGGAACACTGGTGGAGCACCCCTGTGGTCCTGTGCATTCGGCAAACAGCTGACATCCTGCACACCAACACCACGCTTTTGGTAAAATCATCACTTCGAATTCTGTCTATTACAAACTACAACCAACCGCAACACCCCTATGATGCGGCCTTTCCACTCTAAACAAAACTCATGCTCTAACAAATTTATGACGTCCTAAATATTATTTGTTAAGTTTTGTATCAGTAAACAGTTATTTGATTTTTAAAATTAAATAAAGCCCTGACCTAATTACCTCAAATAAACTTTTTCTTCTGTTATTCCAAAAATATACATCAAACCATTTCAATATGAAGCAGCAAAATTTGCTTTTTTCTTTGCAGAAGCCCTGCCGACGTCGACGTCCTTGGAGGCGGGAATTGGAGCAAGGAACGGGAAGGAATTTGGCCATGGCTTTTTGAAGATACCATCCCGGCTTTCGCTTGGAGTGATTTTGGGGAAAACATAGGAAATACACATCTGGATGGTCCGACGGGGATTCGAACCCGCGTCCTCGCGAATGAGCGTTACCACTCACCCACCACGCTCGGCATGAAAGCTTGATTCTCTTTTGAAATATCAGCCCTTGGTAAGGTTTTATTTGTTTTTCACAGAGTATTTTCAAGCGTGAAACGACAGGACCTCAATGGTTACTCCACGAGAACTTCCCGTGTGTGAGACGTTGTTTGTGGATTTAAAGATATACACCTAAAAAATATACGAAAATTATACAAAATGTTCAAATAGAAAAAAATATTGATGTAAATAGATGTTGTGTGACTGGGTAGGCCTAAGTATTTGTTAATAGTAAGTATACTAAATTTCTGCGACCTTTTCCAGTAAATTTCAAATAATGCAGCTCTTATGGATTCAGTGCAGTGAGGATACCATTAAGGCGTGACATGAACGCTTGCATCAACCGGCTACAAAATCCATCTACTGCAATCTCTACGCTCACAGCATAAATACAAACATTTGATTTTGTTGCTGATAAGCTGCACAGAACTGATAGCGAGGAAGGCTATCTGCATCGTGTTTTGCCTACCGATAAGGCATCGTATCATGCCCGTGACATTATCAACAACTACAGTAGAGTTTTGGATCCTGAATTAGTGCGTATACTGCCAGGTATAGATCATGGCAACTATTAAACGCTCCAGCATACCTACTTTATCCATTTTAGAAAAACGTTAGTACATTTAATGTTACCTTAGACAGGTCGATTGAAATTGAAACCCCACGCCAGTATCCCTCCATACCACTGAACGCTTTTGTATCTAAGAATTACGTTTAAAATTTAATTTAATCAACTCCTTCCACATTTCACCAAATTTTATCTTAAATTCTTTTACTGTTTCAGGTGGATTGTGCAAGATTACCTCCAGTAATTTCCTCCAGACCCTAACTCCCTTTTCTACAAAAGAAAATTTTCCTCTAGCTGAAAAATTGAGTTATAAATTTTGGGATCTGTTCCATTCCAATTACTACTCCTGTTTAATTCACAAATATTTATCGAGGCTTCCTGCCAAATTTATTCCTCATACCCTCCCAGCTGTCTTTTCGACCGCCTCCTATCTTCCAATGATTCGCAACCCAGCTGCTATATCATATTAACTGCTAATTGTGTTCAGTAATTAAAAAAAATAGCTGTCTTCTTTTGTTCCTCCTCCTGCTCCTGTATTTCATATGGAAACGTAGGTCCCACAATACTCAATTAGGCTCAAACAATTGTATTCTTATTTCTTCATTTCCCCGGAACACTCCTGCAGTAAGTGCAGGATTTGTAACTTGTCCCTACCACATGTCCAATGTGTCCTGCTCAATCGAGTTTAGTATGAAATTTTATGCCAAGATATTTTCTGTTTCCAACAAGCATAAAATATAAGGGAAATTCGAGCGTACTTTAAGACCAGCACAATGGACTTATAACCTCCCATTAAATATGTTCAGTCTGCCAGTAAAGGCCCCTGCCAGGCAGACCTCACACACAACGCGCCTGCACGCCGGGATACATATACGACTCCAAACAGGCGCAAAACAAACCAGGAAAACAAATAGAATCATCTAGAAGCTAAGTGGGACTATTTCTTACAGAGGTCGCCGTACTACCGCACAACGGAATTCCTGCGCCAGGCCGCCTATATAAGCGTAGCCGGCCGCTCCACCGCCAGTTCCAGCCTGACCGCTGAACCAGCGTCAACTACAGAAGACCACCGGAAGTTCGCGAGAAGTAGAAGCCGTCACTCTACCCCGGATCAGGACCAGGCTGAAATTCTCGACGGTCTTCTGATAACTGTAACCACATTTGTTTATGGTTTACCTGTTGTATTGTGTACCGAGTAATAAACTTCAAGGAACCGTTAAGTGTAGTTCACTTCAGTGGCGACAAGGTTGGGATAAGAACTCTCGACCATCATGGCTACGCCAGCAGCACCTACGGAATGGCAACAGTTCCTCCAAGGACTTCTACATCAGTTCTTCGAATCTCAGAGACAACTGATTGCGGAAGTCAGGAATCTCCGCCAACCCACGGCCCCGCCTCCGTTCCCAGCATTCAACGACGACGTCGAGGAATGGGAGACCTACGAGAAGCGCATAAGACAACACTTCGCAATTCACCACATAACCAAAGAAGAAGACCAACGTGCATATTTCCTTTCCTGGAACCAATCGAAGATGTATGTCTTGCTCACCAAACTTCAGCCACAAGACCCCGACACCCTCACCTTCACGACCATCTGTACGACACTGAATGCATACTACAGACGCCGGTACCATGTCGTCGCGGCCCGCGTCGAATTCTATCAATGCCGGAAGAAGCCCGATCAGACGTATCGCCAGTGGGCGGCCGAACTCCAAGGCCTTAGCAGAAAATGTAAGTTTCAAACTCGTTGTTCCCACGAATCCTACGCCGACGACATGGTGCGTGATCACATCATACAGGCTGCACCAGATGCCGCACTCCGGCATGACGCCCTCAAGTTAGAGGACCCATCCCTGGAGCAGGTCATCGAACTTGCCTACAAATTCGAAATATCTACGGCCGCAGATCGCCGCCTGGAGTCCTGGGCGGATGTGGCCGCAATCCGAACCGACGTAGAAGACACACAGGACGTCGCCGCCATCCAGAGCTCCCAGTCGCGCTCCTTCCGACACCACAAGCGGGGACCGCTTCCTCAGAAGGACATCGAACCGGCCCGTTCCGGCAGGGGCACCAAGTCTCGGCAGCAGCAGCGGATCCCGCAGCGCCGACGCCGCAGCCCGCTCCGCCTGCCCTCCTGCCCCGCCTGTTATTCAGCACATGAGAGGGAAAATTGTCCGGATCGTTGGGCTA
>JARYHS010009186.1:198366129-198575600 GCA_031002005.1 Vandiemenella viatica
CATAATCACCTTCCCTATTCAGCATATTTTGGTAAAGACTGTATGGTTTCCAGTATCACTTTTCAATGAAAAAACATCGGCATTCGTTTTATACATTTATTCCATCAAGTTAATCACAACGTCATTACCGTTTCAAAACTTAAGCTTTTTTTTTTTTTTTTTTTTTTTTTACATTGTAGCAGATGTTTTGAGACTATGGTTAGAAGAGCAGAGTGGCTCCATTTAAGTATAAAAAAATTACCTGCCGGCCATTTTTAGAAAGCAATTACAGAAACGACAGTTAAGTTGTTGTTTTTGTTGCTTTAGGGCGCGTCGACAGCGGGGTCATTAGCGCCCTACGACAGTTAAATGCTGTCAATTATCCTCGGGTTCTGTCAGTTTACAAAGAACTTGGAATGTGAAAAGCGACTAAAACACAATAAATACAAAGAGTATAGAACAAAACACGGAGTCAAGAGAATCATATTCGTATTGATAAACCGTCTTAAATGTATTAGGCGAATATACTATTCAAATAATTTAATTAAAGTTTAGTTTCAACGGAGCTGAGAACTAATCACATTGCTACAATTTGATTAAAGATGTTTTTGAGAAAAAATTTCGTTCCTCGAATAAGGCTGATGAAATTCCTGTTCTGCACTCCTTACTTGGCTGGATCTGCCTTTCTCGAGACTTGAATTATTCCCTTACCCAAGTCGTCTAAGTACCGAATAACAAGCACTATAAAACTGAGTCGTTTTCATATACATTACATCGGCTTACCCTAGCCGTAAATGTGGTAGCATTCCATGCTAGAGGTCACTATTTAGATGTTTTAAGTTGAGGCCCATGATTTGGATTGTGAGCCCAACTTTTGATTGCTGGTTCCAACGTATGGCTCTGCAGTGATGTCATTGAGTTTGTTTCTCCGTCCTGTAATCTCACAAACCATACAACCTGCTGTAACTGATTACTGGTGTCAGAATGCCTCGCTTCGTGTCGACACTTTCTACACAAATTTTAGATCTGTAACTTTTTAGAAGTTGCCTAGATGATCTGAATTACAATTCTGGAATTAAATAAAGCAATTTTTATAAGACGAATCGAGCTTAAGAATAATTTTGTGGCATGATTCACCAAAAGTTACACATAAATGATCCCTCATTGTTATATAAACTTTTATAAACATCGGATTTAATTTAGATAGTGAGGCATCAAAGAAGGAATTATAATTAACAATATACCACACATAAACCAAAAACATTTCTTCCAAATGTTTACATTTATTTTATTTTGTAGAGCTTTCCTTTAATCAGTAAGGGAAAAATGATTACAACTTGTAACCTAATGGTGTCTCATAAACTAAATTACAGATAACATGTATTCAGTGGAGCCTACGTTACCAGAATAACAATAATTGTTGGTTAAAAAAGTAATAAACATTTGAAAAACCTATTCTGTTTTATAAATTAAATACTTACTATATTAGTGCGCTATAAAAATAGTATTTTATATAGAATACAGCTGAATCCCAAGGAACCAGCGACAATATATGTAACATTAAAATAAGAAACGTCAAAGTCATATTTTTTTTTCCAGTTAACGTCAGTATGTATACGAATTTCCATAGTGATAGTCTCAGCACATACCAGAGTTCCAGGAAAATGTGCCTCAAAATAGAGCACTCTTAGATACCGCGCGATGGAGGTACTGAGTGAATAGGAGGTCATGGACGAAGCATAGAACACCTGCAACCAACAACCACAGCTGCGAGTCACGCAACACTTTGTATGAAAGCAGTAAAGATAATATCACCACTCACAGAAACCTATTTACTTGCCGCATACGTTTACTCAGTAGCACGTAACTCACACAGGATAGTGTCTTGCATGGTGACCAACTGCAGGATAACGTATATACGGTTATCACATAATTTTCTCATCTGTTGACAGAACTGGATCAGAACGTGAGGAAACAGGCTCCAAAATCATTGGCGTTTACTCAAAAACAATGGAATCACATACAGCAAATGATTCTCTTTCGACGTAATACTCATAAATGCTTATACCAGTGAGATAACTTATGTGTGAACACCACACACTTATGGATGCAATCTGCGATAGTATAATTTATCCCTCATACTTCATATCATTTAGCAAGGGATTTACTGGTGCTGTAGCGCTCTAGCCTTTCTTAGCAAACATTATATAGCTCGAGAAAACACTAAACTGGAGAAGGCATTGTATCTGCCATGATACTACGTGATTCAAATCAAATTAGATTGCTCTATGTTTATCGTTATCTCTAGAGGTCTAGGTATGTCGAATAACAGAAAGAGTATTAACAGCAAATGATTTTAAAACTTCTGTGTTTCTCAGCTTCTGTTTTGTCTATAACTTCTTTTTCTATATATCACTGACAAATACGTCATGGCACATATGCTACAGGATGTTAGGATATTACATCACCAAAATCGGTTTATGTTTACACACGAACACAAGACTTAATTTTACTAGAAATCAAACATCACGTTCCACAATCATTCTGGAAGGCTTCGATGAAACAAGATAACGTGAGAAGTGTATAAGGTAATAAATGCTGTTTCAAGGTCTGTATAATATTCATCTCTGCCAGTGTACTAAGTTATGGAAGACCAATCCACTAAGCGTGGTGGGTGAGCGCAAACTGTCGGGCCTGGCTATTCAAAGAACGAGTATTCAAATCACCGTACGGGTATCAAGATGTTAGTTTTCCATAATTACCCCAAATTATTCCAGTCAAATGTAGGGGTGGTTCCTTCAAATTCCTTTCCGTTCCTTGTTTACAGTCCTTTCCCGCCTCTAATGACGTCGAGGCATTTGCGGAGTAAACCCTTAAGTAACATAAAAATAAAAGATAAGAATTATCTCTGTTACAATATTAACTATATTAGCTAGTGCTGTTGCGTACTAGCACGTAAAGCAGGACAATACAGTGGATCACTTTTGTATAAGTGATATTTAAGTCAGCTGGTCGATCATGCTTCAGAACTTCGTGCCGAAACCTCTGCTTCACGATTCAAAAGATAGCTACGAAAATGGAATATATTATTCAAATATTTCATCAGCGAGAAAAGCAAACATGTGTTTGATTCCAAACAGGTTGTTGAAAGTTAGCGATATTGTTCAAAACTATCGTAAGTGTTTCCAGCCAGGGTTTGATGTTATTTAAAAGCAAAAAATGTTGTCAGCACAAAGTCCAGTAGAGCTCGGTAACCCCTTTCTGGAATCCTATACTAGACCACAGGTGGTTTGGTCAGAACGACGCTTCTGTCAATTTATTCTGCAGTAATTCGAGCGGTCTCCGTCACGTAAAATAAAGTTCGCTTCGATTAACCACTTTCGGGTTAGTTTTACCTGAAATATGTGGTCGTTATGACCGAAGAATTACCTCCCTCTAGAGCACAGAGCAAGCTACGGAGATAAATTTATAATTAGCGAGAGCAAGAACAAGAAGCTTTAATAAATTCACTTGATTGGTATATAGGGACAAACATATGAATAATCATGAAAGTACGGAATAAAATTAATTCTGACTTAATTCATGAATATTACTAAAGAAATTATAGCTAATTGAATGCACTTAGCTAGTTCCTGTCAAACATACGTGGAGTCCAGATGTTGCTTCTGTGATGGATGGTGACGATCTCTCTGGGTGTCAGTTCTAAAGTGCACTCCGTGACGTAGGCCTGGGGGGGGGGGAGGGTGAATCCGTAACCCATTGGCTACTAGTCACATGTCAGTCGGGTGACCCTCTTTATTAATTGTTCCATTACAGCTCAGTAAGGTTGTGAAGGGAACAGGGTGCGAGGAGGCTTTTTCAAGCTATATTAACCTTGGAGCATGACGCGTAGACAAAAGATTTAAGTTGCATGAAGCATGACCTGGGAAGCTGACTCTAACTGAATATGCTATACTATGATGACTTAAAGTTATATCAATTCATTACAATTCCCGACGAGTTTATTTCTCAATATTCATTTGACAGCAAGCTGAGGAGGACAAGTGGATGTCGAGCTTCCAGAAGTTATTTTGAAATGAAACTTCTTTTGTCGCATTAGATGGGGAGTGATTTCGTTTAGCAGTGTAGTGCAAACTGGTGACGGAATTAAAGAGCTGTCAATACTGCTACTTCACAAAGGCAGTTAATTCGCAGCTATCATATACATATTGAGCATGTACACCGTATTACGAAGTGAATTAATTTATGCGATCTGAAGAAGTGACGACAAAATCAGGATACAATATTCGCCAGATTCGAGAATCATGAATCATAATTGTTGATAAAAATTCTTCTCGGGTGTTCTGCCATACACGGCGTTTCGACAGCTAGCTCCGCTGTCTTCATCAGGCGAAATGGTAGGTCAAAGTTGCTAATGCCAAAACACACACGACTGATACGCGAGAAGTATTTTTTATCAGCTGCACGCCGGGAAAGACAATTCTCACACTAGGAATCACTATTTTTTTATTTCAAGTTACTGATTTTTTAATCCATTCGGGCCCCTAGAGACGTGAATACCAGCTGTTAGATTACTCAGACGGCTTAGTGTGAACCATGGAAACGGAGGGACTGATAAGTTACCATGGCTAGAACAAGGCTTGTAAGAGCTGGAGCATATAACCCGAGGGGAAGAACTTTGGTGTTGACATCTTTCTGCGGAGCGTTTAAGCGGTGTCCTGTATGATAAGTGTATTTTTGTTTGTGAAATGTGTAATTTTATGAGGAGGAGATTGGGACCGTCCCAGCATTCTCCTAGATGACTGCAGGAAACCACATAAAAACGACTTCAGGGCGGTCTGTAGACGGGGCCCAGGACTCCAACCTGTCCCGTTGTATCTCCCAGACGTAATGTGGTAGCGAATTGTTGTTACTATTATCATTCTCACTTCAATCGTATAGTCTTCGATATTTTTAACTTGATAGGGGATTGGGCTCCTAGTCGCTGTGTTCGTAATGAATCATTCATCGCTTTTATTACGAGGATACATGCATTTAAACAAAAGTCTTGGGAGAGGTCGAAGGTAATATGTACAGGAGCTGTCCTCTTTTGTAAGACAGAGAATGCAATTAGTCAGTATTTGAGCCGATGTTAACGTTTTCGGCATCTGAAACTTCAGTATTCCATGGTGTGATTTTAGACTGATTTTTTGTTGCTGTGAGGGCAGTATTAAAGATTTATTTCTCTCTAAGGAATAAATCGATTGCCTGTAGATCCTGTAAAACGTTAGCCGACTCCTCTTGTCAGCGGCGACAGTGGCTGGCTACCTGTTGGGTTGGGGTCAACGACCTTCGCACTGGTCAGTCTCCACGGTGGACATTTCACGCGGTGTCGAGCGGCATTCCTTCTCGCGTCGAGATATTATTCATTCCTCGAGGAGCCAGCTGTTTACAACATATTTCCTACGGACAACAGTTAAACAGAAATATCTGAAAGTAACGAGGCGGAATTTTCGACGTGAATACGTCTTCCTCGGTCGGTAGCGGGTAATATCCCAGAATTACCAGAAACCTGAACACTGTCCGTTTTGAAACTACTAATGTTCAAAAACTACGCAGCGGAGGACAACGGAGTAACGTCGTTCGTGAAAGAAGGCATGGAAAGAACAGGTAATGTAAAGGCAAATAAGTGCATGCCGAGTGGTCTTAGAGAGCAGATCACACTTGTTTGTCGTGCGACTTGAGCCAAAATAATACTGTTTCATATGAAATACATTATAATAATAATAATTCCGTGTGGTCGTAATGGGTTTCTCTTGGCTGCGCTTTCCGCCCCTGTCGTAGCCGCCTTAACCTAACCTACATTTTACCGTGGAATCCGAACCACGGAAATGTTCTGGCGTGCTTCATTCACATTACACAGCAAACTGTGCGAGAAATGAAGGTCAGATTAAGGGCAGGATTCGAACCGGAGACCTTTCGATCCCCTTTCCGATACCTTAACCACCGAGCCACCAGACCACTCTAAATACATTATTATGGTTATTTAAGCCCATATTCAGATCGATAATAGTAAATTTCGGAAATCTGGGAATTGCGAAAGTGAAAATGTCAAAGTAAATGATAATAAACTGGAAGTAGTATAAGTGAAACGCATGCAGATTTAAACAAACCATTTTGAAAATTAGTAGAGGTGTTACTTTAAGGACTGAGTGATTAAACTGACCGTTGAAAACTATGTGTTGCTACCGGTATGGTCCAGGCGTCGATATTGGCTGAATCCGTATACGCCAAGAGGTCATTGATAGAGTAAATAGCTCATTTGTCATCTGATTTTAGGCAAAATAAAATCATTTTGTACGGAATTCAGTACGGCGGACAATTTGAAAGACAATTTAAAGAGCGATAAAGGCAAATTTCGAAAAATTATGATACTTTGAAAGTGAAAATATCAGAGTTAAGGGAAAAAAAGTGGAAGCAGAACAATTTGAACGCTGACAAGATTAAATGAAACCCCGCTGGAAATACAGGAGTCCGATCTACCAACTGAGCAAGAAAGCCGAGCGAGCAAAAGCAATGCGGGAGTCACTGCTCGTCGGGACAACCCATGTGGGGGAGGCAGAACTACGGACTAACCGGACACAATGATTCCAAACTCCATCAAACTGGGCTTTATTTCTTCTGAGAACCTACCCTGAAACACGTGCTGTAGCAGTTACGTAGTGACGAGTAGTTTCTCTTGTTTACCTAAATTTCATATTCAGGTAAATATGGGAGTATTCACGTTAAAAACTTGCTGTAGTTATTATGATACACATTTTTTTTTTTCTTTACGGCTTGTCAGTGCCAGCCTGGTTCGTTAAGCAGGCTCTGTAATTCCACGTTATGAGGAGTAACGATACAAAGAGTTTGCATCAATGTGCAAATTACGGCATCTGTTAAAGCGGAACGAATCAGACTGATAATATATGCATTGAGCTCGTTGCAGGTATCGTAATACTACGGGTTGAACAACATCCTCTTCGCACGAATCTCCTTATACGGTAGATTTACTGCCGGATATGTCCATTCAACTGTTTCGTAATATGATATTAATTATTTTTTTACGATTTTTCTGAAGTTCGCTAGACGACTAAGTTTAAGCGTCGCAGTTATAATTGGATAAGCCTCTTATAACTCGCGTCTGGCGCAGTGATCAACGGTTTGTTGTTTGGTTTTATGTTTCCGTCTGGCTTTCACAAACTTTATGTAGTGGGTAATTGAATTACGTTTTCAAACCGCTCTTTTGATAAATAATTCTAATGGATTAAATCCTATATAATCAGAAATGTTTCATAATCAGCCAAAATTTAAAAATAGCTTGCTAATGATTGTAGGCGCTTGTCTCCCGTTTATCGTATGTCAATATTATGCTCTGTATTATTATTGTTAGAACTAGTTTAGCTGCGCGTGTCTAGATATAAACTTTAAATCAAAACACCAATCTTTTGTCCAAACGGAAACATTTTATTATTTCAAATACTTAATGTTTGGTTTTCGTAAATCACAGTTTTGCCATTTAACGTTGAATATTTTCCCGTATTTTTTCGATGTTTAGAATTTACGATCTTTGTTACCCGAAACACTATGACATCCAATAAATTGCTAGGGCATAAAGTAAAGCCCTTCATGCGTACCGAGTGGGTGGGTGAGTGGTTAACGCTCTGAACTCGCGTTCGGGAGGACGCCAGTTCGAATACCTGTCCGGGCATCCAGATTTGGGGTTTCCATTGTTCCCCAAATCACTCCATGCGAATGGGGGGATGCTTCCTTCAAAAGGCCATGGCCGAATTCCTTCCCGTTCATTGTCCCCAGTCGTTCCCGCCTCTAAGGACATCGAGGTCGACGAAGCGTAAAGCCACGAGGGGAAAAAAAATACCTTCATACGTCTTCAATGCAAATATAAACATAAAAAGAGTTAAATGTTTTTGAATGCAATTCCCAAGGAAACAGTGCAAAATGGGATTAAAGCCAATTTCAAATGGAAAAAAATAGATTAATCACTTTTATTTGTTCATTTACATTATTTACCTTACTGCTTTGTTTATTTATTATTCCTGATACGTGATACATAGGCTTTTTCGGTTTTAAAAGGAAAGTAAACCAATATAAATAAACAAAAATCGGAATCAATATTTTATACAGGTAAAAGAAGAATACTAACAACATTATTAAACATTGATAATACTTTTCTTTAATAATCTTTCTTTTCCACTTACTATATCCATATTATAATACCTGACAAAATTAATTTGTACGGTGGCTCATGATAAAATCACACTAACGGAGTCGATCAACTATATTTTAGCCGACAAATAATCTCATATTTCACAAAGCACTTTCATTGTAATTAAACGTTTCTTTATTTCGCTTATCGCCTGATGCTGTTGGGTTGATGGTAAACCTCACATAATTGCAGTGAAACCTCAAGATCGTCAAATTTGGACAAATAATAAAAACAACAGCTAAAAATCAGTTATGTTTTAACCATTTTGCCAATGATATCAGTTGAGCCTTATGCATGAATACAAGGTTAAACGTTGTTATTTCACCATTATACATTGATTACCAGCTGACCATGTCCGACAGAACTAAACCGGAAATGGTGAAAAAATCCCACAAAAAGTTACTAACAACAGACTAAAATTTTTAAAACGATAAGAGAGACGAATTTAATAAACAACAAAAAGATATAATTTTTATTGATGTTATTTCAAATTAATAATCGGTATATTTACTGGAGACAATACGCTAGCGATAAATTCTCATTCGCGATACAGCAGCTGAATACGTCGCAAGCCAAACAGTTGGTTTCGCAGGGTTGCCTAACCGGTCTGTTCTGAGGTCGAGGGACCGACGATTCTCAGAAACAGACTTCCATCGTCGCAAAACCTTGATTACTGCTATTCACTTAATTTTAGTTAAAAGCCTTAGGAAATAAGTGATAAATAATTTAGAATAATTGCAGTGAAAAGATGAAAAAAGACGCAAAGAATTTAGAACTTATTCACGAATTTTGTTTTATTGGAGTTAATCGATATACCGTATGGAAATTCTGAATGAAGTTCCACATAAAGCTCTAGTTTCCTGAATACCGACATGCGTTTTACTTACTGTTGAAATGCTGTTTTTTGTTGTTTTCTGAGGGTGTTTGTGAGCAGCTTATGAAGTCTCAGGCGAACTAAATAATTAGCCTATGCACTGCTTTAGTAGACAAAAGAATAATACTTGTTTAATTTCTTATTTGCAGAACAGTTGCGATACTGTCTGATAAACGTCCATTATAAACAATGGCGTAATCAACATTTTTAAACAGACGTGTAAGCAATTAAAGAAGTTAATATTTCGAATTTTTGATAAGACCTTAAATCATAAAGCACATTTATGTCTGACACATTAAATTTGAATTCAGTACATAAACTTAAACTGTGATATAAAATATCAAATAATACTCTGAAACATTGTAATGATAATGTTGGTGCCTAGTCAAAAATCTGATTGTCTTAAGAAAAACAATAAAAAAAACTTACTAGAAACTGGTAAATAACAAAGTTTAATGAGAATGGAATCGCTATCGACTAAGTTATCGTGGCAAGGAAACGTTACGATAAGTTTAATTTAATTTAATTGCGATAGAGCCCCGGTGGCAACCTTTGTAAATACCCATTTTTCCCTTTCCTGTACCCACATAACATTACGAATTTTTCAACTTTAAATTTTTGTAAATTATTCATTATTTCTCGTGGTAACTTATTCCAATCCCTGAATTTGTAAAGTTGTTATAAAATAAATAATACATAATAGTGTGGTCAAATAATCGATTAAATGATCGTAAGACGCACTGATGGGGGAGATAAACGACAGTATCGCACAGAAATAAGGTTTTTCCCGCAATGGCGTTGTCAACAATCAAACACATACACAAAACTCCCGCCAAATAGCTCGAATTAAAAGGCGTAGAGAGAACTCACAGTATGTAGCTTGAATGGAATCTCCAAATAATAAATTTGCACAACTGCTGTTTTTATTATTTAACATCGTATGCGAAGAAATAGTAATATATTCTTTGACCACCACAGACGGCAAGAACTGGATTCAAATCGAGTAATTTTCACTGTGGTGAAGCGTTTGAATGTCTTCAGTCCACTGATCCTGCATTTGACAACTTTCCCGTTGAGTGAGACGTTAAGATTGCATCGATGCTCTCAGCTGGTAAGAATGCAACGCACGCGTAGGTGTCACTTACACAGCCTGTTACTACTGGGGAACACTCTCGCGGGGCTTTTGGAATGACCCGAACCTGTTTTGGTGGCGCCGTATCGGTGGCTATAAAAGCGAAATATTTATCGGTCCACTGCTTGACGGCAGTTTACTACCGAACGAAATGCCACTGGCAGGGTTAGTACACGAGCAACGGTAATAAGGTAATAAGGAAAGCTACCAGCAGAAGTTCGATGGAGAACGAACAATATACAGTTGATTTTACTTTGCACTCCACTATATCAAGATTTAGCGTAAGTACTGTCTTAAGACTCACAGTGTTGATAGGTTCTGTCAGACGTAACTGTAACATCGCTAAAACACTATGGCAGCTGTATCCAGGTGAAAGCCTCAGTTCAGTGAGTGGTTAGATTATTGATGGCATGTGTTCTGAATTCGAATTTCAGCTTGAAGTCCTGGGTTCAAGTATGCGAACATCCTCAAAGAAGCATTAACCTGAAGTCACCTTAACTCTCCGCAAGACATTAAGCCTTGAGTTAATAACCCTCAGCTTTATCCTCTACATTTTAAGGAAGACACTTTTTTTACGCCTCATTAACGTCGAGGTCATTAGAGGCGGGAAAGGACAAGGGGTAAGAAAGAGGAAGAAATTCGACCAGGGCCTTTTGAAGGAACCTAGAGTGGCTTGGGGAAATAAAACCAAACCTGGACGGGGATTCACACTTGCGTCTTCCCGAATGAGAGGCCAGGGAGTTACCACTCACCCACCACGCATGACAAGGAAGACAGAATCGTAGGATGGAATAATAGTCTTATTTTTGTTCCTAAAAAGTAAATGATAATGTAACTGCTCCAAATTGAGGAAAAAAATCGTAACAAGTGAAATGTTAACCTATTATCGTTTGTGGTTACCTACTGGGTGCTATTACAAGTAAATTCACTTTCGAAGAGCATACACGAAAAATTATAATGTGATACTTATGACGTAATTGTAATTTGTCTTCTGCCCATTCGCTTTTTTTTTTTTTTTTTTTTTTTTTTTACTTATGACTTTACGCCTAGTCGACGGCTAAGGTCGTTAGTAGTGGGATGGGACTAGGGACAAGGAACGGAAAGGAATTCGGCGATGGCCTTTTTGGAGGGAGCATCCCGGCATTCGCCTGGAGTGATTTGGGGAAACCATGGAAAACCCAAATCTGGAAGCCAGGACGGGGATTCGAACCCGCGTCCTCCCAAATGCGAGGACAGAACTTTAACCGTTCACCCACCACGCGCGGTCTGGCCATTTGGAATATGACTGACTTTCTAGTATGTCTTTTGCCAATTATTGTATGTGAGGTGGTGTTGGGGATAACTTCTGATGGTGAAAAAACCATTTTATTAACCTGGTTGCATGAAGGTACCTTATTATAATTTCACAGGACAATGGGTAGTTCTATGCGCGCTTTCTAAGGCGGTCCGCTAATCCAGCATTTTACCTCTTGTTAATTTAAGTGGAAGCGGACTGAAGCAGCTTGTTCCCCAATCTATGTAATGGGAAGTTTCTGCTACTTCCAATGCTCGAGCACTGAAAACACATCCAGCAGAGGTCGGAGACCGTGAATATGAATGTCAAGGTTGTGATAGTCTAATGATTGGACGAACGAACGCAAGAGCAAAATCATACCAATTGAATCAACAACATTTTGATATGACACACTGTTTTCAAAGGCTTATAAAATTTTAAGAGTGCAAAACTACACGATATCGCAGTTTTGTACATATAATCATTAGCGATGTATCCAGGCACTTCGTGGACTACACCAGGTGGGTGAGCGATATCGCTCTGATCTCCCATTTTGAAGGACACTGGTTCAAATACTCGTCCGACCATCCAGATTCATGTTTCAAATTGATTTCCGAAATCACTCCAGGTGAATCCAGGGATGGTCCATTTAAAAGGCCATGGTTGAATTCCTTTCCGGCTCTTGTCTGCAAACCCTACCCGCCTCTAGAATGGTTGAAAATGCATGCCTCCAACGCTTCAAATGTGGGAAATGAAATTTAAAAAAAACGGTCCTCCTGATTCACCACCTATTCAAAGAAAAGGAAAATAATATCTAAAACTGCTGATTATCCTAACATTCAAAGGAGGTGTACTAATATATTCGAATTTTTCTGAAGCTTTTTAATGTTGTTCTATAGCTTCTAGCATGGAATCATATGCTGTAAGATGGGTATCGACTTTGTGCCGATTCTTAAGTTAGCATTATGATATTACAATATATGAAAGATGACGCGCTTAGAACTGAGTTCCCATTTTATTTTTACTAAGCAACTGTAAAAAATTAACCAACGACTATTTAAGCAGATCCCACAGGTCACTACAACAGAGATGATTTTTGGAAATATAAACCTCTCACTATGGTGAGTACCGAAACTAATTCATAACTGAATCATAAACTATTTTCGAGCAGACTTGTGGCCAAAATATGTTTTGTACGATACATTAAACCCATTACTATAAATAACCGGTGAAATTTTGAAGATGAGTTGGACAATTTTCTTGAGTTGTTCTTGCAAACATAAAAAGAAAGTTTTCTACAAGAAAGGAATTGCTGCAATATAACAAATACTCTGGAAATATAAGAGCAAAACAAATTTCTTAGGACTTTGTTAGAAGATTCTTTTAGAAGTTTCCTCTCTTCTTCTATTCCAATGTAAAGCTCGTTTGCAGCGCTATTTATGTTAGCGGTTACTAAAAGCATGAAGCGGAAATTTAAAAATAAAGTTACTGATGAAGTGCAATTTTAAAGTTATAAGTACTACTCTTTCATTTGTAACATCTGATATCTCAAACACGAAAAGAAAGGTCAATAAGACATATTCAAATTCGAAATGTTTAAATGTTGGTGGGAAGTGTAAAGTTTTGTAACGGTGCTTTTCTTCGTTGAAATCTTTAGCGTCTGTGATAGCAGGTGGTGTTCGCAATTAAACAGTCCACCGCTGGTGGTCCAAGGACCGGTTGAGGCTCGAAACAGCCACTGGAATCTGGTCATAAAAGCAACCGCCATATCGCGGAAGCATGCTGACAAAAAGGAAAAGGTTGCACAGGATAAATATTGATTATGACGGACCTTTTGCATCCGAAGACTGCGCTGGAGAACGTGTTGCAGAGAAAGATGAGAACAAAACGTATTAGTATTCCGGAAAGGAAACAGGATTTAGCTCTAAGTTACGCAGCGGAGGAACGCTCTGTGGCTAATGAAATTATGGACAATCATACACCCTGCGTTCCAAGGATATGTATATAAATTTACTTCTTTTAGTGGGTCTGTTTCCAATTATCTGAAAAATTCCCTGTTTGAAAAATTATTTTGCTTTGATTATTTTTTACGCCCAGTTTTCCAGATATCGTTTGTCTCAGGAATTTTCGTTATTAACAATTCAAAATCAGTCAATAACTTATTTGTATTTTCCACGTGTTCTTTTTGAGGTTATTTTTTACTTACACACAAATAAGCCTGAGAATATGAAAGACGGATTTATTAGTACCGATGTTTTGCGCTCCGAATCCAGATTGGCAAAAATGCAATTCAGATATAATTTCGTCATGTATGTCGAATGATGGTCAGCCTTATACTTCGGCCCATTTTACTTTTTTAGTGATGGAATTCTGCAACAACTTATGTTTTATTCAGTGCAAAACAGTTCCATAAACAAATAATCATGTTATAATTTTTTTGCCGGGCCCAGTGGGTGACTGGCAACGGTCGTGCCTGGCATTCAGGAGGACATGTGTTTGAATCCCCGTACGGCCATACAATTTGCGGTTTTACATGGTTTCCCAAAATCACTCATGGATAATGTTCCTATGGTTCCTTCAAAACTCCTTCAGTGATTTCCTTCCCATTCCTTGCCTCCATTCCTTTTCCACCTCTAACGACCTCAATGTCGACGAAGTGTAAAACCATAAAGGAGAAATACATATATTTTTTCGAGTACTTCTCCATACACGTTACACAGAAATCAGTAATTTTTCCACCCGCTTTGTTAGTTATTGTTGAATAGGGGTTAAAATACATTCCACGTTGTTTCAATTATTTATTTTATTTTATTTTCGGAGATCTCAGCTGTTAAAGTCATTAAGAATGAGACCCTGTTCTCCCTCTAATTTTTCAAAAAATAAAATTAAAAAATAATAATAGTCACCACGATGCCACTTAATAAGGACTTTCAGTGATGATTATTTTAGATAAGACATATTGAGATGGTTTTCAAATTACCAACAAACTTAATTTTAGTTTCCGTACCTGAGCTAAAAGGAGGGTGATGTTGGGAGAGCTCTTATCAAATTAAAAAAAAAAAGAACTTTTGTTACTAAAAGTTTCGTCTTCAATAAAAATCAATCGATGATCTTAGTTGTTAGATGACGTGAATACAATTGACTTGCCTATCAAGTTACTTGTTTTTGTTTTGTGTTTTAAACCTTGTTTTCTGACATCTAATATATTTGGTATCCTGATTGTAGAGCTGTGTGTTCGTATGAAAGTATTAGCGGAACATTAGCGTAGTCATAATATAACAGCTATTGAACGATAAGTACGACCGACATGAACATTTTTGTTTTGTTTAGTTTGTTGTTCAGAGGAGGAAAGGGTCTTTTACTTTATATCTGCTCACGATGATCTATCTGGAAACTCGATTAATGCAATATTCCTTCCCCATCTATTCTCACACTCTTCAGACCGTACCATTACGAATTCTCTGAAGTGACGATGACAAATTATGATGTTAGTTCGTGCATGCTGTTGATTCCTCTCAGAATCGCGTGGGCTTCTGGAGTACTTCCTCTAACCTGCACGCGATGGGCAGCTCCACCGGTTTGGCAAGATACTGGTGTCTCCGAACTGTTGCTGCCGATGTCGCATTTTATTTTTGCATTTGGCTCTTTGCCACGGCCGGTATATATAAAACTATGATCATTGTATCATTATTGTATTCTAGTGATAATATTGAGAAATACAGTAATTGTCTCATGTATAGGTAACAATAAGCAAAACCACGGTCATGTGTGATCTGTCACAGTTGCTTGCAATCTTCAAAACCTGGCTCATTCTTAAAGTTTGCAGTATACCTACACAGATATTTTTCTTCTTTGTAGCATTTATCCCGCATTGCAGTGTCTGTTTATTTGACTTCTTCTTCCATATGAGCAGGTCTTGTGGATGCTCAGGTGGCCATTGATTAGTCGCAAGTCCTACCGCAAGGTATCCAGCCAGACCTTCCTATACAGGTGTTTCATAATAGTTAAAACTTGTAGCGTCGGCAGGTATTGCTAAGGATACCTTCATTCGAAACGCGATAAGGTAGTCCTACACAGCTGTCCAACTGCAACATTATTACGGTTACCAAACAACAGTAACAATCACCTTACTTTTTTCCCTCTCGTATCATTTCCTTAGGTTCATTGCGTTATAATTTTGCAGGTGACTCAATTTTGGTTTCGTGTTATTATGATTTAATCTGCATACTGAAATTATTAATTTTTTTTAACAGCTTAATGTCTCTTAACAGCGAGGTCTCTTAGAGACGGGAAAGGATGGGGGGGCAAGGAATGGGAAGGAATTCGGGCATGGCCTTTTGAAGGAAGCATCCCGGCATTTACCTGGAGTGATTTGGGAAACCATGGAAAAACCAAATCTGGATGCCCGGACGGGGATTCGAACCGCCGTCCTCCCGAATGCTAGGCCAGAACGCTAACCGTTACACCACCACGCTCGGTCTTAAATTATTTCTTTTACTTTTTTTATTTCTTTCATTTTTCTTTCAATTTACAATATTATTAACACGTAAGAGTTTGTTAATATGGTTATAGAATCTAAACAGTTTGTTAAATAATAATTTTTTTCGGTTTCTGGAACCATACATTAGAAATTTTTCTCATATTTTTTTCCTTACGGCTTTGCGCCTCGTTTATGTCGTTAGAGGCGGGAAATGACTTGGAAAAAGGAACGGGAAGGAATTCGGCCATAGATTTGATAAAGGAACCATGCAAGAATTCGTCTGGAGTGATTTGGGAAAATCATGGAAAACCCAAATCTGGATGGCCGGACGAGGATTCAAACCCGCACCCTGCCGAATGCGAGGACATAGTATTACCGCTCATCCGTCACGCTCGGTTTCTCATAAAAGAATTTAATTTAACTGTTACACATTCAACTGAAACTCATCTAGTTTAATGTGTGCATATGAAGTTTATGTATGTGAAAATATTTCGTTATTTTAATTTTTCAGCAATCAAGCAAGGTGAGTGACCTGTAACGCTTTAACCTCTCAATCTGGAGATCAAATCCTCGCCCGGCAATCCACACTTCGGTTTTCGATGTTTTCTTATAATCACTCCAAGCAAACGGGGATGGTTCCTTCAAAAAGCTGAAATCCTTCTCTTTCCTTGACACCGGCATCGACGAAGCATAAAGCGATAAAAAGAAATAAATTCTTAGCAAATATTTAGAAACGTTTTATATCATAAACCATGGTGTCCTATTACAAGTTAAGAGGAAATTAATTTTTAAGGTGTTTTCAATACAAGTTGTATGCGTAGGAAGTAGCTTTGAAATATATACTGCTGCTACAAATCTTGAATTCCTAGCTGTCAAGAAGGGTACAAATAAGTGAAAGAGGTTCGGAGAGGTCTTCATGTTGTGATTTTACTACTGCAGGTTAGCCGAGTGTCATAAACACTCATAACAGCAGCTTGGATCAAATGTCAGCGGTTGGGACAGTAGCGGAGCAGTCGTTGAATTTCCAGAGCCTCTTAACTTCTGACAAGATTTATGTTAAAATGGATGACATTTACGATGCCATTTCCAACGAGTTGAAACGACCGCATTCAAGTCTTTACGATGGAGCTGCATCTCTATTCAGACGACCGGGCGTATCAGACAGAGTGCCTGTTAAATACAATTTTTACTTCCTTAGTAATGTCAGGTACTTTTACGGCCACCATTGAGGCATAAAAAAAAATATTAGTTTCTGGACTATTCGGGTGGCTCCGGGTCTTGATACGTAATTCCGACATTTAGATGGACATACTTGCGCTACCTTCAACAACAGAACTGCGCTAAGGTATATTACACACGCCGTACTATATAAAACTCATAAAACCCAAGAAACCCATAAAAGCTGCATACAAAACGCTAAAAAAATTTGGTATCGACGTTTTGCGTCACTTTCGATTGTCAGAATATTTCCGTGTCACGTTTCTTAGTGATAGTGAAAATAAACCTGACATAGTTCACATCCCAAAGATTGGTTGGTTCCTCCTGAAGGAGGCATACTTAGCCACTGTGTCAGAGGTAGGACAGCCAGTTCCTCTCTTTTCTCTGGGACCTACAATTTAACCCGAATCGCGGAACGTCTAGTTGAAGCTCATAAGCTCAAACACAGCTTTTAAAAATTCATGTGTCCATCGGGATTTGAACCTGAATCCTTTGAAAGCAAGCTTCTGAAATACGAGACCGTTCGTTCTTAGTAAGAGATATTTGAGAATAATGCATATCTCACACAGAAATTTCGTTTATGGTTGCCTAATCGTGAGTTTTCGAAACGCTGATACATTTCTGATTCAGCGGTTGTTTTGTCTTCATACCTGTTCAGTTCTTGGCCACCTAAACACACCCAGTTACAACTGGACAGTGTTGGAAAGATAAATTTACTGAATTTTTGACGAAATTAATATCTGTTCCTTGAGAGCTGATTTTCCTAGTTTGTCAACAACATAGCCAGCTCATAACTCTTTACACTACCACTGTAGGCAATAGTATGCCTGATAAAATTGTATTTTCTTTGTAGTGAAGGCATAATAAGTGAAATAACATTGTTGAGTTTCATAGTTTGATATTAAATTCTAAATGTTTAAAACATCCTGTATTGCCATATTACTGAATAATTTCAAATGAACGTTATTATATAAAAGTTTCATGTTAGGTTTATAGTCTAAATAGGTTTTGAGAAATTTAAAAAATTAAAACTTCGCTTTTCTGTCACTTTTACAAAGTCTATTTGATGCATGATTGTAAAAGATAAAATTGAATTTTAGTTTTTTTTCTGCCATTCAAATTTTGGTTTTCCATAGTTTCTCGAAATCACGCCGAGAAAGTTCTTTCAAACCCTCCAGTCCTTTCCTACTTCTAATGACCTCGACATCAGAGATGTGTAAGGCCATACACAAAAAAGAAAAGGGTGGGAAAGAAAGTTTACCTAACGAGCTACATACAGTGTGTTTCAAAAATGATCGGTATATTTGAAAAATCAATAAAAACTAAACTGGCAGCAATAGAAATAGACCGTTTGTTGCAATATTCTTGGGACAACAGTAAATTTTCAGGCTGACAAACTTTCGAAATTAGTTACAATTTTCAACAACAGATGGCGCTGTAGTCTGAACAAATCTAAAGTACGATATTTTCCACTTATCCACCATGTGTAGCAACAATAAAGCGTAGTCTCTGAACGAAATTACCAGAAACCTTTGTAAACGTGTCAGGCGGGATGGCTTCACATGCAGAAGAGCTGTACTGCCTCAGTTGTTCAATTGTTTCTGGATTGTGGCGGTACACCTCGTCTTTCAAGTGTCACAGGGGTTCAGATCTGGCGAATAGGGAGGCCAATCCACGCCGCTTCCTGTATGTGTGGAATAGCCCAAAGCAATCACACAATCATCTATATCTTTCAAATCACCTGCAGTGCCATCTGTTGTTGAAAATTATAACTTATTTCGAAAGTTTGTCTGCCTGAAAATTTACTGTTATCCTAAGCATATTGCAACAAACTGTATATTTCTATCGCTGCCCGTTTAGTTTTTATTGATTTTTCAAATATATCGGTCATTTTTTAAGCACCCGGTAGGTGAATATCTGTAGAAAAATGAAAGAGAATTTTTAGTTTCATTATGCCTCATAGTTTTTGCATCTGGAAAAGATTTAACTTTAGGTAGTTAATTGATAATTTTAAATGAATAATACATGCAGCAGACGCTTGGCACCACAAGAAAATTTAAACATTCTTTGTGACAATTGTCCCCACAATCATGCAGGAACATAAAACATAGCTGTCGTTAAATTGTCTTCTTAAACATATCATAACGAAGATTAATAAGAACGTATTATACTTGAATGACTCAGAATATTAAACAATACTGTATATTGTGGAATAACAACAATAAAAAATATCCTTTATGAAACAATTATTTCATTTTACAAATAATGAATGTTAAGAAAACTTTTACCGGAAAATGATAGTGAATGACCATTTGAAATATTTACACAAAGGACAAAATGCTCAAGTGGATGAAATGTAAATCGTATTGTAACAATTAAGAAAAATAATAAAATCTCTTGGTAAATGACCTAAAGCGACCATCAAACGGTACTCCAAAGCAGAAACAATAAAATTGTTATGAGGAGTTTATTAACTTATAAAAGTTCTAAAATTTATGACATATTTGTAGAGATGTTACGTCAGCTATGAAAGTTGATGGAGACTCATTAGAGGTTGATAGTAAGCTCATCAACAGGTTTGTTGACGCTTGCGTTCATGGTACAGTCGTTCAGAGAGATTCTTTTTTGACGTACAGGTACGTTTAAATACCTACAACAGTATTTAGAATTAGCCCGATATCTCTGTTCACATCTACTTCTTTCATGTTTCCCTTCATAGCCACCGGCGTTTGTGTTTCTGAAGCCGCATTTGATTAACTCCGTCATCTCTGAGTAATATTTTTATATCTTTTCTTAGCATCTGAATTACTCGTATACTTCTATTTGACAGTGATAGCTGCAGACTGTGCACGGAGATAGGATTAGGGAAGTTGTTAACTGCTATATACCCGTAAGTAGCAACTGCAATCTGACGTGATGATTTATGCGTCTTCCTTATTTGTCGCGAAGAGGCGAAAGAAGCCTTCGCAGCACAAGAAATTTGCGTCCTGCTCTTTGATTGGATGCTGCGAATAAGTCGTTTGTTAATAGCGGCAACAACTTAACTTGACACGTAATTAATTTCGATGTTCAGGTGGCTGAAATATTGTGCAGGTCCCGGAGTTGGATCTTGTCGCTGTCGAGTAATAGGAAGTCTACGTATTTGCGCAGGGAATGAGCGAGTCAGTACGGGTTGATGCTCGCTCCAAGACACTCATCCAGAAGAAGTAAGAACCACGAGTGATTACTTGTGTATTAACACCCCTAGAGGTGTAGAATAATCAGTGAGGGGAGGAGAAGAAAAAAAAAAGAAGAAGAAGGAAAGCTGTCCGCGTACTCGGCAGACTCTCGTTCGAGCCGCATAATTGCCAACACCGGTCTTCAAAGAGAGCGCCGGGCCTCGTCAGCACTCTGAAACGCCGGCTATGAATAAACCAAAAGCGCGTTCAGCCTAGGAAATCCCTGCACCGACTTAAACGCGCTTCGTGGCGTCTAAGCGAACATAACTTCCGTCACTCACTGTCAGTTCTGTTTACGAATCCTGCCTCATAGCGGCTAGAACAGAAGGCGTCGTACTGTGAATACATAATTCTAGCCTTCATCCATGTGTTTCCCCGCGGGCTTCTACCTCATTCTGCACTCCACGTTTTATCCCGGTGATGGTTAATCATATGTAGGTTGCACCCACGACTTTTTTCACACAACATGCTGTTTTTAATAAAACCCGTGCGAGCCCAGACTGTTTTTTTGGTTATGGTCATAGGTCAAGAATAGCTCAACATTTATCGCGATATATGCTGCCTGCACTACGGTTAAAAATAACACTATTATAAACTCTAAGTTTCGGTAAATAGGTAAATACCACAATAAAGAGATACAAAAAATGAAGAAATACACGTACTAACGTAATGACCCAGCCACAGTGTCCACGTAAAAAGCAAATAAATCGTAATAAAAAATTACCTATTTTTTTTTTTTACTTTTGACTCTCTTAACCTCACTTCTGAGGTAAATTCAAGTTTGATGGTCAATGTAAATATCTAAATACCTGAAGATGGCCTAGCAACGTGACAGTATAGATTTAAAAATTGGTAAGGACGAGAAAAACTTAATTTAATCAAAAATTTTATTACAAATGTTTTTTTTACTAAATTTACGTACTTAGTTTGCAGTGAAATGCTACGAGAAGCAAACTTAATTAAAGCTGAGAGACTAAAGTTAGTCTTAATTTGATCGGCTCGCGTCGGCTCACGTCGGGTGTGATCGTCCCAGTCTACCGGAGATTCAGCCAATAGCTGCGTTGATGACCACGCCGGCGGAGACGGATGAAGTGAGACAACAAAATTACGTAATAGATTAAATTTCAGTGCCCTTAAAATGAAAGTTGTACGGTCTTTTTACGACATCTTTGGTATTGTATTAACAGGCACCCTGCACTACATACGTCGTATATTCAAGAGTCAGGGATCCGCTGAATATTGTCGAGCATCTAGCTGCTAGCTGGACAGTGTTATCCATCAAGATCGAGAATGCGCAATCTTGTTGAAATTGGTGGAACAGTTATTCCATAACGGGTGATCACCACTACAGATATTTGATAAGGCTGAAGAGTGACAAGAATCTAGATGCCTGTGGATAGTGTTATCCATATGATTTAAAAGATGAATTGGGCCATGGTTACCGCCTACACGAGGATACGGGCAAAGGACTCACAAAAGAAAAACAACTCATATTTCAAACTGAGCCTTTCGAGTGACCTTGCTGATTACGGTACATGCGCAGGGATTTAACAGTAGTCACGAAAAAACAGCGGGGAGCCACCATCCAATCGGAACACAATTTTGCACCGAAACTTGGAGAGCTTTAATTAGAGATTCTTTTCAAATATACAGTATTCGCAACACTCTAGAAATTACGAATATGGATTAAAATGGTACTCAAAAGAATCAAAACATTACAAAAGTTATTTAGACACCTTTATTGGCAACACGAGTTTAATAATCAGTTTACAACACCAGAATGTATAATGAAATGTAATCATTCACCACCGGAGTCAATGTTAGTGTTTAAATGTTATAAAATACAATTTTAATTTTGAATAGTTATTATAACGTTAGAAAGTTTCGATAAATAACAGTTATGTACGTTACATAACTTCTGTACGTAATGCGCAATCGTAATTGTGGTCTTTGTGTTGATAGAAAATTGTTCACTTTATTCCACAATAGCGGTTATTCCGCCTTATTCGTCTCTTGGGAACAATTATACATCATAGAATCTTGGGATGTAAGTAATTTAAATGCTTCTCTCTCTTTGAATTATTAACAGATTCAGTGATTAACAATAAGTAATGAAAGAATTAGTTTCTAGCCTTGTTCGAGATTAGGGTACTGGATTTAATTTCTAGTAACGAAAACAGTAGTTTCCTTTCAGCAAGGATTCTTATTTAAGCAGAAAGTAAAAACGGATGAGTTGTGATGACGACGAGAACCAATTGAAGTCTCCACTTTCCACAGACGAAGAAGATGAAAGGTCACGTCAGTAGTTTATGCAGGTACCAAACTAGTCAAATGTTATACAGAAACGAAATCAACGAGAATAAAAATTCAAGAGTCACTGAACATGCCACAGATGGTTGACTGAATGCTTTGGTCTATGGGAGCGGCAGTTTTGAAACAATGGGTGATTCTTATGATGGTATTATCTCTGTGCTGCTGTGGAAACTCTGTGAAACTGGTTTTATTTGTTGTTGGCGTTTTCGAACTTGAAGGAAATCGGCTAAGTGCCAATCCGTCGTTTGCCTGAAGTTATGTCAGGATACCGTGGATTTAATTTTGAATGAAGTAGTTTCACTTAATGTTCTCCAAGCTTACGACCACAAATTATTTATTACTCTGCTTTAGCAATTTAAATGGTTTCTAGTATATGAAGTTCGCAGTCTTCAGCTTGTCCACTGTCCTGCACATAATTAGTTGATTATGTCAACTATTTTATTAGGATATACACGTCACGAAACAATTTTTTTTAATAACGTCATAAATTCCTAAGCCGCAGCACGTATATCGGAATACGTAAAAAGCAAGCAAACTAAAGACTGTCACAGAAAATAATTAATCCTAGAGTGTTAACGACCTACTAGTTAATTCTGCTGACACATCCTGGAGATTAACTGGCCGTATATAGTGAAACTGGATAGTAGTGAATACTAGATAATCAATGCAATTAACACATAAAAAGCATCCTGCCAAGCACATTCCTTACACTGCTAAATTGCTTGTAAGCCGGAGCAATGCCCACAAATGACCTTTTATTATGATTAACATTAAAGAAAAAGAAACTGGCACTGATCAAATCCCATAATAGTTTCATTAAAAGCCAACTATTAAAATTACAGAAAATGCTTGAATCAGAAGCGGATGTAATAAATTCTGTAAGACTATAATTTAATCTGGAAAAAATTTGTAGTGAGGCCAATAGATCAATATTTAAGCTGTTACGAATAATGATCATGGTTTACGATATCAAAACTAATCACGAAAATTACCATTTGTATGAGGATAGACAAATTTTATATTACACAGTATGATTTCATTATGAAGACGGTAAAAGTGATTTTTCGTGGTCTTAATGACCTGGTGATTGGGTTTCTTATCGGCTGCACAATCCACCCCCTATCGTAGCTGCTTTTTCTAACCTGGTAATCCTACCGAGTATGGGAGACCTACAGTTTAATGCGGAATCGGAACCACGGAAGCGTTCCGGCGTACTTCTAACTGTACCAGAGGTGAAGGTTGGGTTTAGTTCCTATGAAAATCCCCACAGACACAGGGATTCGAACTGAAGATCTTTCGATCTCCAGTCAGACGCCTTAAGGACTGAAACTCCAAGCTGTGCTATGGTGACGGTAATGCTCGCCACAATACTGAATATAATGTTATTATCGATGTTAATGATAATATTCTCTTTAGTACCGAATGAAAAACCAATGAAATAGTAACTACACTAAATTACAGTTAATATGAATGTAATTTACGGAAGGATTTGCTGTTAAACAAAATTAAAACTTCGAAATCGTTTTCCTTAATGTTACTGGGTTCATAAAGTTGCCCTGTTGCGGCTTCTTATTAATAGTTTACCGTTTTAGTCGATTAGTTTGGAGAATTTCCCTGACCCGGTTGACGTGAACCCGGCGGGGAAGAGAGGCGACCATTAAGTCCCACGCTTTCACGTCCGACCTCCGACCCGTGTCGCAGTATTCAAATACTGACCACGACGCGTGAAAGATGGCAGCACTACACACTTCGCATGAATTATAGTAATAATCATTCATCTTGGACCCTCTGTGAATAAATAAATTTGCGTTTGTAAGTGCTGTTTATTACCAGCTCCACGAATCGTCTTTCCCCTGTATACATACCAGAATTGTCACTTAGGAATGTAAATATGTTTCAGGACATAACACTTGCGTAGAGACAATCATTTCAACTAACAGTCCTCTTAATAACGTTTTCCAAGTGAAATTAATTAGCTGTGTATAACGTTCCTTGACTACGCAATGATACTTACTAACATGAAACCGAGGGTTGTGGTGCAATGGTTAGCGTTCTGGGCTCGCATTCGGGAGGACGGCGGTTTGAATCCCCATCCGGGCATCCAGATTTGGGTTTTTCATGGTTTCCCAAATCACTCCAGGCAAATGCCGGGGTGCTTCCTTCAAATGGCCATGGCCGAATTCCTTCCCATTCCTTGCCCCCCATCCTTTCCCGTCTCTAAAGACCTCGCTGTTAAGAGACGTTAAGCAGTTAAAAAAAAAACTGAAAATAGTTCGCCGTTTTATGAGATATCCTTTTTTATTAAATGTGGTAAACATTCATTTTCGGGACAGTACATGATGCTGTTTGGGCGGAGGATTGTGTGTGGTACTTAGAATTGTGCAGCACATAACCATGCTATTTCCCTTTCCCTTTACACTATGCAAGCCGTATTTTACATGCTTCCTACCTTCATTAAAAGATCTTTTTGGGTTTTACAACACGTTTACAACGAGCTTATTAGAGTCGTGAGAGGATTTGGGATATGGAATCGGAATCAATTTCGTGTTGTCTTTCGAAGGGAACATTCCGGCATTCGTCTGAAGTGATTTGGGAAAGCAGGGAAAATGGAAATAGGGATGAGCAGTCCTGAGATCGAAGCCACGTCCACGACCATTCTATTTTGATGAACCATCCCGGCAAACACTCACATTGATTTCGGAAAAAGTATGGGAAACTGAAATTCGAATGGTCGGATCGGGAATAAAACCAGCGTTCTACCGAATGCTAGACCCCAGCGCTCGACTCAACCACAGGACTCGGTGAAACTTTTTCGATGTTTAAGAACATACAGTTACTCAAGCAAATGTTATGCGATGTAATTTCGACTACGTAGTAAATACTATGCATGTTGTTATTAAAAAGCTGAATTGCTGATAAATCTACTTGAAGGCTTTTCTACATTTGAATTGCCATGAACACCGAATTCTGAGTGAGTCAGCGCAATTTGGTTTCCCGGCATCTTGAGGAAAGTGCTACCTTCGTAGTTAATGCGAGCCATTACTGAAAAATGCCGTACTGCCCTGGACAATACCATCAACCTCCATGACAAGGCAAAGGTGCGTTCACAGAGAAGTGTTCTTTTGCACTTTTTGTATTTTTGTAAGGCTCATAATGGAGGAGATCATTACGTAGAGCTATGAAAGAATTTTGGCAGCGAACGGTAAGAAATTCGGCCATTGCGTTTAAAAAGGAAGTTTCTTAGGATTCACATGGAATTATTTCAGAAAATCAGTGAAAACACCGATGTGATCTGAATGTCTGGGATGCTGAAATGAACCCGTATCTTCCCAAAAGCAGGCCTGTAGTACGTTAGAGTTCACCAACCATGGTCATTCATGAAGGAGGGAGCGAGAACTGTTCATGATCAGTGACTCAGATGTACCGGAACAACCACCATACTTCCTGTATCTTTCTCAATGAAGTTTATGCCTAATATTAAAAATGAACCAATCAAAGCGTGACATATAGTATTTGACGGGATCTAATATCCACTCACCCCCTTAGCAGTGGAGCGTCCGGTAGCTCATTGTTAACTAGCACGCTTTAAAAACTCAAGGACTATCACCCCTGCTTTGCGTTTGCAACACCTAGCGTGGGGGTTACCATGGGGGATGTTTACCCCTCCATGGCAGCGTCTGGGAAGATTAACTGGGGTGTCTTCCCAGTGTGAAAGGGTTCCCAGGTGCTGTTGTGAGTGTGGATAACTGTGATAGTGTGTGTACAGTGGGGAGTGGATGAGAGATAAAAGAGAGGGAATGAAACTAGGTGCTGGAAGACACCAAGGAGCTCATCAGGCTTAACATTGTATCCAACTGAATCATCACCAACACTGTCGAATGGTCTCACTTCATACGCGGAATGGTTTGGGATTTAACCTAGGACTTCGGCACACAATCTGGTGATTAGGAATAGTGCACCATCACCTCTGCTGCTCAAGTCCTGATGATGAAAATTTCTTCCACCACCAAGATTTTTTTTTTACTTATGGCTTTACGCCTCATCGACGTCGAGGTCATTAGAGGCGGGATGGGACTGGGAAAAAGGAACGGGAAGGAATTCGGCAATGTACTTTTTAAGGAAGCATCCCGGCATTCGCCTGGAGTGATTTGGGGAAACCATGGAAAGCCCATATCTGGATGCCCGGACGGGGATTCGAACCGGCGTCCTCCCAAATGCGAGGCCAGAGCGTTACGGCTCACCACCACACTCGGTGTACAACTCACCTGTGTGCTTTTTTCTCCAGTTAGTTATACAAATTGTATATTATATTATCCATATTCCATTAGTAGTTACACATATGAAACGTGACATATCTTTTACACGTATGTAGAGCAGAAACGTATCGGCATCTCACACATGGCAGGGTGCTATAGAACCATACGGGATTGCTTGAAGAGACACATTAAAAAAAAAGACTTAGTAACGGATGTGGAATTGTCATTTCGAAAATAGTTACAACCTCTTAAGCGGCGAGTGCAATATAAATAACAGCTGGTATCTCCGCCGCAAAACACAGCATTGTAAAGCATGTGAGGGACCAGCCTAGCAACGGCTGCATCTCCTGAACACCGATTTGTGACTAATTCCTCGAATTGGAGAACGTCTCAAGGGAGAAGAGTTTGAGTTCCACTACCATTCTAAAATTGCTGATTAGCCCTCCCTTCTAAGTTAAAGATCCAAGATTTACCTCTTACGGAATGTTGAAAATCAATGAATATAGAAGCTAGGAGTTGGAGGAAGGTAGCGAGGTAGTGTGAACAGTCTATTGTCTGAGTCTACACGTTAAGGCCAGGTTGAGAAAGTTTGCTGTTGTGTGGAGAAAACTGTAATACTCATAGTTACTTAAGAGGACCATGTTTATTGTGTTCAGCACAGACTGAACAAACTCAACTGGTGGTAGTTTGTTACTATTTCACCGACATTCAGGGGTGACTGCGAAAATAAATAAAAATAATGAATGCAATAGTTTATACTACTGCTTCATTTAGACAGACATTGTGGTGAATGGACGGTTTATAGCTAAATTGATTGTGTCAGCAAAAGATAATTCGGGAAAGCTGCAGAAGCGGAGGCCTAGATCCTAGCGTTACCGTTGCAAGCAGGTAGAAAAATAAAAGAAAATGGCACGCTCGTTTAAAGAGTCTTTAGTCACACTATGCACACTTACAAAGCTGTAAAAGCCAGCAGTAAAATCGTAGCATATAATCTGTGCAGCGGAAAGCAAAAACTTTACTGCCGACGCATGGCTCCAGCATTAGAAGCGCATAGCTGAGTGGTGAGAAGAGGCACGTAATAAGGTTTAAAATTATATTTGGGTTGCTAATAAAGAGGTTTTTACTGTGATACTATGATGGTTTTTTTACATTTCGATGCTCGGGTGATTTTATATTAGAGATATTCATACGATTAGTATGAAGAGTACGAAAATAATCATAGACTGAAATTAATGAGTTCTTGATCAGCAACTAAATAGTGATAGTAGACAGAGCAAATGTATCGTCTCGAGGACAACAATAATCAAGCCCTAGAAGAAAATGTACATTAACGTGCGGAAAATGAGCAGTATGTGCCATGATTACTTTAAAATCACTGATTTCTATCACATCATTTCTTTTTTTTTTTTTTTTTTTTACTGACCTAAATGATGCTATAAATAACAGGTACAGTGAATTGCAAACATATATCCACAGCCCGCTATCTAACCATCACTAAATTTTAATCATACCATCTTGCTTCAGTTACTCAGTAGTAACAGCAAAATACTTTTCGCGCCGAATAAAGAAATTTTGATTCGGCGAGCTTAACACTACAGTCCAGTCTCTGGGAATAGGATACTGGGCATGAAGACTTTGTTCGTCAATCACTTATGGTTACTACTATTCAGTACTATAATTTGCTGGATTGTTATATTCCTTCAACATAATCATTTACTTTCACAAAATATATAGTTTTAAGAAAACAATTCATATTAATGAAGAAGCTAGACTTCTTCCCTGAATAATTAAGAGCCAGAAAATGATACAAAATTGTATGTTGATGGAATATTCCTCAATTTTCCAAATGCATTTGCTGTTGTATGTCAACATGGACTCTTACTGAAGCTAGATTTGCGTCCCATATCAAACTGACCGTGTTGCTGCGTTCATTGTTTCCTAAGAGAGCATTTTAATTACGTTTCTAATAAAGTGTGAAGTTTCTTCAAAATATAGGGTTTATATTAGGATTACATAGAGCAGTATTATAGTATTTAATAAACATCTCGACGTCAGTTTCACTAGCAAACAATATGATTTACTAAAAACAAAAATGTCTTCGAAAAAAAAATGGTGTTTGCAGTGCGAGAATCAAAAGAAGTTTGACGGTACGAAAATACTATCGAAAATCTTTTTTTTTGGGGGGGGGGGGATATTAAAAAACTGAATTTGCCAGGTCTAGAATACTGTGACAGTAACACCAAGATGAGACATCGAACTCAACGATCAGTAATAGTACTGTAAGAGACGTAAATATGTCTGATAATTGGTATAAGAAAAAAACGAGACTTAGTTTTATAGCCCTTGTTTTAAAATATGCAGTAAAACTAAATGCTCCATTATTTGAATACTATGCGAAGAATAAGTGAATAGCTTGTACAGCAATTAGAATCTGATTCAAGGATTTACCCATCTATCGATCTGAGTTGCAGCGTAGTGATTTCAGAAGAAACAATAATAAAAACACTATGTGCCAGGTGTTTATCCTTGATTTTAGCGATGAGGCAATCGCATGTACGAAGCGAAATTTAACAGCTGCGATATCAACCTTTGCAATTCACATATATTCGCAGAGTAACCTATCCAAACGCGATGTGTATATAAATGTAAGCAGAGGGTCAGTGATCTCCAATTCACTCGTACCTATGAGAATGGAAGGTATTAAGAGAATTATTTCAAACAGTAAAACGGAATAAGAGAAAAAACGGAATAACTTGATAAATTTACGATTATCACTAAAGTATAAATTTTAAAACAGTAACTCTTTTGAAACCTAATTATGAAATACGACTCGGGAAAATAACTGTAAGAGCATAAATTTATTATTACCAATAGAAGATAAATTTTAGTCTAAAGTCAAATTGGGTGCTCATGTGTAACCTTTCCAAAGAATACGTAAGACTTTCGAAGGTTGTTTGAATCCCAATTAAGAGGGGGACTAAACTGCTATCATAAAAAGTATACGTAATGGAAATGATATTCGAAACACAGCGTTATTCATTCTTCTTACAGCATTATAAATTTGTGTATGTGTTGTGTTTTTTTTTTTTTTTTTTATTTTTTTTTTTTAAAGTTAAGTATTCACACTTGAATCTAGTCTATAGTGCTATTGATGTTAATCACATGTTTTTTTGAAACTTCACAATAAGTTTTACTCTTGTAAATGATTGTTATCCTTTGAATCATCGTACAATAAATTTAAATTTATCATTCGCCTATATCCGAATATTCTTAAGATTTCAGGAGCAGCTTTACTAATGAAATTGTTCGATTTTATCCACACAAAAACTATTTCTTGTACTTTTTTCTGACTTAAAACTGAGTGGTTACACAGGAGAGCCAAATGACTTCCTGAACGTAATTAAACAGCCAACCGAAAACATTAAAAATTTATATACCTGTTCACAGATCATATAGTTAAAATAACAATAAAAATATCAGGACAAGATTATTCTCGTATCTATCTAACTCATAATCCCTAGAAAATACAACATTATTTTCTTCGTCTTCTTCCAGCGTCTCATTGCGCTCCAAAACCGGAAAAATCTTCTGAAAATCATGTAACCACGATCGCAGTTTTTCAGATGTGTAGTATATTTCCACAAGGGCTTTCCTGAAACTTTATAGATAACGCGAGGGCAGATGGGTGAACTTCACGCAGTTAAGAAGTGATTGTATTGAAATTGGTTCAGATATAAAATCCCAGAGGAGAATAAATGCTTATTTCCAGGTTGAGAGATTGAATATTTTTCCAAGAGATCTTGTATTCGTAGCGGTATAATCCACAGAGAAAAACGATTACAGGCAATCTTGTATTTTTCCACGGCTAAGCATCGGATAGCTTTCGAAGAGATCTCGCATCCGTGGCAGGATATCGCTGAAGTATCTTGAATGGAGAACAAGTTGCAGCAAATTTACGATTTGCTCGCTTGTTGTACTCCTCACCTATGATTTGGTTCCTGTACCAAGGGCATACCCGGAGGAGAGGACCATAATGCTAGGTCACAGTGGGACAGAGAATAAGGCAGTAAGCTATGGCCGCTCAAGGAGGTCAGGTCCGCCCAATCACATTCTTCGGGCAGCTGGTAACGCCTGTAATCACCAGGTCCAGTTATCCTGCTTTAGTATGCGGCCCGATGAAGATGTTCCCTCTCAGACTCCTGCGCCAGGGGCCACTAACTCCGATCTTCGTGATAACTGTTCGTGATGAGAATACACTAAACTTTCCATACCCTCCACTTCTTAACTGGCAATCGCGCTTTAAATCACTAGCGTTTAAAGAAATAATGTGTACACGTATCGGATATTTCGTTGAATACAAAGAATTGATAAAATACAAAAGGGAAGTGCAGATAGGAACTAAGCATTTTAAAACTGGCAAATACGTTAGTAAGAAAGTGAAATTCACATTTGGTTGAAGACTTGTGAAATATTAAAGTATTGTACGTTAAAACTATTTAAGAAGATACTCTACACATTATTCCAACTAGATTGAAAAGCATTCCGGCACCAAGCGTCATTCTTATACTAAATTAAGAGAAAAAAATTGTCGTAATTATTTCCCACTTCATCTTTCACATGCGATATAAACGTAATCTGTATGTGAATTTTACCAACCAATACGGATCATCAATGTCATTTTGCATTTTGTATATCGATGCCTCATTAGCTGTTTCGGTACGCCATTGAATCTAAAGACTACGTGAATCTGTGGACTATAATGAAATTAATGTTTCATTACACGTTTATAAAACATTCATTCTGAAAACGGCGTGTTCAATTTAAAACTCTCAACGGTTTTTTTTTTTTTTTTTGTACCTATTATAAGTTCTTGCACGTAACAACTTCTATTTGACTCACTCATACGCTAGAGTAATTCTGACTATATCTGTGTGCACAACCATGACAGCTAAACATTTCCTAAGAGTAACAGATATTTATCTGGATTTATTTCTGAGAATAAAAAGAACATTTATATAATTAAGTATGGATAATTATTAATATTATTTTATATGTTAATTTGGGAGACAGTTATAACACACCCTTTTTAGGAAAACATTACTCATCGCCCCCTTTTTAGAAAAAAGAAACACCCACTCTCCTTCTTGTAAGAAATAATATAACCCATAGTTTTCCCGACTGCCCCCCGTTCTGGTGAAGGGTACAATGTTATTTATAAAGAAACACGTTGTTGTTTCTAAAATTACTGTATTAAAATACATTAAAAATTGGAAGATTTTCCCGGCGTATAAATGTATCATAGTTTTCACGGGATTGCAGCCGGATATTTTCTTCAAAGTTTGTCATCGTTTATATTTTTTTCCCTCCTGCAAGCGTGCATGACGATGGTGGCTGTGCATAGATAGTCTTTGGCTGCCACGTCTCTCCATCAATTCTGCCTCTTGAAATTGACTATCCTCCACTGCTACCGAACATCATTCCTGTGCAAAAGTTATAACAGAACATACGCGGCAAGGAATCGAAGCCCTGACCAACTAACCTCACGCCCATACGTATTGCGTGGGCAACCAGGACGTGTGGCTATGCAGGGGCACGTCCTTCTTGAGGGACTCGGACTATGTGAAAATCACGCCTCGTCAGACGGGAGATCTCATTCCACGGCATGCCTACGACGTTACCCCCGCAAACCTCAAACGTGACATTCTTGTATGTCCCTGTGACATTGCTTAAACCTGCACACCTCAGAGGCAAATGATGTAGGTACGAATTACAATACGCAGGAAGTTCTTGTTCTCTCACCGCCTCAGCGCTAATCACATCATCAGAATTGTGTAAAAATTTATGACATAGTGTAACACAGCCGGTTTATGTTTTAATATGGGGAGTAAAAGTTTTGGTCAGCATTCTATGTATGTTTCATGCAGACAGTAATCGTATACTTGACATATACATTTTTGGTGATTATTGGAATTTAAAAACTTGGTTCATCGTATAATTCCATATGGTGAATATGTTGTGATACTTTAAATTCGTGAAGTCCAACAACTGGACTATGGATTACGGGTGAAAACAGATCCGAAATGGAAGCTCGGGTTAGCTAATGTTAATGCTTTTCACAGAAACAATGTTGGACAGATTACCATTGCGTAAGCATATGAAAGGTGGGGAAAAAAGAATCTTTCCGCATATGATCTTGTGTCCAACTTGTAAGAGCTTTTAGGTTTTAGCTTTTGAATTCAAAATAATCGTCTAAATACAGTTTCAACAACAAATCCTGAAAATCTATGCAAACTTCTTTGTATAAAGACAATCGTGCGATAATTGTAAGACAGCTGGTTACTTTACTTTTTAGACTAAAACTCGCTTCAGATTGGTAGTTAATTTGAGATGATCTCACTAAAACGCAATATGCTAGATAATGTCTTTGAGAAAACTGTAATTGTAATTCAACTGTGGACAGAAAATGATGGACTAAGCCGGCAAACCAAAAAAAAAGGAGTTCAAATTAATCTTAACAAAAAGGTAGAAAAATACAATGTGCCAATCTAGTTTGTATCTGGCTGCTTAGTGTTGATCGCTAACCGGTTTGTTGCATGATATCCTGAAACGCTGGTGAAGCAATCAATCGTCTGGGAGAAAGAAAAAAAAATACACGAGACAAGATGAACTCTCTCAGCTTGAAACTGGGACCCCTGTGATGATTGTACCTAGTACTTTGAACTAAGTTCTTGTCTCTCTAAGGCCATAGAGAACGAAGTACACTTCTTCGAAAATATTCAGATAAAACACCATTCTGTAGTTTATAATGGTAAAACTGAGAAATAAAGAAATTACCTTAATGAAAATAAAGTTATACGAACTGGGACTCATTAAAATCATATAAAGATATTAATAGTACATCCGAAAAGCTGATTAAATGATAGCGATGAATTTTACTAGTTCTCTTTATAACTTTCTATGGTTACCAACACACATATTTAGCAGGTAACACAAATTGGAGAAAATCTTTTAACGGCAAATGGATAGGGCCATTTAAGTCTATGATAATTCAGTTTGGTTAAGAAATTGTTTTTCTAGAGTTAAGAAAAATTATCTCTCGGCCTTAATGGTAAAGTTTGACTACATAGTGGTGTAGACTTTATAGTTTTAAAGTAATATATTTGACAATTTGAATGATGTACATTTTCAAAAAATGATACGTCGATTAACAGCGCTTCAGACACTGGTAGTAAGCTGTTAAATCCATTCGTTACCTTGAATATGTTTTCGAAATACGTAAATCGTTGTCGAAAATCTATCGAAGACATAAATTCTTCAATTATCTCTTTCAGTAACCTACGTGTACTGGTCGTATTTAAATGATCTTATTTATTACATAGAAACATAATATTTCCTTGAATTTTTGAAGTTAGTTGGGTACTGAGCAGACCAGTCTTTGCCGCTGCAGTCTCTGTATTGGTTTGTTTGTTCAGTGGAGTGTATCGAGTCTACTGGATCAATCTACTTGCTTCTGACGTCAATTTAAGTCTACCTCGGTGGCTCACACACATTATTAGGCCTCATTCCATCAAGATCACTTCAGTAGGCAAGATGAGTTCACTTGTACCTGAACCGTCTCTTGTTTACCTAATCCAGCCAACCATACGTTTCGCTCAGTTCAGTCTGCCATTCAGTCAGTTGGTTAACGCCATATTTCACTCAGTTATTCAATACAGTAACTCAGCTGACCAGATGCAGTGATCTACCACCCTATAGATGATAGTAGGAGTATCACGCTAACGCCTGTAACCTTGCAGTCAACGGATTACGGGAAACCGTTTGTTCACTAGTTAGTCGTCTATCATCTACATTAGATTAGCTATCTCAGATGGTTACATAATAAGCGCTAGCCTTTCATACCCGTGATTTCCCAACTGAAACTAAAGGTGGTAGTGTCAGATTCCTTAAGTAATAACATTAGTAATAGCCAATTATAATAGGAAGAGGTCCTGATCAAGAGCAAGACTCAAGATAAGAAGCATTCGTCAGGACAGATGATATTCACAAGATCAGCAGAGCCCGTAAAATGTTCAAGGTTAGTACCACCTCCATCCTAGGTTCCTCTCAAATCATACGCTCACAGTTATGGCCCACATACGTGATAAACATGTTACATAGATAACAACGCCTTCCTTGTAGGCTGTAAGCGTACTCCGACAGCGCGCGTAGATAAGCAACAGTTAGCTGTAACGCATAACAACCGGCAATTTTCTGGGATAAAGCCCATATGCAAAAAAAATTTTTTTTTTTGTCAGAAATAAATTTTTTCAGCCTATGTAACTTCAAATATCTTTAACATATTGCGCATGTTTATGTTTAACGTAACTAAATATTACGTTGTAACGCCTAAACAAATTTCAAAATTTGATTATTAAGAATTTTCCGGCGTTACAACAGTGGAAGGTGGAAGACGTAGGTATAGAAATCGTGACGAAATATGCTATACGTTCAGTGCTTGGAGGGGATGAGACGGAATATTCAGACAGCATGGCGACACTGTAGCAAGTATGGCGTGATTACTGCGGGAAAGGTGTATACAGGTCTCAAAATTGGAAAGGGAAAATTCAGTAGCTGAATAGCAGTTGTGGGAGTATCAGTCACAGCAAGTTTACCTAAAGTGAAGTACACTTGGTAGAGTGCTAAGGAATAGTAATGTGTCACAGCATCAAGCGGTAAAGGAAAGCTTATTATTTTTTAAATAAGAGATAAAAAAAAGTGTTTAAAGCATACTGTTGATCGTCGGCATACAGAAAACAATTATTAATTTTTAAGAATTTATTAAGTGTCAGCTAGTAAGTTTAGTATTTAAGAAGTGTCTAAAAGAGATTAATAAGCATGCGTCTAAATTACGATTTAGGGAAAGAAATTTGTTAGGGGGAGCGAATAGCTAGCATGAAAAGTATTTAATGAAAACGAAGATGAGTCCTAGCGAGCTAAGTCGATTAAATATTGTGCCATTGCAAAAGCTAACAAAAGGATTTTCTTTTCTGAAACCTTTTTTGAAACCTTTTCTGAAACCTTGGGCTTTTAATGGAATAAGTTTGCTGGTTATACGTGTTGTTAAAGTGGCAACAAACTGATATTATTAAATAACAGACAAATTCTATTATTTAAAGGGCTGATTTCATATTAAATCTATAATATGGTAAGAAAAAATAGTTCCTGATTAGTTGTATAAAGATTGATTGTTAATTTGTACTATTTCTTTTTGCACGTTCCAATTCTTCAGTAATTACAACATTAGAGCCGGAATTAAGGATTAGGAACAGGAATTAGATAGTCTTTGGTCATCTGAAGAAATAATTATACTATTCGCCTGGAGTTAGGTTTTTCTGGAGACCTTGGAAAACCGAAAGCTGGATGCTGAGCCGAGGCTAACAATTGTCAGGCATAATTATTTTAGATAACCCAACGAGCTCTTTTATTATTCAGGTTATTTGTATAAGAATTATAATTAATTTCGATATTGAATTAATATAATTTACACTACTTGAATGACGATATAAAAGAACTAGCCTCTAAACCCGTCAAAAATTACGTTTAGAACAGAGTGTTATGGCAGATCATTTACTCGTAGTTGCCTTATTGTTTTAAAATAATGCCCAATTAAACTTCTAGTGTCTTACCCTGTAGCAAAAAGTTTCAGTTGTCATCCTGAATCGTTATAAATTCGCACTATTCTTCAAGCCTTTCGCTTTAGAAAAAGGTCTCAGTTGTCATCGTGGTTAAGATTGCATTTCAACCTAACAACAAACTCTGGCATTAGAAAATCAATGCTTCAGTCGCGCGCGAATTAATACAATTACTGTATCGCATATTAGTGACATGTATCGCGATATAAAGGAGCTGGATTGGGAGTCATTGGAAGACAGGAGGAGGGTGAAGAGAGTGCTGGGAATGTACAAGGTATATGTTGGTGATGGAGCTTGGAAGGATATTGGTCGAAGGAATAGTCCATAAAAGCGACCATGACCACAAGCTGGCACTCGATTTCATGCATAATGGAATGGGAAAGTTTTCTTTTGTGCTTAAGAGTGCAACGATTCGCTAAGCTCCCCGTTACATATCACTTTTTATTGTATATAAAGTAAAGGAATAGAATATTTTTCCATTTCTTGGGATGTCTGTATGTTCGAAAGATGCACATTGAAAGGATAAGAGGCAAGGATTTTACGCTTCAGTGAAGGGCAGACGGGCTGGCGCCTTTTGGGCAGAATGTTAAGAGGATTAGGGATTTCTGTCGGGCAGGCGGCCGTAAACAGAATTCCTTCCTCCCGAAGGAGGCATCGGCTCGCGAAGATTGCCGAAACTTAACGTGGCGAAGAGAAACTACAGATTCACATGACGTCAGATGGTCAGCCAATCACAGGGGACATAGTACTAAGATTCGGGGAATTTTATGTTCTATGTCGTCTTCGAGCCACAAGAGGCGGAGTCAGAGTTTACCTCCGTGGCGGCAGAAAAAGACGAGACACTTCCTTCCTGGCTTCCCTCCAGTCGTGAGGCCAGCCAGGATCATTCCATTCCGGAGCAGACAAGTCCATGTGTGCTGGACTGACTTCTAACTTGCGACTTGCCGCATACTGCTGGCGTGGCCAGTTACGACAATCGTCCAGGTGGTCATCTCCGCTCAGCGCTACCTGCCGTGGAACGGTAATGTGTTTCTACGAAGCCATTCAGCCTGCAACTCACTGTGAAACTGTACCCTTAAGCGCATCTGAGATAAAGATCCTTGCTCTGATCTGATAAAACCACTGAGCTAGACTGTGTAACTGTCGAATGCAGGTTAATCATTCGTGGCGTCCCAACCTATTAAAATTCATTACTGTTTGCTATCATCATAACTGATACTTTGTATTAGAATAATTGTGAGATTTTTAAAGTACAACTATACTTGTTTGCTTGCATTTAAAGGGCTCATTGTACGTCTGAGCGTTGCTTAGAAAATTGCACAACCTCTTGTTTATTAACGTAATGGTAAATACGCTCAGATTTGTAGATGCCATTGTAAAAATCTTTATTAAAATGTCTTTTTGTGACAGTTTTCAAATCCCAGAATCATCCAATTCTCATTTGAATAATTTACATTTGATATTCAATTATAGTATCCTATATAGCGTAAAATATTAAGAATTAATTAATAATCCCCCCCCCTCCTGGTGATACGCTACAATTGGCGAACCCAAGCGTTGGGGCTCGAGTAAAACATGGTATTGAAGCCCAGAATTTTGAATAAGTTTCATGGAGTGTTGCAAATGGCTTTTGGCAGTTTTATTATTCTTGTAGAAAATAGATAGTGCATAACTTCATTTTGATGTTGCATTCATTACATGTATTTTGTGTTTGGTTTCTTTTGAAAATTTATGTGTTCTTATGTGCTCATGTTTGTGCTTAATTTTGATGGATAATTTGTGCGAAGGTTCTGTCCGCATGCACTTGCTATGTTTATCCATTACAGCGTTGATATTGATTTTTGTGATCTGTCTGTCTTTTGAAATTTTTGTTTGATATGTGGTGCATCATTTGCTGAATTTGGGGGAGTTTCGTATTGTTTTATTGAACCGCGAGAATTGCTGGGGTATTTCTATTTTTCCCTGTGTTTTGTATGGAGATTTTGTGTGATTTTTTCTTGAGACTTTCGATTTTGTGGGACTTCGGGTTTGATAGTATAGGTCGTTCATGAAGCTTAGATCTGGGGCTGTCATAATGGAAAATTTAAATGTAAATTCAGACACCCAGGAGATCATGAATGAATCGATTTCCGACGCAGTTAATCCGGGCACTATTGCGGAAACTCAGAGGGTTGCAAGTGTTGATTTAACTTCCGAAGCGGGGTACAGCTCGCAATCTACCATATGTATTGGTGAGACAGAGACGGAAAATTTTCCAGATGTCCCTGACGAAAGTGCCTCAGCACAGTCCAATGCTAGAAACACACATGCAACAGAAAACACAGCACCAGCTCAAATTGAAAGCACACTACAACTAACGGATATTATGGCATTCTTAGTGAAATCACAAGAAAACAAGAGACATGAAGTCACAGTTTCAAAAATCGCAAGACGACATGAAGGCACATTTGTCAGGAAAAATCGACGCACTTGACAGGCACCAAGACCGTCTACTCCACGTCATTGAGGACAGATTATCGATCTCTCCTCAGAAAACAGAGAAAAGTAATGATAGTGGAGAAGCGAATGTAAAACCTGACGTCGCGATTTTATCCGAAGTCAAAAATGATTTGCAAACACAAGAGGTAGATCGCACGCTCAGTGACGATAACTTGTCGGTTATTCGCGAGCAAACCACAATAGAATCGGAGTGTGATCACTGCGATCAGTCTGAGGAAGTGTCTCAGCTTGTCGAATTGCAGATTGCCAGTGAATCAGTTGACAAAGTCTCCACTCAGCGTCTAGTGAAAGAAATTTTTAGTTTGAAAGCGAAGATTTCTGAGCTTAATAATTTCAGTTGTTTAAGTGGTACCGTTTCGGAAGTAAAGCGACAGCGGTCAGTGAAACGTAAAACAGTTGTTGGGCACGAGTCGAAGGATCATCAGTACATGTCTTTCATTAAAGCAAGAAGAGTGTCCGTTAATGTTTCAATGTTCAGTGAAAATCGAGATTATTCTAAAAATTCGCAGGCAATAAGCATTGCGTGGGACTTTTCCATCTGTGATTTAACAAGAAGTGCTACACAGGTTTTTAGTTCCTTCCGATCAGAAAAATATTACTTGCAAATGCAAGGATTAAGATATTTTTCTGTAGACAGTTTTCAGAAGTTAAGTTGTGACTCGTCATTGAGTACAGTAAACTTGCAGGCTAACCAGATCGGTGCTATGAATAACAGTTTAAATAGCCGGTCAGGAAGGTCGCTACTATCAGCTGTTCCCATTAGCAAACGTTTGCGGCGGAACACAATGGAATTTCCAAGAATCCCATTAGGTAGCAGGACCAAGGGTCTATGCTCCGTGGCTACTGCATGCGAAAGCTTTCACGTCCTGCAAAATTCTGTCGAATACGGCAAAGCTGTGTATTCGGGAAACAGAATAGGTTTCCAAAAGAAAATACATGGACGCATTAAAAGTCACTGAATAATCATTTCTAATCATGATTATCTAGCGTGCAAATGCGGCGATGAAATAGCTGAAATTTAATGTTGCCGATTATGGAATCCTAAAAATATTGTACTGTATGTGATATAGCTTCTATTAAGTTGAATTAAAAATTAATAAAGTGTAGGTGATGCTAAATGCTGAGAAAGGAAGAAAGCACCAACGCGAAACCTTTCATTTATAGAAGAAAGAGCTAGTTAAAATAAATTCCGCATTCGGAAACTAGATGTCTGACCAACATTTTCCTAACTTTATGTGAATCCGCGTGAAACTTTTAAGTCATTCTGACTATCTCGCATTAACGGACACAATTTAAAAAGATGGCTTTACGTAATTCCCGTAATCTTAAAATTTACCACACCGCCTAAATGTTATGCAATCATGAGCATATGGTGTGAAGGAAGATTTTCACGTTTCGCCTCAAGTCTAAACTGTCACTACGATCAAATGGCGAGGTTAAAAGAAATAAGTTTCCAAGAAGTGTAATGTGCCGTGCAGAAAATAATTTTGCGATCTGTGGTGCAAATGAATGAATTGTATGTAACGTCTGAGCATTTACGCGAGTTACATTTAAAGTCTTTCTATTGGCAGAAGTCTTTTGTAGCGTGTGGTCAACAGATACCACATCGTCTATGGTTGAAACATGGTCAAAGTTACCATTTCAACGTTTACTTCTAGTTATACGTGCGTATAGGGTGGCGAAAGTGCCGTATAAATGCCCTAACGTATAAACTTTGCCTGAGAGATCATGTTAGTTGTTTTGTTATCACGGAATTTCAAAGGGATCGTAAGTAATGGTTACATTTACACGGGGGAAACACAATTTTACTTCGTTGCTTCATTGTATTAAGTGAGGACGAGAGCGGAAAAATTAATATTTTTGGTTGCGATTTGGTGAGGCAACGGTGAGTTTTTATATGTACGGGAAATTCAGATTTTTGTGCCTGTTTAACGTAAAGTTGTTGCTAAAGTTCAGCAGATTTTGATAGCGAAATGTTTGTTGGTTTTTATTTTTGTCGCACCCGTGTTTGGTAAAACTCATGGATACCCACGATAAGTTCATGCGTGACAAATATTTAAATAAATGTTGAGCTTGAGATCTTAAAGATGTCTTAAAATATCTCTGTGTCAGAACATACAAGCTTGTTTGTGCAATATGTTTAAGCTGGAACACATACAGCTAATGTACATATCTTTTTGTCTTATTATTATGTCATGTTTATAAATATTTTGTTTTTGCTCTAAGTTTAAAATCCTGAAGGGAAAATTTAATTTTTTAAAAAAATTATTTTTATTAAAATATGATCAATTAGCTTCCTAAAATTATGTGTAAATCACGCACTTGCTTCAGTTTCTCTGACAATGTTCTGCGTATATTGTAGATATTAAGGTTTCATAGAAGTTTTATTTTAAGCCTTTATGTAAATAGGTCTATGTGTAATTTATATTCTCATGTATATGTTATTATTGTGTTTAATATATGTTTGTATGAGGGATGGCTATCTGAATTCATGTGTTGCAATGGATAAAGGAATTCTAAGACGGCCAAAAGATGTAAGAAAGCCCATTAAAATTCAATTCACAAATCGAGAATCGCGGTGATTTTGGGATCTCATTTAAAAAAACTGTGGTAATTGTTAAAGTGCTAAGTTATTATGTTTTGGTCTCAACTAAAGTAGAATCACAAAACTCAAAATAAAATTATTATGTCATAATAATTTTCATTAACAGTGGGGCATTATGTAACGATTCGCTAAGCTCCCCGTTACATATCACTTTTTATTGTATATAAAGTAAAGGAATAGAATATTTTTCCATTTCTTGGGATGTCTGTATGTTCGAAAGATGCACATTGAAAGGATAAGAGGCAAGGATTTTACGCTTCAGTGAAGGGCAGACGGGCTGGCGCCTTTTGGGCAGAATGTTAAGAGGATTAGGGATTTCTGTCGGGCAGGCGGCCGTAAACAGAATTCCTTCCTCCCGAAGGAGGCATCGGCTCGCGAAGATTGCCGAAACTTAACGTGGCGAAGAGAAACTACAGATTCACATGACGTCAGATGGTCAGCCAATCACAGGGGACATAGTACTAAGATTCGGGGAATTTTATGTTCTATGTCGTCTTCGAGCCACAAGAGGCGGAGTCAGAGTTTACCTCCGTGGCGGCAGAAAAAGACGAGACACTTCCTTCCTGGCTTCCCTCCAGTCGTGAGGCCAGCCAGGATCATTCCATTCCGGAGCAGACAAGTCCATGTGTGCTGGACTGACTTCTAACTTGCGACTTGCCGCGTACTGCTGGCGTGGCCAGTTACGACGATCGTCAGGTGGTCATCTCCGCTCAGCGCTACCTGCCGTGGAACGGTAATGTGTTTCTACGAAGCCATTCAGCCTGCAACTCACTGTGAAACTGTACCCTTAAGCGCATCTGAGATAAAGATCCTTGCTCTGATCTGATTAAACCACTGAGCTAGACTGTGTAACTGTCGAATGCAGGTTAATCATTCGTGGCGTCCCAACCTATTAAAATTCATTACTGTTTGCTATCATCATAACTGGTAACATACTTTGTATTAGAATAATTGTGAGATTTTTAAAGTACAACTATACTTGTTTGCTTGCATTTAAAGGGCTCATTGTACGTCTGAGCGTTGCTTAGAAAATTGCACAACCTCTTGTTTATTAACGTAATGGTAAATACGCTCAGATTTGTAGATGCCATTGTAAAAATCTTTATTAAAATGTCTTTTTGTGACAGTTTTCAAATCCCAGAATCATCCAATTCTCATTTGAATAATTTACATTTTGATATTCAATTATAGTATCCTGTATAGCGTAAAATATTAAGAATTAATTAATAATTCTCCCCCCCCTGGCGATACGCAACAAGAGTTAGGACTGTTGATAATATATCGATTTATCGAAATATCGATATTATTTTTTGAAAATATCGATATTTATGAGTGTATTTTTTAGGACGATATATCGATATTTCGATACTGAAATCTGCATATCGGCTTCGATATTTTTAAAAATAAGTTATCTTTTTCGTTTGCTCTGAATGACACTACGTCCCTCAAATTTCTGTTACGCATACAGGCCAGAAAGCTTAAGTAAATCTTTCTACATTTCTATAATTAATTTGAAAGTACCAAGTCTACTCAGATGACAACAACAGTGTAGGCAAGGCATCGCTCGCCCAGTACGAATAGAACGCGAGCCCATTGTTTGAAATGAGCGGTGGATTGTCCAGGGTAGTCCAACTTGAAATTAGTGTGTTAGCAGGAATAGTGGGAAGTGTAAATAACAAAGAGTTGCTAATTCGTGAGCAAGAAAAATAAGACAAATAAGAAAAAGCTATCAACATACAAAACTAAATGAAATACTACAAAAAATCTTATGAAATGCTATGATGGCTATACTTCTACCTAAATAAATACCTCAACTGTATTACATATTAATCTTAAAAATACACAAAATAAGGTTTGCCTCCAACCTCTTTCGAGTTTTATAAATTTTATTAACTGTTATGAAACTTATGAGACGCATAATGGTAAATTTAAAAAAAAAAATCAACAATCATCATCACCAACATAAACCATTCGAAAGTGAAAAGCTGATTAAGAACAAAATCACACGTCTATTTATCAGTGGTCAGCGTTATTTTTTCAAGTTTTGACTTTATGAATTCGTATTTATGAAAGTATAGATATATCGATACATCAATACTTTTTTCCGATATATCGACAGCCGATATTGATATTTTTAAAATATCGATATATCTAAAACCCGATATTTTTTAAAATATCAACAGCCCTAGTAAGAGTATCAGGGATTCGAACAAATTACCAAGTGAAGTGATGAATAATTTATTAAAAACGTCGAAGGAATTTAAAATTAAATGGGAGAGGAATTTAACACTCAAATTACATAAGATAGTTAAAAACATAAAATAAAAATGATGTAATTAGATGACAGGTAATTGCCACGGGAGTGTGTGCTCCATCGCAATTAAATCTGCGGTTCCATAGACGAAAGGATTCCCTAGAAAGAACATGGCGATGGCGCTTAAGAAAGATTGTTCGCTGTAAATCGACCTGCTGATTAGCAGTATAGCCCAATTCACAAAATCAAGTCTGAATCGAAATCAATAATATAATTCACTGGATTTTATTAAATACAGTCACCTTAATTATTTAACTGCGAGAAACAACTTATCTTTAGTGAGATAAAATAAGATCACATCCCACCAATCATTCTTTTTGTTATTTTTCGTTTATTTTTTTTTTCTTAATTGTACTAATGTATGTAACTTAATTTATTCCACCGTAGAATTCCATAAGCTGCAATATATATAGCCTTTTTCGGTAACTCAAGTCTAGTTTATAATAAAATAATTAAACTGACACAAAATATTCATGAGTCTTTACATGTTTCATTAGCGTAACTCAAATCCATATCAGAATGTTTAATTAGCTGTCACAGTCCCATGCGGCTCAAATATGGCGTCAGTGACAGCAAAGGATATTAAAAATAAAACTTAACAACTTCCGTCATGCCACATAGAAATAGTTTTGATTGTGAACTAGCCCGCATAGCTTTGGGTCAGGGTGCAACTAATTTCGTTCAAACGAGGTAATGTGACGCAATGAAAACAACATAAATTATTTTGAAAAAAAGATTTAAATTACTTATGCCTCATACGCCAGTTGTAATTCTGCTCCAGGCTAAAATTCAGTCTAATCAAAACTTCCGCTAAAACTGTTGCTTGAAAATTAAAGCACTGATCTTACATATGTATTAGTTAAAAATATCGAAAACATCTATATAGAACAAATATAAATAAGCAAAACGTAGCTCATAATATTAATATGTTAATTTAAGCACAATACGTACTTCTCTTTCAGAGTATTGACAAGTCATTACTTCATAAATGCTTAAACAAAAATGTTATTAACACACATAACCTCTCCTAAGTGGTTTCTATCACCGACCGTGGTGGGTGAGTGGTAACGCTCTGGCCTTGCACTTGGGAGGACCTGGTTCGAATTCCCGTCCGGCATCCAGATTTTGGTTTTCTATTATTTCGCCAAATTATTCCAGGTGAATACCGTTATGCTTCCTTCAGTTCGAATTCCCTTCCGTTCCTTGCCCCAGTACTTTCCCGCCTCTAATGACCTCGACGTCGACGAGACGTAATTCCATAAGTAAAAAAGTAAGTAGCTATTGGTCGTTGTTAATCCAGCAACGAAGGCTCAGTGCGTGATGGACATGGTTACACAGTGACCAAGGTTAGCGTTTATTAGTATAGATGTAAGAATTCTATCTCTTACAGATATCAACTTACTTTAACGTCTTGCCTTTCACGAGAACGAAAAAAAAATATGAATTTTCATACCAGAACCATTCCAGAAAGTCATGTCTATATATATATATAAATTTATATATATATATATATATATATATATATATATATATATATATATATATATATATAAATTTAAGTCCTTATATTTCTAGTTTGAAGAAAATCTGTAAATAAATTTGCATAATCTCCTAGTTTGTTGGCAAATTGTAGCTACACGCTCTAAGAAAATATTTACCTATAAACTGGAATAAACGTTTTTTTTTTAACTGATGGTTTACGGTGTTCGGCACCTGCTCCGCGAGCACAGCTCACTGGCGCGTGACGGATCAGCCTCTTCGTAGTCATTCCTCGCGTTGCGCGGGGGGCCAAACGGCGGATTGATTTCAAGTGGCTGCTGGCAACGCCAGCCGGAAAACAAACGACCTTAATTAATTTAGCACAGCTGGGTGCAAGCACACTCGTGATGAACCTGTTACGAATTCACAGCATGCTCACATGTGCACAGCTTAATTATGCAGCCAACACTCGTATCATAATGATGGGTTTTAGACATCAAGCAAACATACGGGTAATAATTCATCAGTTGATAAAGTACTACTGCTATACTTACAACATCGGCTAGAAGTATAGCCGTTATACTGAGTTTACATTCTGGACAGCTTCACAATAGCTCATAACACTCCCTTGCTGGTGTCACACAGAGCTAAACGTAATATAATATTTATTTTCTTCAACATTTTAAGCGTTCCAGATGTTGCTTGGAAGGAATAGTGTTTCCCCGATTTTATTTCACAATATTTCCGCAGGAGAGGAGTATAAGGTACCCTTTAGTTTAGCAAACGCACTTCCACTAGCCATCCCCAGCAATAACATAGTTTATAAACCGATTTTGAAGTCGTTTGTGTTGGACTTAGAAATTTCGAGAACATTAATTGTCAACTTGAAGGAATTTCCCTGTATTCATCTCCATAGTGAAAACTCATCATCAGAATCATTTTAAAATGTATTCATTATATCGGGAAAAGTTTATTTTAAGAGATATTTTGGTTTGTTCACGTTTTGAAACACGCGATCAGAAAAGTAAAAGTATAAGATTAGAAATATCATTGAATTGAGTAAAGCAAAAGCTGAATTTTTATCACCAGCTATAGTCAGCATTTTCCCAAGTATTTTGATATTAAAATTGACTAATTTGGCAAAGTTTAATTAGCAGTTTCAATTAAGAGAAATAAATGAACTTTTTAACTAAAAGAAATACAATTTAGAAATTTATATCGGTAGATGGCCCAAATTGAGACGATTACGAACATTTAATAGTTTTGGTAAAAAGCTTAAGTATTTGTCTAGTAATTAAGTTTTAAAAGATAGATTGTCGCTGATTGCTGTTGAAGCGCGTAAAAATTCCGCCAAGTTGGTCACGTGATATACTTTAATTTTAAGCTTATAGAAGTACTTTTGAAAGTAAAATTAAATTAAAACAGATAAAACATGATCATAGGAAACTCTTGTAAAAATTGCAATTCAAACTATTTTGTACTTTAGGAGATATTAATTAAAGAAAAAAGTTGATGACGTCATAGGCCGGGGGAAGCTTATAAAAGACCCTGCGGCGAGCTTAGATTGCATCAGTCTCTTAGTGATTTTGACCGAAGTAACTTCGTACTATTATGTTGTCTCTTTCTTTCGCCGGAAAGTGATCGCGCAACTCCGCGCTAGTTAGCGGAGCAAATTGCTCCATGCGGTAGCGGTTTCGGCAAATTCCAACATGCCGTAGTTCTCACCAATGTTAGGGGGACTTAGTGAGTTTTTGTCTTCTCGTATGATTGTACTTAACCTGTGATCTTCAATGAAACTGTTGTTCGATGCTTTATCGACGTATCTGGTACCGACAATGTACGAGTGAACTTTATCAAGAATATAAGTATTGTGTTACCCTGAAACTGTGTCAAGTGACTTTATTTCAATTACCCTTCGCATTTGGGGTTTAATACGAATGCGTGGCGGCCGATTTCTTAAATGCTTAAGGTATCAGATTCAGAAAGGCTACACCGATCAAGAACTTAGCTGTTCAAAGTTCAGGTTAAAGTGTTACTTAACCCCCAGTAACATCTTGGCCTGACAGGCGCAACAAGAAAAACTTATGCCGTCAGCGATAAAACTGGGGTAGGGTCTTTGCTTGAAGACTGTGGAATAGGCGGCTGGGATCAACGATTGTTCAGTCTTTCTTGCGCAAATTTATGGACGGATTGGGTGTGTTTTCCAGTAGCAACAGAAAACGGAACGTGGATATCTAACAGTGATATATTTTGTTTTTCCGACAGAAAAAAGATTGGATACAACATATGTATCCACCTACACGTAGGCACTTATCAAACTTCCATTTGAACACTGGTTCAGATAAGCGCGAATAATAATTTGCTTTACGAAACGTAGTCAAGTGCCTGATGAGTTTTAAAATAAGTCCGGCCTCTTTTAATGTTACAGTAGTTCCAACCGACTATTGTTTCGTATTATGCACAGAGGTAGAGCAAAACATGACAAGATCCAAACTACGATCCAGAAGATGGTTACAGATAAATTGCTTTAATAGGAATAAATTCTGGATATATAAACGAGATTTTCGAGAGGAAAGAGTTGATGGAAATTGATTACTGTTAAGAGGAATAAACACTGAGGTACTACTCTACTTTTCTTTATAGCACGAATGTTTAGTTGCAACGGTAAATATAATTTTTTTTCTGTAATTAGTAATTTCGATTAAGAGACAATATTCAAAAATTAAATATGCTAATTAATGTGTAGCGCATTTAAGGTCAATAGATGAAAAAAACCAATACCTGTTCGTGATTAGTAACTCTTGGGACAGTCGTTTGGGAGGACGCGGTTTCAAATACCCGTCCAGCCATCCTGATCATGATTTCCCAAAATCACTCATAGCAAATGCCGGGATGATTTCTCCAAAAGACCATGTTCGAAATCCTTCTCGTTCCTTGCCCCACCATTTCCCGACTCTAATGTGCTCGTCATCGATAAGGCCTAAAGCCCTTAACAATAAATAAATAAATATAAAATTAAATGTAAAATTAAATCCTGTTTGTTATTCTTTTAGCTTTTTGTAGAAATAGAAGTAATCAATAGTAGTAATGATTCTTAGTTTGTAGTTCTGTTTCTGATTTTCCCTCTAAAATATATATTTTTAGTTCATTGCTATTGAAAAATTTAAAAAGAAAATAAACAATCAGAGTGAGTTTGAAACAATATCTTTTAGTAGTTATAATTAATGATAATTACATGAGTATTGAAATGCAGGTGACAATTCCATTTTATAAATAAAATGCTGTTAATGCGCGTTTGTTTCTTTTTCCGTTTATTCTTTAAACGATAAGCGTAGGTCATTGTTCTAGATATTCTTTTGAGCAGGCATAATAATAACAATACGTAATACAATCAACACCTAAAAAAAAAATACATAACTTAATCTAACTTTGTGATCATCTATATATGGACTCACTGCCCAATAAAGTTTTGCTATGCAGCATTTTTAAAATACTGCTTCGATATTGCTCTGACAAGATATTAAATAAGCTTACAATAAAATCAATTCATTTTAGCATTACGAGGTTTTGAGTTAAAATTACAGCAATATGACTATTATTTACCGAACGTCACTCAGAAAAACCGGAAAGGAAACGAGTATGAGGAAATCGCAGAATTTGACCTCACTATTTTGCTGTACTTTATTTCAGTTTCTGTAGTAATGTGTAATGTCGCCGCTGTGTACTTAGCTAATGAGCCTGGACGTGCTGGACGATTCGGCCGCTGCAGGCTGCCTGTAAGCTGCCGCAAGCGACAGCTCACGGTGTGTGTCAAGTCGTTTTCCTGGTCACGGGTCGACAAATTACATCCTGCGAGAAATTGATATCAGACTCTGTTTGCCTACCTGTTAGCCTGTCACGTCAGGTACAAAAATATTACTCGGTTGGCGCTGTAATTAGATGGTAATTTTGCAGGCATAGCTACGTTAATAACTAGTTCGCGCAAGTTCAGACTATGATATGCAGGAAACATGCTAGTAGCTTAGAATATTTCCTTTTTCAGCCATGAAGAGCAGTAGATCAGTTCAAAGTGAAATAGTTGCTTGGTAATTTTTTCTAATATGTTAAGAGAATGTTTAAAGCTTCGCTGATTACCTACAATACTGATCAGTGAACTTAGCATCACACAACATAGTCTCCCGCTTAATTTACATAGAATGTCATACACTGAAGTCAACGTTTTTAATCGTTCAAGTTCACCAAAATTTTGACTTATAACTAGATAAACACGTTTTTTTAGTATTACAAATAATACTTTTATTTAACGAAATAAGACCGTCTCCACCCATTCCAACATTTTAAGAGTAAAAATGATAAATTTCCGTGACCCAGCTTGATGTTAATGACCCAAAATGTTTTTATGCCCTTTTCTTATAGTGAAAACTGCAGATTTCAGTGATTTCTAAATAAAATTCGTATCTCTTTTCCTTAAGGCAATATTACGTCTTAAGTTGTCAGCATATGTATTATGCTAAATTTCCTAAGTAAAGAAATAGAAGGCTATACAAATAACAGAGTCTAGCCTCTTTCGCGAATAAATGACACCACAACTCGTTTTAAAAGGCAACATTAATTATTCGGTTAAAAAAATAAAGAAAATCCTTTTTGAAAACACACAGCTACCAAAAAAAACAGATTGAGGAAATCTTATTATAAACACTGAAAATACGATCTTGGAACCACAAAACGTGAAATTTACGAGATTGTTGTAACGACTTTGAGCAAGAATGTGGCTTCTTTTCGTCTCATTATATGAAACGGGTTTAACAGTTAACACATCTTTACTCAATTGTACCTCACTATTATTTACAAGTTTTTTTATTTAAGTGATTATTTACACCTAAAAATTTCATTTTGATTAGCAAAAAATTTAATAATCAGCACTTTTTAACTCAATTCACGGATGTCACTCATCTGTTTTCTTCACAATGCGTAAACAGTGTCTCAGTTTCAAGAAACATGCTCGTTTTGGGTGTTTTTTCAGGAGGGCGCTGGTAAAATACGTGTGTGAATTGGCTCTGATGGAATAAGCAGTTCGTGCAGGTTTCATGGAAAGTCTGTCGACACTCTCCACATTTTTACGACAACAACTGGGCCACCAGATGATGGACCGGTGATCTGACAGCACCGTTAATGCGCCCATTTTCAGCATGAATATTCATACGGGCGGAATGGAAATTACATCAGGCTACACCCGAAGGCACATGACAAGGCGGGAAACAAAACAACAGCAAGGTTACTTGTTGCTATTTTCGTTCTAAAACAAAATCTCATGCTACTTTAAATCATCTATGTTAGTTACAGCTAAGCAGTGTACTTTTGGTTATTACACACTTGTTGATCTTATACCAAACTATTCATGAACTCTGCACTTCTCAGTCGCTTAGTCATATTGGCATGAAAAAAGTTGTCCATGACAGAAATCAATTATGAACACAATTTTCCGTTTACTTTAAATTAGACGAGTGAGGGTTTCGTTTTCAGGTTTTTCTGTGCCACCTTACTCAGTACCAAATATCGTTGCCAATATCTCACTGGCTTTTCTCAACTGTTTTTTTGTTTTGTTTTGTTTTACACCTTGTCGACGCCGAGGTTCTTGGGGGCAGGAAAGGACTGGAGCAAGAAATGGGAAGGAATTCAGCCTTGGCCTTTTTGAAGGGACCTTCCCTGCGTTGGCCTGAAGTTATTTGAGGCAACCATCATGAAAAATCCAAATCTGGATGGGGGACTCGAAACCACGTCCTCCAGAATGCGAGGCCAGAACGTTGCCACTCACCAACCACACCCGGTGTTCTCAACTGATGAGGCGTCTAATTATCTCCCTTTATGACTGTATGAGGAACTAACAGCTACAATTATTTTTTTTATGTCGAACAATAATTAAACCGTGTCTTCAACCCTTACGCTACCAATGAGCTTAACAGTCATGAAAAGCTTCGGGAGCAGACTTGGATCGTGAGAGAGAGAGAGTGAAATTCAAAGCTGCACATGACTTTGGATTTGGAGAACTTTAAAGTAGAATTTGTGAGTTTAGTGGTAGAGGGACCGTCCTCGGAAAAGTGATCAAGTTAGACAACAGTAACTGAGATTATGTCGTTCCAAATTAAGCGCCCCCAGTTATAGCTTTCTCTTTTATTTTGATTGGGGACTTAATAGTTCCTTTACAACGAATTCATTAGAAGTGGGAGTTGATTATTGGCAATGAACGGGGAATAAATAACCTATGTGCTTATGAAAAAATCACACCTGCATTCAAGTAGAATGACGCCAACCCAAGCAGCGTAAGGGATAGTGTGATAGCTTCTAATTACAGGGGCTCATCGGTTCGCGCACGATCTTAGACATGGAAATTTTTTTATTCAGAGTTGTCCGTCCAGATACAATTGAATCAACGATAATAAAATGAAAAATATCGAGAGTAAGCTGTATTATTTTCCACACAAATACCATTAAATAAATAACCAACAGTGATTTAAATAACAGCAGTGACAGGAAAGATAAGATCAGGGAAAAAAGATAGCGAATTGATACATATGTAAATTATTGTTTTCCTCGTGCTATTAAGGATTATAGATATTATTTTTTTGTGCAAAGGTCCCTACGCCATCCAGAATTTTCTTTTAAATTTGATAGTAAATTAAAATTAAACTTATTGAAGTATGGAAATATGCTGTAAATTAGTAATATTCGACATTCGGGATGAAAGTGTACGCGTGAGAGTTAACTGTTTTCCTTTGTTGTAGTTTTTTGTTGAAAGTACCAAAAAACTGATGGTAATTGTAATTCTCTGATCAGGAAGGAAAAAGGAATAGGATTCAGAATATGTGAGTACGTGAGTTATTACGCACATACCTGTTCCACGGGGCAGGCTGAGTAAGAAGTGCGTTATGAAATTTGAATGTCATGCTCCTCAATTTGCTTTGTAGTCACCGCTATGATGAAGGCAGGCATCCACACATACACGCATCAGATCGTAGATACGCCTGTGGGAGGGTGCTGTGCTGCATCTGTACAGTCGGCTCAACTAAAGTAGTCCCTAAACAGTCTGGAGTGACTGTCGTTTCAAAGACATTTCACTCACCCACTAAAAAACTACGCTAATGTTTCCAAGAACAAGTTGCTCTATAGCGATCCGAATTAATACGTTAATTATTTGAAACTGAAGTAAAAAGGAAGATTATTTTAATAAAGACGGGCTACGTGAATAGGAGTTTAACAATGGCTTAGCGGCTACACGGCAATGTGTTTAATTCAGTGGTTTGAGAACCGAACCCTCCAGGATTACGACGTTTTGTCGTGGTGGGACGCTGAAGTAAGAATATACAGCGCCGTGAAATACTTTGCTTTCAAATACTTGGAATGTGAAACAAACTGACCGTACTCCACTCAATTATTTTATATTTTCGTCGTCGTAGATATTTCGGATAATCAGCGGGAAATACCGACTGCCTAAGAAATCGCACCCTCTCCGACAAATCCTTCTTCGCTTTTGGTATAACGTTAATGTTTATAGGTTTTCTGCAGATTTGTTTAGATCCATATCCGATGTCGAGAGACAGATAGACATCTTAAGTGAATATCAAAGTATTCCGCTGTGTCTTTTATTGGGTTGTTGACATAACAAGCTTAGAGTGTATCCGGAAATGGTAATCTGTAGTCAAATAACTCGGAAAGAACTTATTGTTTCCAAACTGAAGCAGGTTCATTGATAATATAAATTTACGATTCTGACTTGTGAAACCATCTACCAGCAACATCCCAGAACATGTCCGTCCTCTTTGCCCTCTGGAAGAGATGGCACGTAGGTCTTCGGTTAGCAGTTTTCTACTCTGGTTGCTGTTCCCAACAATTCACTAGACCAAAAACTTCAATACTTCATCTTGAGTTGTTTAGTGGACATTATGCAGTTAGCTATCGATTTTCGTGTTGTGTTCAATTGTATCAGAGCATTTTTGGAATGACTGGGTTTATGTGAATACTGTAGCTCATTTTAATACGAAATGTTTCTCTATATTTTCCTTGGCACTTCGAACTGTGGGAACAACAATTTGCGTATCAAAAACAGGAGATGGAGGCGATGAAAAGAAGGGCTGTCTCTGTAAATAATCGCAGAACACAGTCAGTAAATGATGTGATAAAAGAGATGGAATGGGATTTATTGGAAGACAGAAGGACGGCGAAGTGTGGCGTGGGAAGATATTGTTGGAAGAATTAAGAGGTGAATAGAAGGGAAAAGATGACCACAAGCTGGCACTCAGTTTTAGGCATAAGGGTGCTGGAAAATTCTCTTTCATAGGTATCAGGGTTTGGATTTAAATTAGTAAGCGAAACGATGAACTGTTTACCAAAAAACGCTAAAAGAATTTAAAGTTGAAATTTTTATAAGGAAAAAGTAGATCGGTACAAGAAAAGGGGATGTGTAGCGAAATTGCTACCTGAGCGTGCGCTCATTCACAGTTAAATTAAATTACTTACGTGATGTGGCTTTGTAAGTCTGACTAGTGAAATAACTAACGCAAACAAATATTCCCTACTTTCCTTTCGTCTGTTACATAACCCTCGTTTTGGGATTTTGATCTCCATCCGTACGTTTTTACCTGTTATATCGCGTGCTGTCTCATCCAGCCGGTGGTTTCAGCTTTGTGCGTAAGCCAGAGCTGGTGCAGTAATTGTGGGAACTCTCATTTGCCGCTGTTGGGAGCGGTCAGTTTTTAATCCTAGTCGTGACTCTGGCGTCACGCACGTGATCAGAGACGCACGCTCGCCTCGTATCTCAGGTCAGTGAGGAACGTGATATAGCGCTGATCTACGTGACGACACAACAGTAACCCGCACGAGCATACCACAGGGTAATTCTTACGAGATGACGTGCACAGTAATTAATTATTATAATAAATATATATTTATTCTAAGTCTTCGTTCCGCACTGTTCGTATAGTTTGCAGTCACTCCCTTTATAGACTCAGCAATGCGTCTCCGGGACATGTGGAGAAAAGTAAATAAAATGATTAATTAGCACCGAGAATGGTGGTGTAACGGTTAACGTTCTGGCCTCGCATTTGGGAGGACGGCGGTTCGAATCCCCGTCCGGGCATCCAGATTTGGGTTTTCAATGGTTTCCCAAATCACTCCAGGCAAATGCCGGGATGCTTTCTTTAAAAGGCCATGGACGAATTCCTTCCCATTCCTTGCGTCCCCCCCCCCCCAATCCTTTCTCGTCTCTAAAAACCTCGCTGTTAAGAGACGTTAAGCAGTTAAAAAAATATTAATTAGCTTGTTTTCAAAACAAAAAAATAGGGCTTTGTGAATACTGCGAAACGAGTAATTGTATTCATTCAACATTAATATTACATGTAAATTGTTTATTACTTTTGAAGATATTCTGCAGTATCCTATATTTCTTAGTACTCTGTGAACCAGAGGAGTCATTGCATGGTCAGTGGATGATTACATCCGTTACCAGATGACTCAAGCCTTGAGACTGCTCTGGACAAGTTACTGCTCCATAGCAGCTTTCTTGTAACATTTAATTGTAGTGTTTCTCCCTTTCCTACCCCAAAAAAGTGATAAAAGATGAATGAAGGGAGAGGGTGAATCTCGCTGCCGGACCTTTTAGGCCTACCATTCAGAAAGACATCAGAGGGGGGGGGGGTGGAGGAGGGGTTGCCAAGTTTAACGTCCCAAAACGACGGATGAAACACATCAACAGTGTTATATGCCTCACTCAGTACGCACTGTGGTGAGGTTTGGTATTTTACCAAGGGCTTGTATGCACAATCTAATGATTATGAATTGTGTACCACCATCTCTCCTAACCTGCCGTCCAAGCAATCAGTTCGACTGCAGTATTCGAACCATTTACCCCGTGTCATCAGCCTAAAACCATCAGAGTGCCGCAACCAGCTGAGGCCACGGAATGGCAGTAGAAGATCCTGTTTATTCCAAAATAATAAATGTACTAAAGAAAAAGCAATGTTTAAACATGTATGTGTGGTTTTCTATCGCATTTACCAAGTTTGGTGGCTGAGCGCGTAACGTTCTGGCCTCGCATACGGGAGGACGTCGGTTCAAATCCCCCTTCGGGCATCCAGATTTCCCCATATCACTCTAAGCAAATGGCGGAATGCTTCCTTTCAAAGGCCATGAGAAAATTCCTACCCATTCCTTGAGTTCAGTCCCATCCTACCTCTAATGAACTCGACGTCAACAAGAAGTAAAATCATAAGGAGAAAAAAGATCGTCTTTAATAATTGTGGCTTAAATCAATACGAGAGAGGTTTATTTGTAAACAGGCTAGAAGGAGACTTTAGATTTGCATTTAGATGGATACGTTTGGACGCAAATTCTTGTACTGTTCCTGCTGAATTAGAAGTACCTACAAACGATTTGCATTAGATAGTCTCTCAAAACCAACTGTGCACTGCGCAATTTCATTACGAGTCATACCTTAGAGCTACAGATTGATAAAGCACTTCACGAGAGTTTATTGATTTATTACTTTACATCCACTGTAATATCGATTAAGTTATCGAGGTGGTCGTTTACACTGGCAAATAACGGAGATCATATTCTTATACCTACAGCTCATTGTAATCTAATGAAGTACCTGCTGAATAGATAGCTTTAATGAGAAAAAAAAATGCTGTAGTAGTCAACCAAATTGGTTCCGGCAAGCATACTGACTTGAAGCAACACAAAAAGTACCGTCTCCGTGCATTACCAAGTCGCGGGGTCGGGGATCATGCGGCGCCATTGTACGTCATGGAGACGCAGGCGACGGTGACGGCTTTGTGAGGAGCCAATGATCGTCGAGCCTCGGGCGAGACACCTGCCAGGGTGATTGTCCGCCGCTGGCCTTAACGAGACAACGCATTACTCACGTAACACCTGTCTGTAACCACTCAAAGGATTAGGGGGTCCCTAAGAAACGGTACTAAGTCTGTAGGTCAATGCCTGGATGTTTGTTTCTCCATACTTAACCACTCCGTTACAAATTTCGCATAGTTCATCTTCTCGACAAGGGGTGTATTATTCTCTACATTATAATTTGATAATTGACTTACTTCATCCGATTCAACACCTTCAAACATTGGTAGAGTTAGTTCTCTAGTCTTTCTTCCTAATCGGTCTCTTGACTTGTTTGATACAACTCTCCACTGCTTCCTGCCTTGCACTAATCTGTTCATCTTAACATACCATTTACAATATACATCTTCAGTTATGTGCTTCATATATTCTAAATGTTATCTATCTCTACAGTTCTTACCTTTGACTGTTCTCACTAAATAACAAATTAACAAACAGAAACAAAAAAAAGTGGTCTTACTTCCTCTCTCTTCTTTGTGTGGGACTCTTCCACAAACTTCTTTCCTCCCCCATCATTTCCAAAACATTTCGTACTTTAATTCTCTACTTAATTTTCAGCATCCTTCGACAGCGCCGAATTTCAAATGCTTCAGTTTTCCTTCTATCTGGTGTTCCTAAAGCCCATGTTTTTCTACCAAAAAGTGCTCTGCTCCACACGTAGAGTTTAAAAAAATTCTTTCTGAGTCTTACATCAATATTTGAAACTGAAAGATTTCTCTTCTCCATGACACTAGTGCTGTTCTGCTTTTAACATCATTCCTGATACGGCCATCACTAATTTTAGCAACTAGCAGAATCTGCTTCTCCTATTGCATCCGATCCTTTTGTTGTATTTAATCTACTATTATTGAAATCATTTCTGCTACATTTTATCACTCATCTCTTGTTTCGATTTATATTTACTCCAAAATCTTCTTTCATTATATTGGTCAGTAAATTCTCAATATCCTCAGTCCGTTCTGTTAACAGGACAATGTCATCACGAAATCGTAACATACTGATTTTTTTTCTTTTCTTGAACACTTATGCCACATTCAAATTTTTCTTATACTTTCTTTATTACTTCCTCTACATACATATTGAATATTAACGGGAATAAACTACTACCTTACCTCACCCCTTTTTAACTGATGCATGTCTGTCACATTCTATAATGTTAGAACAAAGATAGTAGTTAACTTTTGTTCATTACTTATACACAGATAATCGACAGTTAACAATAATGTTGGTGAGCGCTACGTGTATGCAAATTGGTAGTACCGTTAGGGAAGTAAGAATACATATAGTTATCAACACGCGACATTATTTCCTTAAGCTTATTTCTTCTGTAACTGAGAGCTAAACTCGTTAGACTCACAAATATTTACTCTGAGCTTTAAATGAAAGAGGACGCTTACGTTCCAACCAATAAATTTGTGCGAAAACTACGTCATCCGTCTGTAAGAAAATTGGAGGTTAACGTATGTGAGAAGTCAGTGACACTTTAGTAAGGATTATCGAACGAAGTCCAAAATGTGCTGCAATGCTCTACACTTTATCGAAACTATTAGTCAATGTGTTGCGAAATGGATTTCAAAAGCACAAAAATATTCTGGAAGAAAACGTATAGCAGTTTCATGCACTTTATCCTATATTAGCGTGTGTTTTGATCCACAACTCGAAGTTTCGTTGAATCCTCCCAAGGAACCGTGCTAGTTGTCTCAATGCATATCTGGTGACGAATAATTGTTTCAACTCCTGAGTAACCGCATTCCGTGTAAACGATCACTCATCACTCGGTATTCTCTTTTGAAAAGGCTTTAGGGCGAGTTCATATGGTGGTCATCAGAATAGCCTCTCCTGTTTTAACTTTACAATTTCAAATTCAACCTATGAATTTTAATCCGTAATAATTTTGTGCTCTTTCCAAATGTAGAATATCGAGCAAAGGATGGCAGGTTTTTTATTTATATGAGTGAGAGTGAATCTTCTCATCTTCGATTGGTAGAAAATACGCCTGATGCAACCTCAAAACTGGCATACAGGCATATAGGGAGTTATACAATGACCAAGGAGTTATTGGTTTCATTAGCTCAAACATCCAGAGATCTTTGGTGGTTTTTTACTGCCGTGCTAGATAGATATGCCGGTAACATACTACAACAGTTGAACTAGCAGATTTCGCTCGATATGTTACAGAGTGTTTTTCATCTAAGATTTCTTTATGAACTAACATCCAGTGGACTTCCAGGCTAGTTACGTAAAATAGCTCAGAGTTTTCTGCAAGATTAACTATACAATTTAAATCAAGGATGTTGGAGATTCACTTTCAAAACTGCTTTAGATTGTAGCCTATATGTTATATGTAATTTGCCTTCTGGGCGAGGTGTGTCCAAAAATTTAATATTGCTCTATTATGATCGTTATACTCTTTTAGCTAATTTCCATGTTAAAATTAATAAGAGCACAGTCGGTTAGATTGAAGTCCTCTGCAAGTATGTTATTTTGGAAGGAATACAGCCTAGGCAAAGATGATCAGTAGTGAATACTTTACAACCTTAGTAAAAGGTGGCACAACGAGAACGTAAGTCGAATTACTTTGGTTACTGGAAATTCTTGATTAGTTGAGATTTGAAATTCTCATCTTCTTTACTTATGAATGTCTATAGTGTTCCAAATCTTAAAAGAACAAAGTTTAAAGAACAAAATCGAGTGACAGCAAGCTATCGGAAACTGTAGTTCTGTATTGTATCCAGTGGGGAGTAAAATAATGAAAAAGGTTCTTCCTTCTAATTAAGAAATACAAAATTTTGCTTTTATGTCATTTTCTCCCGACCGAACAAACTTAGCAGTCTTCGCAGTATAGAAACTCGAATGCACCTGACAACTTGGTGATGCAGTCAAATCAGAATCAAGATACGTCTTGCCAGGTTTCACTGTAGGAGTTTAATCTTCAGAATAATCTCATCCAGCTACTGGATCTCTTAAGCCGATGGCAATCTTCTTACAGATAAGCACCACACATACATGATGCAATGCAGAGTGGTGAACGTACTATCAGGGGAATGCAACAGGTACCCAGCTCTCCACTCTCTCGGACACGCTTTGTTTGAAGGAATCATCTGAGTATTTTCCCTTGTGGTTTCTGGGAACAAACCTACGGAAGACAGAAATCTGGATGTCCGAACCACTGATCGAACCAGCATCCTTCCGAGTGGTAGGCCGAAGCGTAAACAGCTCGCCCACCAAATTCATAAAACGTTGTCTTCCAGAAAAGTGGCGGCAACTGTGGAAATGAATTTTGTGTATTAAGTCTGGAGAGTGCAGATTTATGTGACACGTTCACTTCACCTTAAAGCGCTAATACGTCATTTATTCTTCATAGCGATTTCTTCTAACATGTTATTTAATACATTTACCTACCGAAGTACTGATTAAGAGTAACATGTTGTGCGTAACACAAAGATTATTTGTGTTTTCATAGCAGGTATACTAAACCAAAGAAACCAGGTGTAACATGGACAGTTCCATTTCTCCGTGTATATAGGAGGAAATCGGTCGTCTGCAGACGATTCAGTACAAATTTTATGTGGTGTTGTGTTTGAGGAAGAGAAGAAGAGTAAAAGAGATCCACTTTTCGTAAAAAAAAAAAAAATGTTTAACCTAGACATTCAATACACGACCTGAATTCTTCTGACGTCCTACCTACGCTATACGTACTAAACGTTAATAGTTTGTAGCACCATCAACCTTTGTACCTTTTTGTTTTTATTTTTTCTGACGGCATTACGCCTTGTCGACGTCTAGGTCATTAGGGATCTCAAATGATTGAAGGCCATGATGGGAAGAAATTTGGCCATGGCCTTTTGAAGGAACCGTCCCGGCATTGGCGTGGAGTGATTTTGAGAAACCATGAAAAACCAAAATCTGGATGGCCAGACCGAAATGTAAATCCAGCCTTCGTGATAGACCACCATTCTTTCTCGTTGTTAACCACTGTTTGACCGTCGTGTGAGAAAACCAAACATTCTTTTATTCGTCGTCATACGTAGTACACACACTATAACTAAACCATTTTAGTAAGCCTCTTAACCTGTCTAACACGGATGGCTTTGTTTAATTGATACGTTTGTCTCGTGTTGACTTACACTTTTAAAAATAACAATACTCTTCGAATGAATGATAGAAACAATGGTGATAATATTAATTTATTGGTTAAATGGCTTATTCAGCTAAATTCTTTTAAAAAATAAGCGCTATGTTTTCTACTTGTTAAATGAACCCTATTTTTAATGTGCCTTCAGATTGAAATAGTATCTCGTATCAGTGATTAAGTCACTGAGTCGCAACGACAGTGTCTTACTGTCAACATGGTGTTAATTGGTGGTACTGGACTTGACAAGGTCAGGAGACTTGATGATACAGCACATTGTGCATGAAGTACTTGCTTCGATCTCAGAATTATGAAGTAAGGACAAATTATACTGTAGAAGATTATAGGTTCAGCTGCTGGAGGCTTATTTCTTAGCGAACTTCATTGGTGTTTTTCGGAAGTGTAGGCCTGAATGATGCGGAACCTAATTTAACCTTCTTCCTTTTTCAAACCTCCCGTCCACAAAACACTAAAATGAATAAAGACGCCATAAAAGTAAACCAAATATGCAATGATACTTATTCAAACTTCCACATTGGGGAAGGTAACATGGATTTACGCTACTTGGATCTAATTATTATTTTTCCTTTCCGAGGTGGCGCCCTACAAAGTAACTGCCCAGCCTCCCCCTCCCATCGCAATATCAGACATGGCACACATTTATATTATTTATTGAACTAGCTGATACCCGCGACTTCGTGCGCGGGGATTAAAAATTTCGTTGCCAGAATTGAATATAGAAAGCTGTTGGTTACGTAGGATTGATACCAATCAACACCGAGTCGGCATAATATGACAGGAAAGGCATCTCTATATCATTTTACCGTCGATCCTATCTCATGAAGAGAATCAAATTCCACCATATTAAAAAAAAAAAAACTATGGTGCGGGGATGTGGGGGAGGGAGGGCGGGGGGCTTAACTAAGGGCAGCTTTATTTCAGTTTGGTCTTTTCTTCTTTCTTCAACATGAGCATCAGATTCTTGGGTTCTAATAACACTAGCTGTTCGTGCTCTACTAGAGCTATACCTTAGGCCAGTTTACACCCGCAAGGCATGTGAAAAAAGAAGGCAAAATAAACTGGTGCCAGAAATATTTAAGCAGACACAAAGTAATAGTACAGAGAAAATCGACATCTATACTAAATAATACGTTTTGTCTCTTAACGAGATTTATAACAAATCATAACTAAAATGCGCGAGAAGCACAGTTTCAGCAACCGACGTAACATCACAGACTAACACACACATCCGTCTCTCTGTCCCCATTCGATAAGTTTTCAAAATTTCGTGGCTAAAACTATTATTCATACAGAAAAAAATGCTCTGTGCCCTTCCTACAGATACAAAGTATTTCCTTGTCAAATTCCAACAATATCGGTATAGCCGTTTATTCGTAAAAACGTAATAAAAAGACAGAGACTTACTTCTGCATTTTTAGTATTATTAGTGCAGATCACACACCCACTGGCTGCGAGAGTAACAACCCCTGAGGGATCAATATAACGTAAAGAAGTGTACACCTACAGCATTGCTAGACTACTTACGATTTGCCTCGCATTGCACCCCTAAATTTGTGATATCTAATTTAACATGCAATCCGAATAACCGACGGTGCAGGCACGACTCATACGACCAAAAACAACTGTTAAAATTTTTTTCTTCCACGTAGATTTAAACAGGAGACCACGCACCTAACATCTGTAACCAAACGCTTTAACCACTGAGCTACCAGACCGCTATATAGGGAGGTAGTACAGAGACCTACACATCCTACGCCTCTGTCGATCGCCTATCAGTAATTTTTCAAAATTATGTGACAGAACGTATTATTATACAGAAAAAAGTATGCAATGTCCATCCTAATGCCAAATAGCATCTCCTCGTCAAATTTCATAACGATCGGATTAACCGTTTAGCCCAATAAACGTAACAAACAGACAGAGAGTCAGAGTTACTTTCGCATTTATAATATTAGTATAGATACACAGCACACTTATAAAAATAATAATGCACAAAAAAATTCAAGAAACTTGGTTATGTCGTAAACATAAACACATATGACGTTGAATAGACTAGCATAAATAAATCGAAACACATCGCCATCTACTGGATAGTTACCCAACCTAGATAACCAAGTGTTGTGTCGATAAATTAACACATCGCCATCTGTTAGAAACTTATGGAACTATAACAATAATTTCGTGTGATCGTCATGACCCGGTGACAGGGTTTCTATTGGCTGCGCATTCCGCCCCTGTCGTAGCCGCCTTAACCCAGACCGCCAATCCTTCCTGGTACAGGGGATCTATGGTTTAACGTGGAATCCGAACCACGGCGCTGTCTTGGCGTACTTCACATTACACAGCAATCTGCGCCAGAGGTGAAGCACGGGTTAAATGACTATAAAAAAAAAATCCCCCCGAGACAGGGATTCCTTTCTATTTCCAGTCAGACGCATTAGCCACTGAACCACCAGAACGCTCAAACTTACGGAACCTACAGATAATTACAAACCATTGCTCTGAGGCAAACATTTAATGAAAATTTAATTCCCAATAATAAATATTGAGGTCAACAATCGAAATAAAAACTATCCTATCTTTTAAGTTGGACCAAATTACCCACAGTAAGCCAAATTTCATAATATCGGTTAAGTAGTTACGGAGTTTATCTCAGACAAAAATCGTGACGCGAGATTTTTATATATATAAGATTCTAAAACTGGTATTGAGTATGACTTCTGATTTCACTAGTTCCCCTCACACTCAAGAATATCAACTATTTTAATACGAGCATAGCACCATCGAAATGATGAAGTCAGATAGTAAATTACATACGGCTAAAGGCAGAGAAGGCATTGGATCAGTTTACATTTGGCATATTAAACTTTTTGGCGTGCTCTAGTTAATTCATACTTTAGTCTACATTTTCCGGCAGCTTTGAACAGGCGTTTTTCTTTACTGCAGCGTTCCTCGCTTTGTTCCGCGAACAATTGATCCCCGCAAGGCTGAATATTTTAGTCTTCACGTAATTTACTTTTTATGATTCGGCATCTGTAACATTACTACTCTCTGAGCGTGAAATAATCTTCGTAACGGTGTTATGGTTGTGTGGAAACATGTTCATGATGAAAAAAGGTACACCAAACTCGTTCTACGTAATGTCTTCGTGCTGACTGGCCGTAACTGAAAACACATTTGTCTCAACGGCTGGGTGGGAACAAAAACGTAAGGTGGAGACTCATGCGTGGAATCGTGAAAGAATATGATGACCACAAATCATATTACTTAATTATAATTAACCTGTTTGATAACAGAATAATAATTTGAAAAATACTTAGTGCAATATGGGAATCAATCCCCCATGTACACTGAAAATTTATCGTCTGTTTACGTTATTCCGTAATACATTTCAATTTTAAAACTTTCAATAATGTATCCGTCACATAAAAAAATCGGACTTTTTTCTGTAGATATTCTCAACCTTATATCTGCAGGCCACAAAACGTTATAGCAAAGTGTATGTAGATATCCTGATGTGAAAGTATTCACACATTATAGTGTTCAATTTCCGCGAATTTGAATAGAATTCAGGTACAAACTTACAGCACAATAGTTTAGCCAGACGTGATGAAGATGGTGGGAACAGAAAAATCAGCCAAGTGCTGGTAGAGCCTCCAGAAATATTGATCAAGATCAGTAATCTGGTTCCCGATAGCACAGGGGGGAAAAACTCACACAAAAGCCAATTAATGGATTTCTGTGAAACTACACATAGTATTAAATTATGTCACCTGTTCATATGTACGATTCATTATTTATCCCGATTAACGCCATATTTCGCTCATGATACAATGGCCAGCAAAATAAATTTTGAAATATTCGTATTTCTTTCAACGAAACTATACGTAGTGATAGCCTATGACCGTTAGTGGCTGAGGTAACATACGTTGTATTTCGATGTCGCATCAACACGCTTGTAAATAAATTTTAAAAAAATATCCTGTAATTTAATTGTTACTAAATAAAATCTGTTCATTTTATTTTGTGTGTCCCAAATATTCTCGAAGTCATAATGTTAACCACGATTAGAAATAAATGCGTTGACGTTGTATTTAAATCGTAAAAACTGTATCAGATCTACGTTGACATTGAATTAGGGATTTTGTATGATATTATAGTTTATATACATCCAAATAAAGCAATTTTTTGTGGACATGCGCTAGGCAGCAACCACCTGAAATATCCTTGCAGAGAAGCTACATATGAGAACTACACTGTCATGTGCATTTAGGTCATCCAAAGCAATAAATATTCCGAATTAGTGGCGGCTTCCAAGGGTACAAGAAACAAACGAGACACGCAAACGTGTCTAAAACATTTATATGGAACGAGACTAGACGATCCAAGATAAAGGAAGAAACAGGTCTACTGCTTTTCTTTTTCCTAACTAGACAGCATTATTTGATAGTCTGTCAATTAACAGCACAAATCTCGAATTCCGCGATGAAGAAGTCGGGGCACTGCAAGTAAATAATAAATAAATCCCTCTATCCATTCCAAGATTGGTTAATTTTTTCTTTACCAACAAGTAACGTAATCTCGACTATTATTATTTGGCACCCAATCAGGTACTGGTAAGGAAGATTTATTTTACCGCAGCGGATTCTATACTTTATTTATCATTTTTACTTATCTCTAAGTTAACAAAATTAAGAAGTGTTCTAGAATTACGATTCAATTTGCGTTATTTTTGGGTTTAAATCTTTCGCCCTTTTTGTTTCTCATTGTGCCGAAGGATGCTGAGCTAATAGATCTGAATTTTAAGCTTAGGAATAAGTGCATCATATTCAATAATGACAACTGGAAGACTGGACTTCAAATTAAAAATTAATCAGTGCGCTATAGCTTTATTAGCTTTTGACAACTTCCTATGTTCATAGATGTCTATTATACAAGTATTTTCACCTTCAAAATACGTTCCTCACTGACATGAAGTACGTTTGCGTGAATTAAGATTTCATGCCATTGTCCCTTTAAGCCAGAGAAATTCAATTGCTGGTGTTTTTTGATTTTAAGTGAAAGACAGAACAGTCACCTTCGAGTTTTGTTATAAGATCTAGTGGCTCAGTGATGGTAAGGATAGGTCACCAGTTCAAATATCGATTCCTGCTGGTCATTTTAATGCGTATACTAAAAAAAACTCTGATCTTTCTCTGTATGCTCAAAAACTGTGGCAACAAGTGGATACGTCTCAGCTCGACGAGAAGAGTTCAATTAATGGATTATTATTTAATTATGCATTGTTTCCCGCTTTTTATTTACTGATACTTTCGACTAGCACTCAGTTCAACATATCTGAGACAAGAAAATTGGAATGGTGGTGGTGTGATGGAGGTACAGTGAAAGAAATAAAATGTGTAAGCGCGGGTGCTACGAATGTCTATTGCCAATCGTCCCGAAGAAAACGCGTATTAACATTACCGACTTATGTTTTTCGTTATTCTCAGTTATTCAGTCACGTCAGCTCAGAAATACAAAAACCACAATCTGTGTGTTTCCTTTTCTTATCTCATCATACCTGAGAAATTGGCTTTAACGAACGATCGAGATGGAGCGAATTGAAACGTAAGGAAAAGAGAGTAAAAAGGATGAAATGTGCAAATAGAGAAGAATGGGAGTAAACTCTTCCATTGGTAACAGATTTTCATTCTAAAGGCTTTCCATATCGGACTGAAACAAAAAACCATTGGGCAGTGGGGAGCTATGCAACCGTGTGATACGCGTTCATGACGAAGAGGAATCACAGAGCCAATACGAGTGTTACAAGTGCTTTAATGATATAACGTACACGGTGGACTGATTCCATGTAAGAGCCATACAAAGCAGGATCTTAAAACATCTGAAATGGCTCCAGAAAAACTATTGCACTTGTAGTGTTTACATTCATACCACATGCTCTGCAGTCTCTTCGGTATTGCATAGATCTAGAGTGAAGGACAGTAAAATTGACCAGTCACACAGCAGAAACAACACGAATATTTAAGGCGATATCTAAGAACGGAGAGCAGTTGATCAGGAATTTCTGGATCGATTAATCTACAAAAGGTTACTCCTACTACATTGGAAACTAAAACACATAGACAGATAACAAACATCACAACAAAAACAAAATTAAGGGATGACATAACATAATTTCCCATAGTAAACTCAAGATCTCAATGCATTTTCTTGTGGTTTTTTCGTCTAGTGCAAGAAAAATAAAATTTGTTCTGACATACGTGTTTCGATTAATTCAATCGCCTACGGTGCCCTTGAAAAGCTATGTACATGTTTTACTAGTATTTTTTGTGAATGTTTTATTAAAAGTTATCTATAACTGTTTTCATTTCATATGTCGGGGAAAATATAATCAATCAATTAGACATTATTCACTTATACTAAAACATATCTAAGACTCAAAAAGACCAAGTTAACACAGATGTAGATTAAATTAAAAGAAACAAGACTAAAAACGCCCTTAAGGTAGTTAGGTAGTTTCCAATTCTGAATAAGTATAAACAATAAAAAAAAATGCATGTTTGTAAGCTACAGAGGCATACTAAGTCGGGTAAAATGCTTCATCTGACATTATAAAATGTGGTAGGTGTACCAAATAACACATTGCGTGTGTGAAACACAGAAAGGATGTTGAACAGAAAGCTCATATGGTAACCTGCCTTACTGAAATTAAAAAAATTGTAAGTAAAGTATAGCAATCAAAACGATAGAGGATTGTAAACAGTTGCAGGGTGATCTGGGCAGGATATCTAGTTGGGTTGGTAAACATGCGATGAAGATAAATGCAAAGAAGTGTCGGCTTATTAGATACACAAATAAAAACAAAGGTTAATTATGAATACAAGGTGGGGAAAGAATTGCTTGGTGAAGACTTGAATTGTAAATATCTTGGCATTACATTTGATAACAAGCTTAACTGGGCAGGACACATTGGACAGGTGGTAAGAAAAGGTTTCAAAATTCTGCACTTGTTGGAGAGAGTTATGAGGGGATACACGAGAGAAGTAAAAGAATTGAGTTACAAAACTTTGGTCAGACCATTGCTCCAATATGGTAGTGTAGTATGGGACCCTCATTTTGCATATCAAATACAGTAATTGGAGAGGGTGCAAAAAAAGGGCTGCTAGATTTGTTTCTGGAAATTATCGCAGAATGAAGTCAGTGACGGATTTGATAAAGGAGCTGAAATGGGATTCATTTCAAGACAGGATGAGGATGAGGAGGGTCATGGGAGTGTACAGGGCGTATACTGGCGATGAGGCACGGAAAGATATTGGTGTAGGTATGAAAAGTAAAGCATGGAAGGGAAAAGATGACCTGGCACTCGATTTCAGGCATAAGGGTGTAGGAAGATTCTCTTTTTTAGGGAAGGGTGTCAGGGATTGGAATGAGTTACCAACAGAAATGATGAATAATTTACCGAAAACGTTGATAAAATTTGTAGAGGGCAAATGTAGGTGGGTGCAGGATAGGGGGAAGATGGGGGTGTAGAGAAATTGTCACCGGAGCCTGTGCTCTATTGCAATTAAATTAAATTTTTAAAAAATAACAGATTTACAAAGCCTAATAATTCACCATTAAAAAATATGAACTTGACTTGTTTCAAGGTACCGAAAATGATAGAATAAATCGAAGTTTATGGCTAGAGACGGAAAAAACCAGGAGAAAAAAAATATTTCTAAACAGCTAAGGAAAGGGGTCTAAAAATTAAACTAAAAATCAGTATTTCGATGTAATCGAATGCTTTCTCCGTGCTGTAGTAGGTTAAAAATGTGGAAGCGTGGAAGAATGGATGGCGATTTGTGGTAGGGTGTAAGCACGTGTCAGGCGTACCGCTCGTGCCGTGTCCAGCGCAGGTACGTCGTATTACTTGCCGTGACGGGGCATCGCACGTACTCCACCGTGACACCCCACCAGCTGCAGGTGCTCCCCGTCAGCAAGAAGGCGCCACCACGAGACAATAAAGGCAAACATTTATTGGCTACACAGTGGTGCTTGTTAGTGTCTTCGTGCTAAGGAGACGTGATTTACCATACCGTATACCTCGACGCTGTATATGCCAGCTATAAAACACGACGCGAAAAGTACCAGCTGTGAAAACGTTCTCCTTACTAACGATGGTCCTTCTCCGAAGTGTTTATGTATTTTTCTTCAATGTCACACCTTCTCCTATGATAAGTGTTGACTCATTTCACTGTACACAATGCAGATATTTATTCTCCCACAGTACAAGTTCAGAAATTATTCATTACAGCAGCACCAAGTCTATTGACAAAATTTTAAATACATTCAACCTTTTCTCCTCTATCCCTTCTAGTTGCTCGTACTAGGTCTAATCGACTTGTTTATTGATAGGAACAACATAGCTGCTACCACGTTATTAATATCTTTAGCTGAGCACATCATTGAACGTCCACATCGCGCACTGAAAATTTATATAAACTACAATACATAACACAAGTCAAAAGAGTCAGTCGTCATCATATTTGATACTTAGGACACTCAACAACTGGAGTCTCTGCTAATTCGGTGTATTTCATAAGATCTGTTTAGCTGTTCGCGAATACGCTTTATCTAATGTGATGTTTAGATACCTAATAGAGCTTAAAAAACTAAACTGTTTCCCTCCAAGGATTTATAATAATAATGATGATTAAAAATTATTTTTCCAAGGAGTGGTTCAGTTTCCTACAGATTCAATAGGCCACAGAATGCACCTCTAACGTTGTCCCCCAATCTAATCACTTAAAAGGGCTCTCTTGTTTATTTTTCTATAAGGTTTTACGCCTCGTCGTCGTCGAGATCATTAGAGGCGAGAATGGAATGCGAAAAGGAGTCCATCAATGGCCCTTTGCGGGAAACTTCCCGACATTCACCTGGAGTGAGTCGGGAAACCATGGATAGCTGAAATCTGGATGGCCGAACGGGGATTCGAATCCTCGTCCACCCGAATGTGAGACTAGAAGGTTACCGCTCACCGAATACGCTCGTTTGGGATCTTCTCTTTCAATTGGAGCGTTCAAGTGAATTTCACAGAGGTAAAAAGATGGTTAAGATTTTCTGAATATGCCAGTCGAAATTGGTGATCGAAGCTGGTGTTGGTTTCTCAGTCAGCACATTACCACTTAACCATTGGTAAGGAAGGAACTGTTCGATAACCATCACTGACTGGCGCTCAATCGGTTTTCTAACCAAATATGAAAATCAGGAAAATTTCATTTAGTTTACGAGTTGTAGAATAAGAAATGCTTGATGGAATCATGGACTCGGTAATCTTGTAGTGACGACTTTCACAGGCATTGGAACTAAAAATTGTATTGTTTTCTAGTTTTTTTGAAAGAAAATCCTTTTAGGTCAAGTCCCTTAACTAAATCAAGTGAGACAGAAGACAAGGCAAAAATCGATATGTGAGAGAATACTTTCCAGACAAGTGAAAATGAGACACACTGCCAATATAAAACGCTAAATATTTCGACAATGTAGTGGGCGAAAAGATAGACGCCAAGACTTTAACTTACGAAAGTAATATTGGAATGTTGTTTATTATTGTTGTATCTTACTATTTGTCGACATTACGTGCACCTCTAACATAAAGAAAAGAGAGCGTCATATTTGGCCCAGTAATGCAAGCTCCGCCTCTTATACAGAATCTGTACCTGTCACATAAACAACCAAAAATCAAAACTTTTGCCCAGAAGTTTTCTCAAAACCCTCTGAAATTTTATTATGGACGTCTGTCAGCTGGATATGAAACTCCCTCAAGATGGGTTTCGTTCAAAATATGTCCTTCACTTAAGAGTCTCATGATATTATTTTCTTGTTTACAGTGTTTGATATTATCTCCGAACATACAAGGTTCGATCCACCGGCTAATGTGGTTGTGAACGTTGATATCCTGTATGTTTCTCAGCCAGCGATAAAAGCCAACGAGAGAGAGAAATCTTGACCTTGGAACATAAACTGTAGAACGACTCTGCAGTCTCGTGCGGATAATCCAGCTAGAATCCCAGTAAGAATAACAGGCAACGAGCGTCGAATTGAGGACCGCAGCTTAAACCTAAATCGAATCACACATTTTACGGTGCGCGGGTAGCTGCTGGTTATTTTGGTCGTTCCGCTACTTTCAGTTAACCTGCTTCGGCTTGTCGGGACCGGTTGTAGCCTTCTCTCTTTCCTCGTCGGCCATCATATGACTTAATTCTTTCATATCAAGTGGAACACCATCTTCGCATGACTAGTCCAAAGCAACTTCTTGCGCTGTGCAAGTTTTTGTGCTAATCCGTTCTGTCTGCACATTGACAGCCAGACGCTACAAACCCAAAGTGAAAGATCACAGAATATAGAGTAGGTGGAGGAAAGTGGAGATGCTACACTCGAAATAAGGGAAAAGTGTTAAATATGTAGATCATTCACGTCTTTTTCAACATGCGTTCGGATGCTACACAAATATATGCAAATATTTTATATAAAACTGACAATTTTCACTGTTCATGTTTTGAATACACAAATACGGTGGTGCAAACGTAACACCAAATTCCAAATGTTATAGAAGTAACATGAATCTTTACTCCGCCCAAAACAATTTTTTTTCTTTATACAATGTGAAGTCCAAAAAGGATCTGACAGAAAAAAAAGTGTAAGAGGCAATACCAAAATTTAGATCTTTTCAAACCTAACTGCTGAATTTATTATACTACTTACAACGTATACTTGCAAAATGTACCTGATTTCTAGGGAAATCGTAACAAACCTACCTTTTTACTCCTCTGTGCTGATATCATATAAACAACTGTTTTTCGTAATCTAAAGGAACGAAGCTTATAAATGTAATGCGCATTTACCCATTTTAAGTTACTAAGAGGTATAGAAGGTTAGTATCGAAAACTAACAAAAATGGAGTCAGTAAATCCAAACTCCAGGTTATGTTACGTATCTCCATTAAAATAAAACAAATTAATAACTATTAGAAGTTTAATCAAACTTCTAAAGAGCTACAGAAGTAAAGTCTAGCACAGAAAGAATTTGGTAGAGGTTACATAGAACAGGCAATATAATTTAAATAATGAAATCGATTCCATACTTCTTACAAACAGTTTAATTAATAATTGCTTGTATCTATTCGGTTACTGAATAACTCGAATGCAACCAAATATCTTAAAACTAAGGATATGAAATTACATTATATTTACGAAGCTTTCAAACATGGCAACTGGCCATCCTGGAAGTAAAATAGATCCATTTCTTAAAAACGCCACAATGTTGGGAACACTTCATGGTTTACCTCTGTGTTCATGTTAGCATGGACAAAACAACAGCGGTTCTATGACGAAAGCTGTGTAACAGTACCACAGCATTACTCCACCACCAGCGAATTTCTTAGTTGCCACTCGGACACTGGTAGATGCCACGCCGATTTACATACGCGGACCGGAATGATGAAAGACCTCGACACACCGCTCCACAGAATCGATTTTACTACTCCAGTGTCCAGTTATGACGGTTCCCATACCACCAGAATCACCGAGCCTTATTTAGCTTGGAATGGAACTTATGTGCAGCTGCTCTTCCAAAATATTCATGTCGGTGTGCTCCTGTACTCATTGCTTCAGTGAAAACTGATATTCCTGCTGCGGTATGAAACTCCTGTTAGATGGTAGCCTGGATTGTACCCTATTTTTGACAATTTTACTTCTCTGGGTTCTGCGATTTCTGTCGGTCAAAGTTGGAGGTCGCCCAGAACGTACACCATTGACACAACCCACAGCAATCTATTTACGAAGGACAAATGCGACCGTTGATTTCTTCCTGTAAACTTTCACTGCAATCGCCTGATTAGAGAGTACATTGAAATTGCAGACCACAAAAATGTTCTTATCGAAGTCAGATATCTTCGAACAGCGTGCCATCTCTTGTCAACTGGTTTTAAACCGGCCATACAAGTGAACTGACGCATTGCATTACCTGTCTTCACAGGTGTTGAATTATTTTTTGGTAGATAGTGTATATTAGAGTACGGAAACGAAATTGCGCGATGCTGGATTCACAATTGTAGGGTTACTTGTTATTAACCGCAACGAAAGGAGAGTCTTGTATCGATTTTAATTATTTTGTATGTACGAGAACGATGCTGTGAAGTGAAACTTTTCTCCTGAGGTGTTGGGCAACGTAGGGACTCTTACTGGCAGGGAAGAGCAAGCAACACTTCCCTGGAGGCGGGACAGCTCAGCAATCTTCAGCACGATACACTTGAGGTTCGCCTTTTTTGGTCGGATTCCTGCGGTGGAAGTGTTTACCGACGATCGCCTGCGGACGAGGCACTTGCTGTTCGACCAGTGGGCAAGGCGGGCGGCACGCAAGTGGCGCTCCAAGAACGTCTACGAGGCACGCTTAGGACAGAGTGCGATCATGGGCATGTGCATGTGCATATCCTGAGACACCTACTGGGTTTCATTTATACATACTTCGAATCCCTCAACAAAACTGGCAATGAGGAACACTTTGAAGTGATTCTGAGCCTCCCGAGCTAGTAAGACATCGTGCAACTTTTGAACAGCTTGGACGTTACGTAAGTGCTATGATTATTTTTTTGTTATTGAATACACCTTAGGTGCCAATGTGTGATATATCAACGAAATGATTTTTATTTAGGAATGATCAAAAGTGCAGACGGGCAATAACTGCTTTGATGTCAGACATACACTGAAGTGCCAAAACTCATGATATAAGTAACTACAAATATAAAGAAAGCGGTAGCACCGCGGAATAAACGTATCAATGTGCCGTTGTCTGTGGGGGCTTCCATTTGTCCTCTTGTGAGTCGTTGTGAAACATTTTGTGATTTGATTATGGCCGCACGACATAATTTAACAGGCTTTGAATCCGGAGTGGTAGTTGATGCTATACCCACGAGGAATTTCATTTCGGAAATTGGTCGCGAATTTAACATTCTTCGATCCACGGGGTCAAGAGCGTGACATGAATGTTTAATGTCTGGCATTACCTCCCACTTGACAATGCAGTGGCAGCCATGCCATCTTATAACAGAAACCGGCGACGTTTACGTCCAACTGTCAGTGTTGACAGACATGTAACTCTGCACTCAATGTGGGACGTACGACAGGCCGTCCATGCGGACAGTACGCTTTCGCTGTAGAGGAACCATAACTGAGCATTTATTCAGGGGACTTCTGACGATTGTTTGAGTCAATACCACGTCAGGTCGCTTCAATTCGCTAGGAAAAAGGGGGTCCCACACGATATTAGGAGGTATCCATAACTTATGGCACTCTAGTGTATTATATCTCTTCTATTTGCGAAACTAGCATTGTTTCCAAGTAATAAACAATTAGCGGTCGATAATATATGAGATTTCGTTTGGAGAGTAACGTGAAAAATGGGCGTATGATTAGAAGACGAGTTAGTGAATCTCAGAAATTACGTTGGAGCTTCATGTCTGCCAAAGAAGAGATTTCCATAAATCTGTGTGCATTAACTAACACCTTAGCAAGGTATATCCTACACATTACACTCAATATTGTTAATTTAAAAACAGTATATTCGTATTCCTTATTCGGGTTGCCTTGTTATTAAGCGAAACAAATACCACGTTGTCCGGTCTAAAAAGCAGCCGTATGTTAGCATATGTTCGGATTACATTTTTATTTTATTTCAACATTTCCACAAGAACATTCAACTGGTGAAATGCACATACGGTTGAACTGATAATATTACGAAAAAGGAAAAACTATCAATCCAGCTTTTCAACGTTAATTATAGGTTCAAATGTCCAAGATTAATCAGCTGTAAAGCATCAATGAAAAATAAAATAGAGATAAAAGGTATACTTGATGTCTCCAATTTAACTCTTCCAGTCATAGGAAATGTATGCGTGAGTTCAACAATGATTGCTCAGTTATCACCTTAGGAGTACAATCGAAGAGCTAGCGTTGTGTCACCCCATCAACGTATAGTCAACAGAGATCTTTAAAAGTGTCTCCAAGGGATAGCTCAATTTAAAAAAAAATCGTTGCCACTCATTGTCACAGCAGAAAGTTACTCTGAAAGCGCTGAACAGAAAAGAACCTGCCACATTTAAATTCGTCATAGATATTTAGAAAATATTCCGCGTTACATTCACTGAACGATCACCATCGTCACAACTGATTTCCTCCAGAATGTCTGTTCCGAATGCTTTCTTCCACGATAAGGACTTGAACCAGCTAGCTCTATCAGGCTTCAGACGACATCACTGCGGTCCAACTACATGAGCCAACAGGGTTGGTCATATGATTAACAGATGGTTTAAAATTTATTATAATCTCATTTTGCTTTTTTGGCCTTGTGTGTTCGCTTAAAATCATTACTGAATTAAATATTTTCTTTTTGTAACTTGACTAATAGGCAGCTTATTAAAGTGGACTGTAAGAAAGATGAATACGTACATCATGACGTACTATGTACATGTACGACAGTGCCAATTGCAAAACATGTTCCCAATCCTCCGCTCAGTATACAAATGCTGTTAGTATCGGAACAGTAAACCGAGCGTAGTGGGTGAACGGTTAACGTTCTGGCCTCGCATTCGGGAGGACGCGGGATCGAATCCCCGTCCGGGAATCCAGATTTGGGTTTTCCATGGTTTCCCCAAATGTCGGGATGCCTCCTTCAAAAATTCCATGGCCGAATTCCTTCCTGTTCCTTGTCCCAAGTCCCATATCACCTCTAATGCCCTTAGCCATCAATGAGGCGTAAAGCAATTAGTAAAAAAAAAAATCGAACCTATTTCGCATTGCGTGGTGTGTCTAAAACGTTCGGTGAATGCTGTCAGACAACAAACCAAACAAAAGATACAAACAAAATTACTTTATTGCCCTACAAAATAGTCGCCACCCGCTGCAACACACTTTTGACAACGTTCATACAGCTTCTGGAAACTATCAGCAAAGGCCTCCTGCAGAACGGCTGTCACACGAGCTTTGATGGCATTCACGTCCGCAAAAAGTTCACCTTTCATGGCCGCCTTCAAGCGGGGAAACAGGAAGAAGTCCGCAGGAGCCAGATCAGGGGAGTACAGGGTGTTCAAGAACAGGTACTATCTTCTGCGCCAGGAATAGGTGCACACGGATCGGGCAGTGTGCAGGGGCATTGCATTTTCCAGTCCTGCACGAACATTCCATGTGTTTCCGTTGCAGTCTTCCCTAATTTGTAGCAGAACTTGATGTTTGCACGTTGCTCCATTGCGCTGTGAGACTTCCTCTCACACTGACTACGTTCAACTGGTCGCAGTCTGTTTACACTGCCAGTCACATGCAGTGCAAGCTGTGTACCGATTCTCCTCAAGCCTCTTGAGACCCATGCGCATGCACGCACACATGCGCCACGTTGCCGTTCAGATATGACACCATTCACCGAACTTTTTAGACACACCACGTATATCACTATATCCGTAGCATAATAATGCATTTTGCTAATAGCACAGTACTTAATATATAATGTTTATTACATGAATGATTATTTGGTTAGGTTCAATATTATTATGAGTTTCATTGCGCTGTAGAGAGTGGCTACCGGAATAATAATCGCAAAAACCGCATTGTATGGGATTCACAATGCTTTCTCTAAATACAAAATTTGCCCTCCAGTTTTCGTTTTAGTATAGCACCAAGAAACCTACTATTCGATACATTGCTGTGGGGAAGTAAAGTATGCAGTAAGTGTTAAATATTTCAGTGACACTACAGAGTTTAGGGACAATTTTTTAGTCTGAACTATCCAGCAGAAAGTAACACGATTATGTAAGTGCAGACGAAAATAGATTCATTCGCCGTGACATTCTCTTTAACGAAGAGTTTAAATCGAGAGCTATTTAAACGATTTCCGCGGTGGAAGCGTTGCACGAAGAAATGAGATAATTACAATGCTGCAGACATGCTTGGGAGCTATGTGGGTTAAAGCTGTTTCGGTGCTATAGATCAACCAGAGAACCTGCTTCGCTCAATCTCCATGCTTTTACCGCCTCCTTACTTCAAACTAACGTTCATCTCAAAATCACGTTTTCTGTGGCTACCTGCGCAGATGTATTCCGTTTCTAAACTTGTTACTGTCCATTAAAAGCACGTATGCGTTAAGGAGGAGGTTACGATGCTAGGCTAACCATAATCGTTTACATACAGATTTATGTTGTACACTTCAGATTGGGCTATTATCACGTAAAAATATTTTTCTGTAAGTTTCATGCATATAATTTAATGTATATTCCACGGTGAGCAGTAACTTTTATCTCTGATCTCGGCGAGTGACTGAACGCAGGTTCGAGTCTTGGTCTATTAATATTGGGCTTCTTTCATCCTTGGTTTTCTGAAATCACTCCAGGGCACCGATAAGATTTGTTCATAACTTTAACATATTTTTTTTATCCAATATTCGTTAAACATGTGGCCTTGGATAGAGCATGAATTAAATTGACCTGAACACAAGACTTCAGTGGTAAACGTTTCTTCGAATTCCAGTTTGTCCTACCACATTGCAAAAACCTTCAAATCAACATTGATGTGAGTAGTATGTCTTGATAGATTAATGCGAGCCAATTTCGAAGGTTAACAGCACATCCCGGAGGAATTAATTTCGCGCCTGTAGGAGACATTTTAAATAGAGCACGGCTGGAGAAATCACATTCACGCACATCCTAAGAGGCAATGTGTACGAACATAGTCCTACATAGTTTTTTTTTTCAACATTAACAGACGCAAAATATTGAGTACGGTGTAGATTTTATTGTTCCTATCTGATTAAATTATCAGACTGACCTTCAAGGTCATTTATAAAGTCCTGTCCCATAACTGCAAAACCATTCAGCTAATACTTTGTAAATTCAGTTATTACTTAACGACCGAGCGTGCTGGTGTAACGGTTAGCGTTCTGGCCTCGCATTCGGGAGGACGGCGGTTCGAATCCACGTCAGGGAATCTAGATTTGGGTTTTCCATGGCTTCCCCAAATCACTCCAGGCGAATGCCGGGATGCTTCCTTCAAACGGCTATGGCTGAATTCCTTCCCATTCCTTGCCCCCCCCCCCCATCCTTTCCCGTCTCTAAAGTCCTCGCTGTTAAGAGACGTTAAGCAGTAAAAATAATAATAATAATAAAAAATATTACTTAACGATTCTCGTCCTAACCCAATGTGCAGTATCCCTCACATTGGGAAGAGACTGCTTGTTGCTGTCAGCTAATCGTTTGACAAAAACAAAAACAAAAAATACCCTATCTTTGAATGCATCTTCGTCGAAGAATGGAGAGAGGAAGCTACCAATTATCGTATGGCTGTCTCCTCACAGTTTGGAGGTTAAAGTCCACCCCTGCAGTCTGTAATTCCAGTCATTGCAACTAGCGGTATGTACTTATTACATACGTAAAAAGTGTAGGAACAGCTCGGCCTTGTGCATGTTTACGGTCATAACCCACGATCCTCATCTACACCCAGACCCAGTTAAACGTAATGACCGGGAAATGTGTTCACGGTTATTAGCATTCTCGTATCCTGTTAGTGCGTGTCGGATTCATGGTCCACGGATTAGTGTTTCTACAACCATCGTGCCAGAAGTACATGTCACAGTATCATACTTGCTACTCGAGGGCCAAATGCAAATTACTGCGTGTATAATCGCAAAATGACACCAGTTTTTCAGTTTGTGTACCTACACGTGTCAGTTGAATAGGGATTTAAACATTTTGGACAAGAAATATCTTACAGAGCATCGTAATCTGTGGTTAACGCAGTAGAAAAGCGATCATTATGTTAGTCAAATCAAATAAGTCAGCCGCAAATAAAAACAATAATTTTGCCCTTTGGCCATTTAACATGAGACAACTCGTTGTATGTCCTCATTTCTCATGCCTTTATGTAGCCTATTTAGTATAATACAAATATGTTTTTCCAGGGGTGACCATTTATTAATTCAGTATTACAAATTGTTTTAGTAGTTTCCAGCACATTCTGCTCGCAAAGTATCCCCGAATAATCCCTAAAAGGTGCTTCTGAATATATGACATCTTAGTAGCTAAACATATTCATCAGAGAATGCATAATCCACAACAAAGAATAAAACATTTAGGCCTTATTTTAATCACCACATAAAACATCAAACATCAAATTGTGATTTTTAGACGGTAAAGAAAAAAATACTTCTATAAATTTCGTTACTATAACGTCCTTTCAAATAATTACCCTAACATTTATTATTCAAGTTTAAAAAAATATATAAAAAAAAAAAAAAGAAGCTGATCATTAGTTTTTGTAGTCAAGGGAGACTGTTTTTGCTAATGTACGATATTACGATTTGAATAACAAGTGAAATAGGATCGTATCAGTGTATCACAGATTTTAGTTAAAACATATTTATTTTAGTGTTTAATACGTAAATAAAAAGTAATTGCTACAGGAATCAACAGTTTATTTTCATTGTTAATAAACTGTTTATTAATTTCAAAGTAATGTAAAAATCATAAAGTTGCAATGAAGTGGGGTAGCGCCGAATGGTGTAAAAAACACGATATTTCGACAGCTAGCACCACCTTCTACCTCAGGTTGTGACAATACCAATCATTCCATTTTCTTTAATTAAATTATATGTGTATAAAAGACTTTACTGACGATGTAATTTGATTTGTTGTATCTTACAATTCCACAGTCTGCAGTGCCGGGTATATGGGGGAAAGGGGGGAGGACGGAGGCACTTGACACGGGCGGCAAAATCGTTTTTTTAGATTTTTTTTTAGATTTGGTTGTTGAGTGAATGCAAGCAGAAAGAGTCGTGCTCTGATTGTGTAAATAACGCATGTGTAGACTGAAGCTCTGCATTGTCGAGATGTTAGCAATATGCGTTAGAAATTAAGTCAAGAAGTAAAGTTAGTTGACGCAAGTGAGGTATTATTTTTGTTAATGAAATCAGTTTACAGAAAAAAAATCCAGTGTTTCCGAACAGTGTTTATAATTCTTTCGTCACAATAATTCCATTCATTTTAGGGTGCTGCAGTAATTACCATGCAATTTGAAGTAGTGTTAAGAATATTTTAATTATTTTTAAAGGTCGCCTATAGATCTGGACTCTTTTACAGTTTCGGAGCACGTAGCGACATCTGGGTAAGGTTCTGGAACTTTTTGTTCTTTATAAAAATAAATAAAATATTTCTTCTCGAGCACCCAGCGATATATATTTATAAGAGGTAGCCCGCACGAACTTCATCTTTACTTCATTTCAGAGACAAGTTCAGTGTATTAATTTGGTTGACTTTTCCTATAGTAAATGTGGGGTATAAAATGCACCTCGAGCTTTTATCAGTTAGAAAGCTACCTGTGCCTCACACCGCGGGAGAATTAAATACACTAGTGGGAGTATAAACTTTTGGTTACCAACGAACTAATTAGCACTTCGTCTGCATCCAACTGTTGCTCGGAATAAATTGAGATTCGAAGTAAATAAACCAGGTTAAGATTACAGTCTTTTAACCCTGTAGGCACAAAATTTAATTTCTTCAATTTCAGTTCAGGTAGATAACTTCAATATGTTCTGCCACACAGGATTTTTTTTTTTTTTTTGCTAACAGTATATGTAGAAATCACACAATTATATCTCTTCAAAGTATATACACCAAAGTTTCTCGAACGTATACCATTTTCATAATATCTTAGATACAACGCCTACTGGAATGGTTATTTGAGATATGAGTTTCCATCACTGGATGCGTAATTATATTGTATCTGGTTGACTTCTTCAGTTTCCTGTCATAGTTCAACGATGTTCTATCCCCAGAAAACCATCCCATATCGTTTGTGTCATTACCAAATTACCTTGTATTGGCGGAAAATATTAATATGTGTGTGGTAAAACGTCTCAGATATCCATATGTTTGGAACAAACAAAAAGTACGACAGAAGAAACATTACTAAACCTACTACGTGGGTCGCAGCGTCCAGTTTCGGAGGATGTTAGTTACGATCGTTACCCAACTACCCAGACATCCAAAATATACCAAATGATTCCGAATGACTCCAGGACCGATTGCTAACCTAACTTGGCATCAGCTCTCTTCAGGGCTCAACGGCCCTTAACCAACCGGGAAGCATCGGTGATGGCAAAGTGGAATCCAGACTCCAGGAAATAATTTTTTCGAATAAAAAAATTGAAACGTGAATGTAACGGAGTTCGTAAGAGCCAACTAAAGATCTGGATGTCAACATGTTCTTGGACCATAAAAATCATCGGCTTATCACGATCTAATCTTAAACGTGCGAAATGTTCAAAATCTGCGAAAACGTGTTACGTGTTCAGAGGTAACATAAAATTCAATGAATAAAATCCGGGCTGGCAGATAACCAGAAGAATTTGTAGTGAGTGGAGGAGGTAACAGTTTTAGACTGACTTGGGCAGGTCTTGGCACTGCCTTAATAATGCAAAGAGATTGCTGGAGTGACTCATGACGGAGATATCCAATTAGTGGGGTAAGGCTGACGATATCTCTTGTAACGAGTGTCCTTCGCACCCAAGGTGACCGTTCTGAGAGCACATGCCATGTTGCTACCCGTATGTGACCGCTCATTAGCAGGCAGGAATACCGCAGAGCCCCGCTGGCCCACAGCCAATACGAGCCTCATAGAGAGCACCGCCTCATAAACTAAACGTTATTACCACCTTCAGGCCTCTCAAGCGAGTTGCTCACGAACAAATTAGGAGTGTCTTAAAAGACTTCCGTGCTTAGCTTATCTAACGAGGCTGTGTCACACCGCGAAATATTTGTCGAGCGCGACAGCAAATGTAACATTGAAATAATTACAAGTGCTATCCGTCAATCGAGAAACTGAGTTGTGAATTAAAATTATACAATGTTTTTCAGTCGTATTGCATCGAAAACGATTTTATATTACAATCATTGTAAGATCCTAACAGACTTAGCTTATCGCACACCCGGAATATATCCGGCATGCAATTTATTAAGAAGTTTACTGTGAACTATCCAATCAAGGTAGAATTTTGAGTGGCTGTAATTCACTTCTGGATTATAAATACCAAACTGTACACTTCTTCGAATCCTGTAGATCATCGTAATTGACAGCTTGTGTTGCAGGAACAAACTTAAATAAAGTTATTTTTCCTTGCAAAGTTACTGTCTTAACTTTCAGATATACTGTCGGTATGTTTTTAAAGGATTTATGCCCCGTCAAGGTCAGGGTCATTAGAGTTTTGAAAGAACTGTGGGGAGGAACTTGAAGGAATTCGGCCATGGTCTTTATGAAGGAGATATCCCGGCATTCCACTTGAGTTATTTCGGGAAACTTAGGAAAACCGAAATCAGGATTGCTGGACTTGGTATCAAACTCTGATCTTCAGGAATGACCGCTGTTATAGGCTACTACGTGGTGGACGAATAATTTTCTTAATTATTGGTAGCCTGTCGATTGTGAAGGCCTTGAGTAAGCGATCCTAAGATGGGCATTTACAGTACACAATCTTTTGGTCATATAGCCAGTAGTTGATGGTTACTTATTTGCTGAAATTTAAATCCAGGTATTTGACTCTACTCTCCACACGACAGTTTTTTAGCTTCAATTGAAGTTTAAATACAGCTGCGGTGGCTACTTGCTGGTTGTTCTTTCTTGTGATCACGTTGAAGCCTGTTATACCAGTCAGGCGAGGGCATTGTTCGCCAATATAGCTCTATGATTCAGTTACGCTGCTGCACCGAGCGTAGTTAGTGAGCGTTTAACGCTCTGGCATCGCATTCGGAAGGACGGCGGTTTGAATCCCCGTCCGAGCATCCACATTTGGGTTTTCCATGGTTTCCCCAAATGACTCCAGGCGAATGCTGGGATACTTCCTACAAAAGGCCATGGCCGAAATCCTTCCAGTTCCTTGTCCCCAGTCCTTTCCCGCATCTAATGACCTCGACGTCGACGAGGCGTAAAGCCATGAGTAAAAAGAAAAATAGTTACGCTGCACTGTCCTGTAATGAGTCTCATTCTATGCGTTTTGTGCATTTTCCATTAATATAATGTAGACATCATACTATAAATAAATAAAAATACAAATGAGGAATTTCTTTACTGATAAAATTACGTAAACTTCAGTGATTGGCTGAAATGATGAGTGTTATTTTCTTCCCCTATAAAAGAACACGAAATTTTCTTATCTCTGATGGCACAGCTGTTTGTAGTGTGCGTCGAGTTTGGTAGCAATTAGGAGTCTGGCCTCATGTACAATAATTGCTGCCATCAGAAAGATAAGACAAATATTATAAAACTTAATCTAGAATGTGAGGATTAAAGACGGGAGAGTATTGGGAGCAAGGAACGGTAGGGAATTCTGCCATGGTCTCTTTTTCTAGAAGGAACTATCCCGTCATTCACCTGATGTGATTTCGCAAAACTATGGAAAACTAAAACCTGCATGGGCGGACAGGAATTCGAACCTGCGTTCTTCGGAAAGCGAGCGTGGAATGACCCAATACACTCGGCCTTTCTTAAAAATGTTATATATATATACGAGGCGCGTCCAGAAAGTAAGTTCCGTTTCAATTTATCTCCGCTGCAGCGCTGCGATTGCAGTTCCGCACATGCACTGTAGACGATGTGTATCAAGGGGAAGAATGTGCGCCATTTGGAGATCGCTGTCAGTTTCGTACGCTTTGTTGTGCTTGTTTGAAATGTCGGCGTTGATTGAAAATCCCGCCGCCTGTGAAATCAGGTCTGTGATTCGGTTTCTGAATGCGAGGAAAGTTAAATTTATCGGCAAATTTGCGATGTTTACGGTCTAAATGCGATGAGTGATTCGATGGTGAGAAGATGGGTCCGACAGTTCAATGGCGGGCGTAGTGATGAAGAAAGAAGTGGGCGTCCACCTTTGGTTACAGAAGACTTTCATCTGTTCTTACATCTCAAGTCTTTCCTTGGCGGTCATCACTTCACCAATGACGACGAGCTGAAAGAAACTATTTCCAGCTGGTTGAAGACACAGGCGGCAGATTTCTATGAAGAAGGTATACAAAACCTGGTGCCACGCTATGACAAATGCCTGCAAAATTTCGGCAGTTATGTGGAAACGTAGTTTAAGAGTTGTAGAATTTTGTGCAATAAAAATTTCTTCTGTATCTGTGTACAATTTCATTTTATTACCAAACGGAACTTACTTTCTGGACGCGCCTCGTATATAAAACAGACATGTGTTTTCCTATATTTCACTTCTCAGTCACCACTACCTAGCACAGATCACTGGGGTTTGTGTGTGGAAGTAGCATGGAGTTTCCTGTCGTGCACAACGTTGGCCGAATGTCAATAGCTGTGGGGATGTGGGAGATATGATTGTTAAAGGTTTTGAATTTCTACCAAAGACCATTGGTGTTTGTATGTGGCAGTGTTATCGTATCTCCTATCGTGTACTAAGGTGGTTAGATATCGGTAGCTATGGGGGTGTGGGATAAATGGTGGTTGAAAGAGGTCGACCTGCAGCACTTTCATATTTCTACCAAAAACGTATGTGTTACGGTGTATCACTTTTCAGCCAAAACTATCTAGCGCAGATCATTGGTGTTTGTGTGTGGTAGTAGCACAGAGTCACCCGTCGATCACAACGTTGGCTGAATTTCTGTAACTGTGAGAGTGTGGCAGATATGGTGGTTGAAATTGATTGATCATGGATTTTTTCGTATTTCGACCAAAGACATGTGTGTCCGTATATTTTACTTTGCTGCATGAACTACATAGCGCAGATGACTGGCGTTTGTGTGTGGTAATAGCATCGAGTCTCGCATCGTGTACTATGGTGGTTAGATGTCGGTAGCTGTCAATCCAAATTCTTTACAAAAACGAACCTATGTCGTGGGTACCAGCTACTAATAATAATAGTCTAAAAAATGTAGTGACTAGGCTGTCTTGAATGTTGTTTACAGTGTTGGTATTCGAGTCACACGTGTTTGCCCCCTGCTGTTAGCAATTAGCGTGCGATGTCGCTGCATATTCACTCAGGTGCCGTGGCACGTCGTTACTCCTAATTTCTCTCGCCAGTGTTTTACTCATTGTAAGTGGCTCCCATTTCGTCAAATTTGCGAGCCTCTCACACGCTCTGCCGGTATGCGGACACGGTCACATCAATTTGGTCTACACGTGATGTAAGCGCTGACGTTCGGTTAAATTACTGCGCTCGTTCGACTGTTTCGTCTCACGTAATGTATTTATTTTGAGAGCCGGAACATTAAGATGGAATATGAAACTCAAGTGCTTGAACGAGAATAGTGTATGATCATTGAGCAGTTACTGCTCTCGTGAGGACATGGGTTCGACAACCAGACAGGCCCGATTTTCTGTTGTTCGAGAATATTTAAATTTTCTCTAGGTAAATTCCTGGATGAATCCTTCAAAACGCTATGACTCATTCCTGCCCATTCTTTGTTCCCAATGCTCTACCGATTCTAAAGAAAACGACGTATACGAACAATAAAGATCTAGAATAAATCTTTATTATATATGTAAGACTGATTGGTGTTGATATATTCTTCTCGGGAAACGAACCGAGTAAAAATGTTTAAAAACAATATTTAGATGACTGTCTGTCGTTATCTTTAGGTGAACAAGCAGTAAAAGCTGAAGTTTAAATCTTGCCGAGAGCGCGTTGGTGATAGTCTAGTAACGAAATATGTGTAAAATGTAGAAAGTTGTTGACTCGATTGGTTGAGTAAAAAAAATTGGAACAAAAATTTTTTCCATAATTGATCGTCCTGCTAACAGCATACTGTGAACTAACAGCAAGAAATGTATTACTTCCTCTAGAAGGTGATATCCGTAAAATTCCTCCAAAAAACGCACGGACGCATAGTATTCGCGAAATCCCTAATTGGTTCTGGCCTCCTACATCCTAACACTAAATTTTTGTCAGTGCTCTACAGCTCGTCCATATTTCTGTTTAAATGCGATTTTGTGAAGTTCGAAGAAAATTAACTTGCCTGCCTTTAAAAGTAAGTTAATACCTGTTCGTTAGTGATTGCTAAAGTTTTGAAAAGCCTTTTGTTTGATACGAAACAGAGAACTTTTACTGTCAGTCAAGAAAAAAAAAAAAAAAAAAAAAAAAAAAAAAACAGCAAATGCAAATATGCACAACACTCGCATTATGAAAGGATCTTATGTGTTTTTTTAACTTTACTGGAAACACCATATTTTTTTATTTTATTCAATTTTATGGTCTGGTTCTTGTTTTAGTTTAAATCCCGCCCGTAGTCTGAAATATTGTAGCTTACCAGATTTAATTGAGCAGCTTCTCGTGGAGATTCTTTCTATAGTCGCAACCCCCTGGTGTGGTTAGATTTGTTAAATACTTGCATAGACTTCAGCGATTGTTGTCTGTGTTTTCTTGCCTCTCTATGTGGAGCATGATGGATTTATTATAACCAGCCGTTTCAGCTACCTCATTGTGGCTTTGATAGCTAAAGCGTCAAAGCATTATTAAATATTCGTAAATGAAATAATAATTCCGTTGTGGTCAAATTACCCGATGACAGGATATCTATTGTAATCGTAGGCTTCCGCGGCCAGAGTCAACTGATTCTTGGCTATACGGGTGGCGCCGCGTCATGTTTCTTAAAACCGACGTTTCGACCCTCATTCTGGGATCTTCTTCCAGTTCTGCCCTGGAAGAAGATCCCAGAATGAGGGTCGAAACGTCGGTTTTAAGAAACATGACGCGGCGCCACCCGGATAGCCAAGAATCAGGATATCTATTGGCTGCTCATTCCACCCCTGTAGTTGCCGCCTTATCCTAACTTGGCAGTCCTGTCGGGTACAGGAGAGCTGCAGTTTAACGTGGGATCCGAACCACGGAAGCGTTGTAATGTACTTCACATTGTACAGCAAGTTGTGCCAGAGGTGAAGGTCGGGTTAAACGCCTATGAAAATCCAGCCGAGACGGGGATTCAAACCGGGGACCTCTCGATCCCCAGTCAGACGCCTTAAACACTGGGCCATCAGACTACTCGTTATAAACACTGGGATGAATGCGTTGACTGTAGTGCCTTTTTAGTGTTGGACGTGAGATGTGGAAGAAAGGAAAGTTTAAAAGTTTACTTTCCTCTTCGTCAAATTCACTGTTGTAGTGCACTTAACAAACAACTGGACAATTTGACACTGTAATCTTGATGTAAATGAAAAATTCATGAACAATACCTCTTTTAGAGTTCACAACCATCTACAAATAATTCCATGTACCGTTCCATGCTACCTGCCACGAAGGTATCATACGCGTGTTCAAAGGTGCTTCCAACAGTTTATGTGCCTGAACAAAAGACTATTCATTCACGTACTTTATCAGCGCTCTGCCTACACAGATGACGTCCTTGCAGAAAAAATGCTTTTAGTTCCACGCCCCTCGGACAGGAGGTGCTAAAACCTCATGCCTGCGTAATCACATACTAACGTAACTGACATACCAACAGTTAAGTAATACGATTATTTCCGCCTTTGTGAAGCGTGCAACTATTTTTACTCAATGTTAAAGATCAGTATTTAAAGCGATATATTTCTGGTAGAGTATCTCGGATTATTTTAAATACTGACCTATCAAACAGAGATTGAAATCCTTAATTAAGGTATGCTCTAACAAAGAAATAACACTGAATATATTAACATTATAGAAATTCGTTTCTGCGGAGCCTCACATGTTCTACAGAGGGGCGTATGTTCTAAATCTACAGTATAAAAACTCATTTAAGACTTACGATACCGGTCATAGCTGTCTCTACATCTACATATATACTCTGCAATTCACAAAACTGTGGGTGGCAGAGGGTACTCAGCACCAAACCTAATCTCTTTGTTGTGCATTCCAAACCCTAATGGTACGAGGGAAAAAAAGAATTCATATAGGAATCAGTACGGCACCTTATTTCTCTAATTTTATCTTTTCTGTCCTTCCGACTCAAATAGGTTGGTGGAAGAAGTATTTCACTACACTCGTAAGTGAAAGTGGGAGTACACATGTTTACCAATAAATTTAAACGAAACGTGCTTTGTCTATCTACCAGAGACTCCCAGCCTAGTCTACTAATCAGTTCTGTGACGCTTTCATAAGGACTGTAGCAAGCGGTCACGAATCCAGCGGCTCTTCTCTGTACTTTCTCTATACTTTCGATCAACCCTTTATGAAACGGATCCCAAATGGCACAACAATAGTCCAAATGTGGTCGCACAAGAGATTTGTACGCTATCTCCTTTCTTTGTTCATTACAATTTTTCAAGATTCGAACTATGAATCGCAGCCTAGAATTTGCTCTACCTACTAACCAATTAATGTGTATGTCCCATTTCATGTTCCTTTGTACTGTTACTCCAAAATATTTCATAGAACCAACCATTTCAATAACTGAATTCTTTAACTCGTATTTCTGAACAAATGGATTCTTTTTGTTGGTTATGCTCATTGTCTTGCACTTTTTACAATTTAGTGTAAATTGCCACTCAGCGCACTATGCCAAAATAACATCCAGATCACGCTGAATTTCTAAGCAATCGGCCAAATTTCTTACTTCCCTATAAATAACCGCATCATCAGCAAACAATCTAAAAAGGCTTTTCACTTTGTCTCCGAGATCGTTTATGAAAATTAAGAAAAGAAGTGGTCCTATTACACTTCCTTGAGGTACACCCGATGTAACGTCTAGATTAGAAGAACTTTCTCCTTCAACAACGACATACTGCGATCGACCAGTTAGAAAATCCTTTATCCATTCACAAAGCTGATCCGATATACCGTACGCTCGTAGCTTCGCTAAAAGGCGGTTGTGTGGCACAGAGTCAAAAGCTTTCTGAAAATCTAAAATCTCATAACACCAAACGGATAAAAACACGATAGAAAGAATGTAAAACTATAATAGTTCTATACGCAGGTTTGAGATTGTCTTCAGGGGGTCGCTCACGCAGTAGCACGAAGACAATCAGATGATGATACGGTCGATGTGGAAGGACCGGATTCGGAATGAGATCGGTCGGTCGGTCACCTTGGAACGTGGACAGCCTCTGGCATTTCAGAGCCAGACTACGCTCTTGTATAGGTACGGAGACAGCATTTAACTAGTACTGTACATGATTCCAGATTTTGATGACTTCTTTGATGTTCATCATTGTGACCAGTAAGATTGAAGAGATTTAAGTTTAAACCGTACTTAATTATTGATTAAAAGAGTAACGTTATATAATTAATAGATGTGTTACTTTATGCATTCATTGATAGAAAAAACTTTTTGCTGTAGATGTATTCGTAATCTTCATATCTTCATACATCTTACAATGTAATTCGGAATTTTGATTCGTCGTAGTGTTATTGAATTTAAAGAACTGCCAGGTGAGCATTACAACCCAATAGAGTTATTCATTTTCTCAGTTGCAATCAGTAGTTGCTTTATATGAGAAAGCATACGATACATTTAACGTAGGTTTCACTGCAGAAACATTTAAAATGATTTTCGAAGCATTCCAAGGCACATAATCTAACTAAAATTACGTAGGTTCGTATTATCATTATTACGAGTGACTTGTTCGGGTGTGGGCAGGGAAAATTTTTACATTTTACATACCACATAGAAAACTGTCCTCCTCTGGTGAGAATTGGTGAGATCTGGTAGGAACCCCTCCCCCGTCCCCCTAAGATGATGACAGATTTTTACTGGACTCTACTATCCTTCAAGAATTTCAATAGCTCGCGTGAGATTTCCGTCGGCCCCACTCCCCCTTCGTGAGATTTGGTGAGATTTCTCCGGACCCCCCCCCCCCCCTATTTCACCTCACGTAATTAATCGACGCCCCCTAACCGCACACGGGGTAAGGCTCTCATAGAAGAGGAAGTATCCTTGAGACCCAGAAATCTACTTCCGTTCGAAACATTCTGTCAAGTTTTCCTATAGATCATTTCCAAATACTTCGTTTTATCCTAGTTAATTTCCTCCGTATCGGAAATGTTATGAAAATCTATGCTGTAGGTCTCATGATGACAAACGTTAAAAAAAAAAAAACATACACACACCTACTTGAAATTAGGTAGCCAGAATTAATACATATAATATACCAAGGAGGTTTGTTGATTGTTAATTTTTAATCTTGTACTGGAAGCACCCATGTCCTGGTCCAAGAACCCAGATTTCGGTTTTCAATAATTTTTCGAAATACTTCCAGGCAAAGAGTGGTTGGTTCCCTCGTGAAAACAACGATCATTTTGTATTTCTTGTCTATTATCTCCCTCCAGATTCAACGACCCCGTTGCTGGCGAGCCTGTTAAGCCGTAATTAGTGAAAGTTATTATTCACGACCTAGTCACAATAATCACATGGACGAACAGATTTAGACTTTCGTAATTTTTAACTCAGTCGCTGAAACCTAAATACTAAACATCGATCTCTACTCTCAGGAAAGTTAGCCTCATGCAGAAGCTTGGGCTACAGATAAGCGGGTAAGGTGAAAGCGAATCGTATGGACATCCATTAACACGCCTCGTTCGTGCTGTGCCCTTGTAATTACTGACCTTGGAGACTAAATTTCTCACTTCTTAATCGCAGTCGAAAGTTTAATTGTAATGTAGCTTTCAGGTCGCTCGCAACTAGTCCTCAAAGATATTTTGCGAAAAAGTTTGTTTTTCTTGCATTTAGAAGCTATTAGTAGACTTTACAGTACTTTATACACAAGGGCTTAAGTAATTTGGTGGGTTGCAGGTAGCCTTATGAGTATGTGTGAGAGTGAGGACAGGCGATTAAAAACACAGGGGAGCAACAATTTAACTCAACTGTATGTTAAAATTAATTTTAACAACGTATTTAACACACAAATGTCAGTAAAAAATAAAGAGAATGGAATTTTTGTTTGTTTATATTTTGCTTATGGCTTTGCGCCTCGTTGACGCTGGTCATTAGAGACGGGAAAGGATTGGGGACCAGAAACGGAATCACCTAGAGTGAATAGAGGAAACCATGGAAAACACAATTTGGATGCCCAGACGGGGATTCGAACACGCATCCACCAGAATGAGAGGCCAGAAGTTACCGCTCAACCACCACGCTCGATTAGGATGGAATGTACAGATACTTGTGAATATTCAGAATGTCCAGACGGCGGAATACAACTGAAACTGTCAGAAAAAACAGTTATGATCATGTTTTCTGTTAAATGGAATTCATATGAAGATTAAAATTGTTCATTAATGGTGTGCTATAAGCAACTGACTTTACCAGTAACAACCCTTTTTACACTTAGCATACTGAAGTCCAAATTATTGTTACCAAGTCGTGACTAGTTTGGGATCCAATCGCGGCGACCATTCTAATTATAACTTTGATTCTGTTTATCGTTGAATCAAAGGCAAAAATTTGATCGCATTTCCGCTCGAATAACATACGTTACATGAACAAAGTAATACGGCAAACGTCAGTAGATAACTTAAATAGCTAAAGAAAATATGGCGACTCTTTGGCAAAGATGGTCTAAGTAATATTTTTACAAGCATTAAAGACAAATGTTTGTATGCATTGACTTTATATGGTCGCTTAAATACTTCACTGTATTACTTTGTTTCCTCATAACACTCTCGGTATGAAGGCGTGCAGACACGGCCTTCAGCTGGAGGGAATCCCTCGTTTAGCAAAGTAGTGCGGCACGACAAAAACCCACCACGAAAATTACAGACTCATTTTAAACCGCAACATTACTCTCTGAGAAGGATATTTACGTTCAAAGGAAAAACAATTACTTCTTTCCGCTTCATCCGTATGTAATATTTACTAAGAAACAACTTACAAGTTACGACTTAAAAGCTCCCTCTAACTGTTCCCATACTTACTTACTTCCGGTGTCAGAACGTGGCCCCCTTCTTTGTTTTTCTCTCTATGTATAGCTTTGCAACATATTGTATACAGGGTGTTACAAAAAGGTACGGCCAAACTTTCAGGAAACATTCCTCACACACAAACAAAGAAAATATGTTATGTGGATATGTGTCCGGAAACGCTTACATTCCATGTTAGAGCTCATTTTATTACTTCTCTTCAAATCAAATTAAACATGGAATGGAAACACACAACAACAGAACGTACCAGTGTGACTTCAAACACTTTGTTACAGGAAATGTACAAAATGTCCTCCGTTAGCGAGGATACATGCATCCACCCTCCGTCGCATGGAATCCCTGATGCGCTGATGCAGCCCTGGAGAGTGGCGTATTGTATCACAGCACATACTAACGAAACTAAAATGAGCTCTAACACATAAATATTAACACAAAAACTATAAATCATTGTCAGATGTGCAATAAAAGTGACGGCAGTTTTCCATTGCAGCTACCAGAAAAGCATAAGATGTTTTTAATGGAATTATTCATCTGTTATCCACGTCTTTCAATTTGGATAGCAGAAACAAATCTACTTAGATAGAGATGTACGGTATGCTCCAGGATATTCTGCTTTCCGTAATAATGTTAAGGGATGATGCTGGAGACCCAGGCGCCGATGCCTCACTAGACGGTGTCACTCCTGCAATTCAAAGTCTCGGGAAATTTAACTGAGGTGCATTTCCCAGTGACGAAAGTATATGTTAGTGTTACTGTGTGTATGAATGACTGTGTAGTGTATTGTTTGCGTTCTGAATGAATAGAATATGGGGGAGGAGGTGACACCCGGTCCCGGTCCACTCAATCCTACTCTTCCGAAAGACACTGCAAGTCCCCAAGCTTAACGTCCCCATCTGTGGAGATGTTTTGGAATTTGGATTTAGTGATTAAGAATTGCGTACCACCACCTCTCCCAGACTGCAGGCCAAGACCAGATGATGAAAATTTCTTCACTCCATCATGAATCGAACCATCTAACGTATTAGGTGTGGATACCATCAAGATGCCGCCAGCTGAGCCAAAAATTTATGATAATCACATACGAGCTTAATAATAAAAACCTTGTGAAATACTGGAACACAGAAAGAGAAAAATAGTTAAGAATAAGGTATATACGCCAAACGAGACTTTAAAGTTCATCGGTCAATTCCGTTTTATAGTTATAACCAGTACATTCATTAATTCACTGTGTGATTTTATATGAAAAGTTTCCGAGTTGGTATACATACTCGGTACAAGAAATAATAGTAAAAGCTGTATATAACAGCGTTTGAAAGTAAAAATTATGGTCTTATCGAGGCATCACTTGGAAATAAACTTATTAATGAAGTTAGTCTTGTATGTACGTATTCTTTTAATCTGAGTGATTAGTGGCTCAGTGAGTTCTAAAATGGTATAAAAAAATTTTAACGTGGGCTTAAAAGACGAAATTATAAATACCCATAATTTCTAACACCGCATTAGTAGCGAAAGAAGGACAGAGAAAGAAAACATTTACACACAGAAGAAAGTTTTTCGCAACTTAATTTGTCATACTGACTGTGATGCGTTCCTTCTTGCGTGAAGTTTGCTGCTAAGAAGGATGGATTTAATAAATTGTGTTGTCTCTTACATCTTGCGGAAAAACTGCTAAAAATTTAAAGTAAATGCAGATCGTTCTGAATGCTTTCAAATGAAAAGCTTTTATTAGCACAGAACAAAAACAAGAAGTATTAAACAAACATGGCATGCAATGAAGTTGCGCACCATCTGTTCGTTCGCTAACACTGGAACGTAAAAAAGACAGAGTTTAGAATCAACAAAGCCAGCTGAGGGAGGAGTTTGCTATATTTCTACTTAACTTACTGCTGAAGATGACATCTGGAGAGTTATGTATAAAAAGTCGGTGAAGGCAGGCGACAGCTGGACCAGTGTTTTTACGGCAGTGAGAGCGAGTCATTGCTCGTGACATCCCAATCGGCAAACAGAAACGCGCGCTCTCTAAACACCGCAGATTGCCCGGGGACAAACTGCGGCTCGGCTGCGGGAAAGTGGACAATCTGTCTGCCTCTAACTCATCCCCGATTACATCGCCTGGTTACTTTCTCTGGCGTCCCTGCCCGTGGCCTGCCCTCAGAGCCTAACTTAAAGTGGCCGGAGACATCGTCAAAGAAAATCAATGTCTAAGTTAAGCTGAACGTGGCCTCAATCCGAAAGATGATTAGACCCTCCAGACTAGGGGTGTCCACTTAGAAAGTACATCGATGTTTTTATTTGATGTAAAACATCGGAACCATGCATTGATGTTTTACGATGCATCGCTTAAAAACATCGATGTTTTTTCAACATCGAATACTTTTATGTTTTTCTTAACTCAACAAATAAAAATCAACAATATTCGTTGACGATGTCGTTTCATTTATCTCTTACCTGTTCCTTTAAAATTCCCAAGAGACAACATTCAGTTTACAGTTGAAGCAGATAGTCCGTTGTCTTTCGTTCGCTCCGTGTGAACACACAGTAACACTATACCAGCAGTTTAGTGCTCTAGCTGTAATGATGTGTTTATTTTATGCCTTTTTTGTTTATGTATTTAAGTTTCGTCGACCTCATTAGAGGCGGGAAAGGACTGGGGGCAAGGAACGGGAAGGAATTCGGCCAAGACCTTTTGAGCGAATCATCCCGGCATTCGCCTGAAGTGTTTTGGGGAAACCATGGATAACACAAATCTGGAAGCTCGGACGGGGATTCGAACCCGCGTCCTCCCGAATGCGATGCCAGAGCGTTACCATTCACCCAACATTAAAAAAATGATTTTATGATAACGTGTGTAGGTTAAGTAGTGTTGTATGAGTGAGGTATAGCTTTGTGAGTGAAACAGAAACAACAGATTAACCCGGTTTATATCTAAATATTGAGTAGTATCACGGAACAGTTGCTTTAGACAGAGCAAGGCTGGCCAACCAATTTTGGAGATGGACCACAATTTCGATTGTAAGTCAGCCTACGGGCCATTTAATACTTGTCTATAGTTACAGTGGGTATATTAAATATAACAAAGATATAAGTAACACAGTTTAATTACAATCAAAAAGTAAAAAGATATAAGAGACCTTTATAGGGGTTTTTGAAGTAGCATATTCTAGACCGTTGCTGTTGGCGAGCAAATTCAAATACGCTGGCGGGGCACGAGTGGGGTTGGGCAGCCTTGTTTTAGAGTACTAATATCTTATTTTGATTCACAGCAAACACTGGCAAACAGTAGGAGTGAACCTAAGAAATTGATTTTATTCAATCACTCACACGGACAGGATAGCCAACCGCAAGAAAAAACAGCGTCGTTATGTTTCGCTAGCTGCTCACAGGTGTCACCACCTATTAATGACAGTTACTTCAAACTGAAATGATTTAATTTAATCTTGAAATAATTAATTTCTATTATTTTTGTTACTATTAGGCAGAGTTAGTTTTTTTTATTTATTGAATCGATGTTTTTATTTAAAAAATTCGATGCATCTAATAAAAAAATTCTTTGTCAGAACATCGAAATCATCCGATGTATCGTACGGTAAACATCGAATGGATACGATCCATCGATGTTTAGTTAATATCCCTACTCCAGACAAACGAAGCCTGTCATCAGTGGGAGAACGGCCAGTTCCTTCTTGCCAAATCTAACCCGGTAATCCTACCGGATAAAGGAGACGTACAGTATAACCACAAAACCAAGCTCTGTCAGAAGTGAAGGTACAGGGTTTCTAACCGGGGACCTTTTCATTACCAGCCAAACGCCGTAACCACTTGTAACAACCCTTACACCTAAACTTTAACTGGAATTGTATTTTATGAAGCATTTGTAGCAAGCTAGAGTGTGATTGAAAATTGTTTTGTATATTTGTCTTGTATTTTATTGTAAATCAGTGTAAATGGATTTTGTTTTGTGAAAAGAAATTATGTAAATACCATTCAATATGTTTAAGGACAGAACTATGCAAGATAATTACTTAAATGTTTGTAATTATAGGTATTAAGGTGAGCTACGATGTCTAAAGGACAATTTACTACAGTTTAAAATGATTTTTGTGGATAATTTTGTGTTTAAGTATCCTTAATTTTCATTACTAAGCATTTTGTAATGATTGTAAATGATTACGTTTAATTATGATTGTTTTTAATATGTTTTCAATTGTTTAAGTATTGTTAATGTTCGAGAAATATCTGTCTGAACCCTTTATACTGTTCTAGAACTTTCGATAGAACTTATATAATGCGATCGACAAAGACAGTTAAGTTTTTCGACAAAGTTTTTACAGGCTCAGTTTACGTCCGACAAGGACAGTTTTGAACGAACAGTTTTGGTAATATTATCTTTGGAAGATATGGTGAATGTAGTCGCTGGAGTTGTTTACATGTGTCCAGTATCTTTGAAGTTGATATTTTTAGGTGAAATAAAAAACAAGTTTCAATTGAACTGCATCGTGGACTAGTTATTTAATATAAGTAATTAAAACCAAGAAAAATCTAATACACTGAATCACCAGACCACTCTGTAATCATGATCAAATGACACTTACTCAAGCTACAAATGTTAAAAAATTATATTATTATTGCTTTCTGAAAATTATTCTATTATGTTGAACATAACAGTAAGTAATCGCTTTCTGAAAGGCCGTCTTTTGTTTTTCCACAACACTAAAATATTGCACAAATGATGAATGGAAACCGAACGCTGTTCACTTCTTCTTCTTCAACATTTACTAAAATTAAGTCATAACTGGATTTTGAATTGAGCATTGTTTAACGGACTGAAACTCCAATCTAATCGATGAAAACAAACAGAATAATTAAATTAATAAGGAAGAATGGGAATTTAAAAATGATTGTTTCCTCTGAAATACGAAACACAGAATCTTTTTGAGATAAGCACTTAAAAAATTCCGTCAAAGATACATGTCATGTCCGATAAAATAAAATATAACACGAATTTCGTGATACATAACGAAGTTTTTCTCGGCGATGAGATTTAATTTAACTTTTTCGGCTGACGTCGAATTAACTACGTGTTTACACGATTTTTCGGCGATCAATGCTCTGTCGCCATATTCTGGTGAAGCACCGGATGCGGCGGATTGCTGGAAGCTGCGCGCTTGGTCACCTCGCAAGGTATAATGGTCGCAGCCCTCCGCCGCATCCAGTGCTTCACCAGAATATGGTGACAGAGTTTCGATCGCCGAAAGTTCGTGTGCAAAAACCTTTTTCAATCGTCTAATCACCCGGAACATTATATTAATTTTATGTTACAAACCAATAATTATTGCAGTGTGGTTTTGAAATAGTTGCCTTACAATTAAGAATACATTTATATACATTTTTAGTCCCACTTTCAATCGTTAGTAGAAATGTGAGATTTCACGTTTCACCGGAAGACTGCCTTCAAAATAAGAGTTGACTGAGTTAATGGTTTACTAAAGGAACAAGGAATATACCAGTATTTTTAATTTTTTTGTGGTTATTAAAGGAAAATAAACCAAAAAGACACTGGGCATTGTGCCTTTCTTGAACTCGTGAAGTAATCAATTTAGAACTGTTAGCATCTGCTGTGAACTAACGTTGAAGGTATCAGTTGTTCCTTGATGGTACGGCGCAGATCGAATTAGTGGATCGTTCGTATTTTCAGACACGAAGCACACAAGTTGGCAGTATCTAAAAAGTGTTGCAACCATTTCTCCTTAAATTTTTATTTGGTACCGGCCACATGGGTAAGTTAATCGATACATACATGCATAAACTGTATCAATTCAAGTATATCGTTCAGTGTTTATATTTGGACTGTACAAAACATCAAGCATTAAATGTAAGCCCAAACCGTTCACCGACTTCAATGGGATCGAGTTATAATAGCTCTTTATGGTAACATCTGTTCATACGCAAGATCCTGTAACGAAAGAAACAACCAACAGCCTGTGTGTATCAGACGGTTTAGCTTATTATCTTTCTATAGCTCACAGTGCAGCTGTGGAGTCGATGTGAGTATCACTTCCGACACTTGCCGCTCGTTAAGAATGTAAAACGTGTCATTACAAATCTCGCTCATGGTGTAGCATTCTAGACCATTACGCTAATCAATGTGATTTTTAAACTGCTTGATGACATTTCATAGCTATGTAATTACTATCGAAATGGGCTGCCACTTAAAGTTTATAGTTCCATTAAGCATTAAACTAGTGAATATTTAAATACAGAAATAGATCTTTGATAAAAAATAAAAAAAAAAATGGAGCTGATTTTTTTTTAGTCTGCCTGCACAAAAGTGAAGATGCACTAGTTTAGTGGTCGTCCTTTCAAGTATAATATTTCCACTCAAATTTGTTTTGGATCAACTTTCTTCCGGTATCCACAATTGCTATTAAAGGAAATAGATCTTGGCTTGAAGCAACTACTTCAGGTTTACTTATCCGTGCCAAATAAGTTACAGCTGCGAACCCTGACTAAGGGCCAGAATCTGGATTAATGCATCTAGAAGGAGCTCATGTCGTAGAGGAAACTACCAGTCGTGGTATGGTAATGTGACCCTACTGGTGATGGTTCCTTCTCGCTACGGATTGTTCTGTTACTATGTTTGGTTTGGGCTGCGTACAACAGTTTTCAGCAAGAGGTATAGATAGAAAATCGATTTGCATAAAGATGTAAGATGTTGAGGTCTGTGTTTACTGAATTTGATGGTGGTGGTATAGCGTAATCTGCCAAACGGGGCACGGTGATTGGACGGTGCGTAGGACGTTGAACTAGGAAAGGCAATGGACGTCCTTCACTCGTTAATGTGTAAGTTGGGCTGAGCACACGGCTCGGAGATACCAATCTAGCGTTAATTTTCATATTTATGCCACTTGGTGGAACAAATCACCGCCTTCCCGTGTTTCCTGGTCACACACAGTGAAGATAGCCCTCCTAAAAGGGTTCTTCAGGAAACCGTGCACCTTCGGTAAAACAAACATGATTATACTTAAGAAACAAGCTAAATTTTTTTTATGGGAGAAGGTTAATTACTACTGAAAGCAGTATCACAAATAAAAAGTTGTAATTGTTGAATTTTAATATGAGTTCATCGTACGATTCTAAAACGTACTTTTTGAGGAAATGATTTCTATGTTTATTGAAATGGGAAGTCGATATTACCGGTACACAGATTTAGATCCGATACTTTAACGTACAAATTAAAGTAAATAATAGGTATGTAAAAAAGCTTTCAAGATCAGCCATTTGGAAGGAATCCATCTGAATCTTACGTACCTAAGGTTTCGCATACGTTTATCACTTAGCTTGATAACAGAGGATTAGGGTCTCCCAGACATGAGGTAAATGAACCTAAGTTTCTTAGATATTTCCATGAGAAACTCCCCATGAGCATTAAATATTGTAGATGTTGTAAATTATTCATCTAACGCTTCACGATAGTTTTCCTGCCATCGGCGGCCTCTTCCAATGTGGAAGACCCTCCTTAATAGTAAGCAAACTCGAGAAAATTTTCACAGTAGTGACGGTTTTATTCTTCGTAGTCGTTTTCAAACTTGCGTATTATCTAAAATAATACTTAAAATGAAATAAATAACATACAAGGCAGAAATTTTATTGCAATGCCAAGTATATACGATAGAGATGAAGTTCCCCTGAACATACCTTCGTGAGGTACTTGTCACAAAAAAAGATTAAAACATGTTCACAACTGGCACGAAATGCATTGCGCAAATGTCACATTACCGTAAGCCGATTTTTTAAAATAATAATAATGATAATGGTATAGAAAAATACAAATCATTAAAATTCCAGAAAAAAGTTATGCCTTCAATCAGGTTCGCTCAAACCAACGTCATACAGCAGAATATGGAGGTAGAAAGTTGCAGCACCTAAATAATAATAATAATAATAATAATTTTGTCTTTCCCAGACTCTATTTCTCGTTGTAATTTGAATAATGCCGGCTTGTTCTAAATATGTTCCTAAGGAAAATTGATACTACCCGGAATCGAATAGGTTCTTCGCGACTGTACCACACTGCCGTTTACTGATACGCATAAAACATCTACAGTATTTAGGGTGTACAGCGATTTTTGTAAGCGAATATCCCAGAATAATTGTAATTGTGTCTGTGAGGATAACAATAGTCTTTATTCTAACCAGTTTCAAACCACATTTAAAAAAATTATGGCTAATGTTTGTAACGCTAATTAACTGTTTTTCGTAGTTTTCTTTTTTCTCTGGTTTTTTTTTTTTTTTTTTTTTTCAAATCCTAATTTGAGTAATACTTTGAAATGGAATATCAGAACTCTAACTTTGATGACTACAGGGAAAATAGAAGCTGTAGTTTACATTAAAAATGTATATCTAGATTGTTACAAAGTTCTTTGCTGTTCGAGAGTAGGAAATGGGTTATTTGTGTTCACCACTAAGAAACTAACTATTAGAAAGGTGTTTGGTTTCATACCTCATGAGACAATGCTCGATTTAAAAACGTTTTAATTTTTATAAACTTATTACAAACTTTCATTATTCTGTAACTGAGGAAGGGAAAAGTGTAGGTAGAAGTTTATTTTTAATGATTCCCATTCGTTACGTTTCTGAAGCAGAGATAAACAAACGAAAACAAAACAAGATGTCGAGGAAGGGCTATTTTAAGGTATTGTAATAAAGCTTTCTGTAACAGATTCTTCGAAACCTGAATCTCGACGGAAGGAATTGTTTCTTTGGAGGTGTACCAGAGAAGTAAAGTAACTGGGTTACAAAAGTTGCGATTGCTTGAATATGGTGAAGTTTGGTAAGAATCTTAATATGGTGGTGTAATATGGGATCCATATTTTAGGTACCAAATACAGAAGTTGGAGGGGGTGCAAATAAGGGTTGCTGTATCCGTCTCTGGAAATTACCGCAGAACACAATCAGAAACCGATATGATAAAAGAGCTAGAATGGGATTAATTGGTAGACGGGAGGAGAGTAAAGAGCGTCATGGTAGTGGACAAGGTGTATATTGGTGATGAAGCGTGGAAACATATTGGGGTAAGAATTAATAGTAATACATGGAAGGGAAAAGATGACCATGACCAAAAGCAGGCACTCAATTTCAGGTACAATGGTGTCTGAAGATTTTCTTTAGTAGGTTAGGGGGGTCGGGAATTGGAATAAGTTACCAAGAAAAATGATGAGTAAGTTACCAAAATCATTGAAAGAATTTAGACAGAGAAAGAAGGTGGATACAGAAAAGGGGGAAAAATGGGTGTGCAGAAAAATTGCCACCAAAGCGTGTGCTCCATCGCTATTAAATTAAATGAAGTTAATGACCGTTTTAAGAGGGTCTTTTTGTAGGCATAGGTCTGAAGGGACCACGATAGAACCGATAACAATAAACACATAGGTAAAAAAAATATTTAGGCGTCTGTAGAATTATTTTCGATAGTTTACTGGTCTTCGGGCTTAAAAAACGCTGGTCTAAACGATTAGTGTTGAGATCCTTCCAGCCTTCTCATCCATGAAGCAGGTGTTTAGTTTGATAGCCGTGGAGCCACCTGTGAGCCGGCGATCACCTTGACCTGTGGCGGCAGATCCGGCCGACCTTATTTCCTGGTCGCAGCGCCGTCACAGTGGCCGCTGGGGTGGTGGTCAGTCCAGCTGGAGAAAGCTGGACTGCCGGCACTAATAGGCCCAGCAGGTGCCACGCGGCAGGGGATTACTGCACACACCGATACCGAAAATGCTTTTTCGTAATTAGTAACAGCAACGAGACGTCGGATAACACAAGGACAATAAATTAATGTTACCAGCGAGACGAATTGCTGTTTGGTGTAAGTTGCATTGTCGTCGTTCTTCTTTAGTCACTGCGTTTGGAAAACAGTGATCTAGAACTGATTAAGCGGCGTTAAACCTGGTACACCTTAAGCAAAGTAATGACTACATCGATTATTGTCTATTTTATCCAATGAACTAGTCTTGGTGGTGTAAGCCATCCAACTAATAAGTATGTTTAATCCGCTGCCGTAATTTTCCCAGACAGCCCTCCATGATCTACGTTTATTATTAATATTACCACACTAGATGGTGATAACAGCGTGTTTTTGGATTATTCAGGTCCATTTATCATCACTCAACTCACGCTAACCATCATCTTTAATGATTTTAATTAATATCGTTAATTAGGTATATCTAATAACAGACGGAAGGAATTGTTACGAAGTCAAAATGAAAATGCACTATTCTAATCAAATACCATTGAATTTAATAACCTTCTCTCCTTGAACCACGTTTTACGCACTCATATTACATCCAGATCATTTCCAGTAACTTGAAAATTCATTATAGCTTCCTTTATAGGAAGCACAAACTCGCGTCATGCGAGATTATCTAAGCAGCGCAACACACACTAGTTGCCCGCCCAGCGAACAAAGCACTCACTCAGCTAGCTGGCGAGACAAAGATCCTACAGTCAGTAAACTAAAGCTACTGCGATTGCTATACAAACTACTATCTGTGGAAACCCGGAAAAAATATACTTCAGGTTACAGACATTTATACAATTATTTAACACACCTGTGCTTAATCCAGAATAAAAGTATTCAATAATAATAGATGTAGTAGCAATATTAATAAAAAAAAAACATTGGAGGGGATTGTGATAATGTTACAGTTACTTCTCCATGTAAGCTTTATTGCGTGGTTTCTCAGTGTCGTCCCCAGTGATGTTTTGATGTGGATTACTATAAAGCATGCATGTCAAACGTAGCGTGTTGTTTCTGTTACGAAGAAAGGGAGATAGTAAAACCCTAAATCGGCACATGCCTAGTTTTCCGAAAAACTCCATGCTTAACGTAGCCATCCGACTGACGAAACACTATCAACCGTGTCGTACATCACTACAAACGCTCGACTTGGTGTTTGAGATTTTCAACACTGGGCTTTGGGACACTATCTGATGGTTAGGAATTGTGCACCGCCACTTTTCCAACCTAGTCGGCCAAGTCTTGATTATAAAAATTTCTTCTCATTACAGCTTTCCAAAGTGCCGACGCTAAACTGAAGTATTTATGTACTCTTTATGAATGCAGTGAGGTTAGTTATGGGAACGCAAACAATTTACTATTTTCGTTTGATTAAATATTAGCTTCTGAACGCTTACTGTAGAAAATTACTAATTAACAGCAAACTTTCTTAATGGATAAATATACAAAATTTTTAAACGGTGTCAATCGTTTCGAAATATTAGGATAAAGTTCACACAGGACAGAAGTAATTTCAGCGTGTATGTGAAATGGACAGATAAGAAAGGCTCCATTCTGCCGTGTGAGCTAGCACGCTAGTCTGGCATTCCAAGGGTCATTAGTTCGAAACGGGCCTCGTGCATAGATTGGTTTAATTGTATGTTAGGTTTGTCTTCAGATATCCATAGAGAAAATACACAGAAATTCAAACATACAATATACATACTTAAAATTGTATTGATGCTAACTGCGTGACCTAAAAGTTTGAAAATTATTTTATTAAAGAATGCTCAATAATACGATTGCCATCAAAATCAGATAAAAGAAGAATAAAGACCTAAAAGGCCAACAGACCATTTCTGTGAAACACTTCAAAATGGTTCGAAAGCTACTTAAAAAAATCTCTATTGCCGTAATACCTACAGAAGTTATATGCGCATTTGTTTATCACAGTTGCAGATAAGCATGAATCTGTATACAAATTAAACTGATGTTTCAGAAATCGCGGTCACATGATGGGGCTTTGTATTTATGTTTAATCATTTCATTACTATTTGTAGTCTATCAAATGTTTCCAGAAAAAATGTTAACGGTGTCTTTTCGAAATTATGCGGGGTTCTGAGTCCACATCTAATCAGTACAATTTAGTGTGTTTGTATACTCATTCTTTTGTAAGTGGATGCTTGATATGTCTTCCAAAAACCAGTAAAAAGGGGAAAAAAGTTACCTCAAAGAACGCACCGAAATAGTCAACTGTTACGCAGTAAAAGTAGTTTTACGGTTTTATAATGCCTGCGTCTGACATTTACTACCTCAGACTGTATTTGTTTTTATAATAAACTACGCCATTGGCTGGGATAATAAATTAAAATTTAAAACAGTTTTTATTACTATTTTAAACAGCTCTAGTTCCAGTTACATCACAGAAGTTCCTAAGAAATGTTTCCAAGTGGATTTTCTGCAAACTATATAACACAATTAGACCCGGTTAGTGCCTAATTTTTACAAGATAATTGATAATTTTTTTTTCACTGCTTAACGTCTCTTTAACAGCGTGGTCTTTAGAGACGGGAAAGGATGGGGGGCAAGGAATGGGAAGGAATTTGGCCATGGCCTTTTGAAGGAAGCAATCCGGAATTTGTCTGAAGTCACATGGGAAACCATGGAAAACCCAAATCTGGATGCCCGGACGGGGATTCGAACCGCCGTCCTCCCGAATGCGAGGCCAGAACGTTAACCGTTACACCGCCACGATCGGTAATTGATAATGAAACACCTGAAAAATTCGCATGTGAAATTTAAAACTTTGTTGACATATGAGGTAGAAATGGTTTTAAACGTAGATAAACTTGTTTTTTTTTAACCGTTTTATTTTTCTCGTTGACATGTTCTATAGTTCATATAACTGGTATGGAGTTGTTAGAATGAACGGTGATAAAAGTGTTTTATAGAACACAGCAGTTCTTTCACTGAAATCGAGAGTATTCAGCCTCTAATACTGGTGTCGCTCGTATTAGCGGATGGATATTTAAAAGTTATTTTTCCATCGTTCCTCTAGGCCTCGAGATATTTCAAACCAAACCTTACCTTACTGATTCAGATTTCCCCGGAAATCTCATAGCACCACCATCGCTTATTATTATAAATTCTGTTCAATATCCGTATCATCGGTTACTCAAAATACTCAAAAACTTTCAAGGGCTTCTTTTGCCTTTTTTCTACGCTTGGATTTTTTCGGATTGTCAAGGACTAGATCATTAGAGCCGGTAACCGGTTTCCTTGGTTCGAATTCCACGTTAAATTCTGTGTCCCCTTCTACCAGTAGGATAACCGGGTTAGCTTAAGTCTACCACGAGAGGGGGGCAAGTGAGAAAAATCGAAATTCGGACAGTTTGCTTCCGAACCCCTCCGGGTTGTCCCGACCAATAATGACATACATGTTATTATTATGTAATTGGTTTTGGGTAAGGAACAGGCTATATGAAGAGTCCGTTCTGCGTTGGTTTTAAGTGATTTCGTTAAACAATGGAAAACCAACACCTCGATTGCTGGCAGATATCGAACTTTGCGTATTCCGGAACGATAAAGGACTTACTATAACCATTAACTGCCAACCTACACTGGTTTGAGTATAGGAAAGGTTGAAGCAAAAAGAGAAGGTATAAAATATCTGTATTAGAAACCAGTCAGTAATAGCTACAAATGAAATCTTTCTTTCCTCGATCCGGCCACGTACGGACGACTACCACCTCCTGTTTAGGCAGATGGCCAATGTGAATCATGAGAGGGGGGAAAGGACACAGGTCCTTCCCCGAATTCCTGCACGAATTCAAAGAGGTTTTTCTTTAGATCAGGCGTATTTAGGCCATAAAATAAAAGTCTGTGTTACTGCGAAAAGTGTAACTGTTTATGTTCTGTACGATAAGTGTATTTTTGTTTACTAAATGTGTGGATCATGAGGCGAAGATTGAGGACGGTTCCAGCGTTGCCTAGATTATTGCGGTAAACCGTCTAAAAACCACATTCAGGACGACCCGTACGCGGGAACCAGAACTCGGAACTGGCTCCGCTGCACCGTGCAGCGTCTTACAGCTCTGAACCACACCGGCTGGTCATAAGTAGGGCTTAACATTATTCTATCCAACTAAACTGAGATATTTTTGTGAAGTTGTGTTGTGTTGTCATCGCTCTAGTTAAATGATTCCAGAAGGCAATTCCCATAAATGTATCTGTGCTTCTCATACATCTACATATATACTCTGCAATTGACAAAATTGTGGGTGGCAGAGGGTGCTCAGCACCAAAGCTCTTTGTTGTCCATTCCAATCCCTAATGGTACGAGGAAAAAAAGAATTAACATAAGAATCAGTGCGGCACCTTATTTTTCTAATTTTATCTTTCCTGTCATTCCGGCTCATATAGGTTGGTGGGCGAAGTATTTCACTACACTCGTAAGTGAAAGTGGGAGTACGCATGTTTTTTTAAACGAATCGTGCGACGTCTGTCTACCAGAGACTCCCAGCTTAGTCTACTAATCAGTTCTGTGACGCTTTCATAAGGACTGTAGCAAGCGGTCACGAATCGAGCGGCTCTTCTCTGTACTTTCTCTATACTTTCGATCAACCCCTTACGAAACGGGTCCCAAATGGCACAACAATAGTTCAAATGTGGACGCACAAGAGATTTGTACCCTATCTCCTTTATTTGTTCATTACAATTTTTCAATATTCAACCTATGAACCGCAGCCTAGAATTAGCTCTACCTACTAACGAATTTTTTTAATGTGTATGTCGCATTTCACGTTCCTTTGTACTGTTACTCCCAAATGTTTCATAGAATCGACCATATCAATAACTGGATTGTTTTACTCGTATTTCTGAACAATTGGATTATTTTTGTTAGTTATGCTCATTGTCTTGCACTTTTTACAATTTAGTGTAAGTTGTCACTCAGCGCACCATGCCAAAATAACATCCAGATCACGCTGAATTTCTAAGCAATCGGCCAAATTCCTTACTTGCCAATAAAAGCAAACATACCTGTGAGATACATTTGTGAGAAACGATTTAAAATTTAGGAAGTGACTCTCCTGATCAGTCCACTATCTTAGCCGGCACATTACATGTTCATAAGAGTAACATTTGATTGCCTACCGTCTCAGTAGTTTTCCAGAAATACTGATTATTCGTTCAACGGCCCCTGAATAATACACAACGAGTTACCGGTGTTGTATTCTGTTTTCTCAGCTCTCCCGCCTTTGTTTTCGCGAAGCTGTTTCCCTTCCATTAAGGAGTCGCACAAGTCGGCGAAGCACACAAGTCAAGCCGACTTCTCGTTTTGGTTTTCGCGTAATGTTAAGGAATGAATTACGTGCACATTTATCTTCCTAGCACCTAACGCACTCTGTGTTACCGTAGGTATTGTCTGTGGCATTTAAGCAGTATGTTGCATCATCGTAAATTTTTTTACAGGTGACAAACGCAAGACTGATTTAAAAAAAAAATTTAAGCTATTACAGACATCGGAGTTCTACACCATTTTAAGAAATTTAACAACATGCCATGGTGAGGTCGTTAATTTATTTGAAAATCACTCTTATATAAAAATTATTTTTGCCTCTATATTACTGCATAACTGTGAACGTTCACTCAGAGAAAGAACGTTTTAAGGATTCGAAAATAGTATCTTAAAGAGGAGCAGTGAAATAATGTTTCAGTGCAGCTCAGTGCAGTGATTTTTTAATGTTACCAGCTCGAAGTTACAAACATTCATACATGAATGTTTTCTGTCTCTCTAGGAAAGCAAACACGAGGACTTTTCCTGTAACAGAGGTTACCATTGAACCGATGAGTCACCAAGATAATCACAGATTTTTGCAGCTCAATTATTAGTGACATCCCCGAGTTGAAGTATAGGATTAGTTTCATTAATTTAAACTAGTGTAAGCCCGTGACCGTTTTTAGCGTATGTCAAGGGTCTAGATTAGTTACAGTTTTTAGGGGGAAAGAATATCACAGTATGATCTGATTTGACCAAATATAAACTTGACCTGTGTTTCAGGATGAATAGAATCTCTTGAGCTTGAAGAACTCAGTAGCATTAATAGAGGTAGGTATTAAACACGAATAGGGACGATAGCGCAATCGTATAATTGTTTCAAAGGTCATGAACTGGAACTTGCTTAAACACGAACTTGACTTTATTTGACCATTAAAGTTCACTCTGCAAAATTTAGAAATTTCCTGTTTGACTTCGAAAGCATTAATTTTTTTTTTTTTTTAAAAAAATTGAGAGTGGCCAAACACTCAGAATGTATTCATTTATCATAGTATATGTAATGGCCATAGGACTTAATACACATTCCATATTATTAAACAGATGAGCAACGCGGAAGATATGGATTGCCAGAATAGTTGATTCGGTAACATATTTGGACTGGTGTCCACTTAAAATAACCTAATAACTCACATACAGTGAACATGAATAAAGACCATCTACAAAAGTGGTCAGTAAAATTCCTGAAAAGCAAATAAACCGTAATGCATAAACTTTGGTCAAGCAACAACATTAGTGACATTTTTAATTAAATTGAAATATTTGCTACGCCGGAATGAAAATTGGCATTCATGGGTACAGTAGAGACCATGAATTTTTTTTAAGTTGCATTCATTTGCAACATGTTACTGAAAAGCATATCAACTATTTTGAGCCGCAAAATTTCTCAGTAGTTTTTTTAAGTGTGAAACGCTACGAAAACTATGGAATGTTTATGGCTATTAAGTTGATAGCAGTTGCTTAGCTATTAAATTGCGAACATGACCACGAATTTTTACTAATGGTATCTCTGGTCGCTGTTTCGCGAGCGAAGGCTGACACGTGACACCGTTCTCTAGCCAATAGCTATCGAGGTGACTGAATGAGTGACCTCACGGAATCATATAGTAGATTTCGTTAAAGGTGTTTGAGCACGTCCATTTTCAATAATTTACATCGATACAACTTCTAATTCACTTAAAAATCCTCTAAATCTTCCGAGATTTCAAAATGCCCTCAGGTAGTAAACTGAATTTTGCAGTAAGAGCGACTGGACACAACGAAATTGCTGACATTGCTATGGTCCAGAATTGAACACGAGCCATAAATCAGTTTTCTATCAGAACTAGCCACTATATATGATGATTTGTATTGTATTTAATAATTGTGATAATACACTTGTAAAATCATACATGCCTTACACTGAGGCTACTCAACCAGTTTTGGACATGGGGCACAATTTTGATACTGTGTTAGTCTGCGGGCCACCTGATACTTAAATACAATATAAATATCTAAATAAAACAAAAATATAAATATCACAGTTTAATTACAATCAGAAAGCAAAATAGAATTATTGATGGTACGTTTGCAGAGGCTTTTAAGCTAGAATATTCTAGACCGCTGCTGCTGGCAGGCGAAGGGCCACTTTGTGACCCGCGGGCAAAGGGTTTGACAACTTTGCCGTACACTAAAAGACGAAATGCGTCTGTGGAATAAAAAAAAAAAAAAGACACAACAGTTGTTTATAGACCACATTTTATTTATAAAATTTATTCCATAAAAATGTTTTCGTCTATTTTTTCGAATTCATTATTAAATTATTAAAACACAGTTTTCAAGTTCTGTAGCCAAAACTGCAGAAACGGCAACCCTTCAATTTCGTCAAGGTCCTCCATAAATCACAGGCTTGGCATGACGCCTCCTTTTGCATCAGTTGTTATGAAATTTCACATCAAGATGTGTTTATTTAACTGAAAAACCGATTCACAGATACATAATCAAACAAAATGTTTACGGTGCCTCTCCATACATGTTATACGTAGAAGAGTAAAAATTGGCATACTTCATCAATGTGTAGCCGTTAAACAGGTGTTCAGAAATTAAATTAATTTTGCCTTGGGGAAATTTTTATTCTGTTGCGTATTTTGCGTGTTATGAGCTCTTAAAGCCGATAAGAATATGTTGCGCCACCGCTCATCCCTATCTGAGTTTCTATGGATATGAACGAAAAATCTGAAAAAGTACAAGATGATTGTAATTCTTGTTTTGCATATGATAACTTTTCAATTTTAAAAAAAGAAAATTCACGTCATTCTGTTACTAGTTAATTTTTCGGTTCGTATGGACAAGATTATATTACCCTGTCGCAGAGGGATAAATGAGCAGGTCTGGTACTCATTAATACGGTAACTTTTTTTTATAAGAACACAATTCGTATTCTGAAATAATTGACTGTTGACATTGGCTGTATACCCTAATTTTGAATGCTTATTGAGTTACTTAGTTTGATACGAATAATCCACAAGATGTTCATTGCGGTTCACATATTATGACGGTCTTACGTTATGGGTAATTCATTTGCAGTGGTGAGTGGTCATATGAAATGTGATAGCTACAGAACGCTACGGTACCCAAGCCCGATATGCACTAGAACGTTCAAATTCAACATTTGTGAATTCTAACAGCAAATAATTCAGAAATTTATCTTTAGTTATAATTTTCACTAAATGCTCGGTGCCACCAAGGCATTTCCACTTATATGCATGGTAGGTTTCAAAATCTGAAATGCTGTAGGTAATGGCATCATCTTCCCTTCTTCCTAACATGAAAATCTAGATGACGGTGAAAAAGACACGACAGGCTGATCTCACATCTAATTGCATCGTGACTGAATACGTTAATACTCCCAATCAACAAAGCTTCCTGTAATTAAGAAAAATAATTTCTGATTGTTTTAATCAACACACGAAGGAAACAAGTATGCAACGGACAGTAGTAATTTAATGAACGAATATGAATTTGATATATTAGCTCACCCACTGGATTGTATTGTATAAGGCGAAAAATTCGTCGTGTAGCCATTGTTGGAAATCTGGCGTATCTGAAATTGATCGCGAACGTTAACCGCTCCTGAACAAGCTGGGTAAGACTTTCCCCTCATTCTTTCGCAAAGACTAATATGCAATATACATTGATCTATTTGTACAATTCCATCAGTCAGTTCTGGTAAGGTTCTCTAAATACAGTCTTAATGGATCAGGGAAGGTGGCTAGTTCACACGTCGCCGTTGGGGTTCTGGAAGTTCTGATTCTAGTTTTCAGACAGTATTCCGTAACCGTCTTTGTGAATACCCGCATTATCCATACTTTCCAGTTCACAAGCTACAAATACAATTGTCTAGCGTACGCTAGCAGAAAGCTAAAACGGTTGACAGATGATCAGCAACACTCACTCACTTATTTCCTTTTTTGTTATGGCTTTATGCCTCGTCGATGTGGTGGCCATTAGAGGCGGGAAAGGATAGAGTCAAGGAACTGGAAGAAATTCGGCCATGGCCTTTTTGAAGGAAGCATCTCGGCATTCGCCTGGAGTGATTTGGTGAAACCGTGGAAAACCCAAATCTTGATGCCCGGACGGGGATTCGAACCCGCGTCCTCCAAAATGTGAGGCCAGAGCATTACCACTCACCCACTACTCTCGGTTTGCATTTCTTAAGTATGGATCTTTAATAGCCATTAAGCTGTGGAGAGGACCTTAAAACCAAGAAATTTCAAATATAAAATTTCCAGAAAAGTGTGAATTTTCATTAACATTTTAATTTATTACATGTCTGAAGTCATTAGTTACAGATAATATTTATAAATTTATTTGGTAAACTAAATGGATAATGTTTAACATTTGAACCCATACAACGATGTTAAATCGTCATATTGCTTTAAAATATTGGAGAAACCTTATATACAACTCTTAAAATAATTTACTCTTCTGAGAGTTTCCAGAGCAGCAAAGCCACGAGATCAATTCTTATGCCTTTCTATAAATATATCTGCACAGCCTGATATAAGAAACGTGATTGAACTACTAACTTCAAAGAGACAATTTAATAAACGATGGACATCTAGGGCTTTTTGGTTAATTTTGTAACTGCCTTAGGGATTTTAATTAAGATTACTTCAGTTAAAATTCCGTAAAAAAAATTCGCAATGTCATTCCTGGTCAAATCTGTCTTTTCAAAAAAGACAATAATTAAGATAAATATGGACTGACAGCGTATAACCTTCCATCTTCTGCCAGATTGACACATCACAGGTGATATTCGTTTCAAGTATAAAATCTATTTTAACCTTAAATACGTATTTTTATATTCGGTTAGAACGTACAGCTGTTGTAGGTTGCAACTGGTTATGCTTTATTCCGGTTAGATCTCCAAAAATTCGATAATCATGACAGGAACCAGTTGCATGATGGGTACACGGAACGAAAATCGGGTTCAATGAACTTGGTGCCAAAACCACATGCCAGTTAATAACATACATTCTGTTGTGACAACAAACAATTTTAAACATGAGGATTTCTTCGAATGTCCCAATTCCCGTACAGAAATAATTTGCGGGTTCTCACAATAAGGGGGGAAACTTAGTGCTGTTTTTTATTACTTAAACCCTAATTTGGTTTATATCACTTGGAATATAAGTCAACAAAGAAGCAAAATGCTACAGGCCGAAAGACTGATACGTTTCTTCTAAACGTAAACACGATCCTTACAATTCAGATTTGCCCAGAAAGGGGAGTGGTTGTACGTTCTCCGGGCATTATTGACTGCTAATCGATGTGTTTCATCTCACAAACATTTTTATATTACTTCATAGTATTTTGGTAAAACTAATGTAAATGTGTGTGCGATTAATCATATTTATAGCAGTACCCAACACTGCATTTTAAGTAATTGCAGTATTTCTATACTGAGAAGAATGAAGTGTATTAAGCTCAGATGAAATGTAGAGAAGATCGGCCGGAATAATTATTATCTATGTTCACGTCAGAGCGGTGTAACAACGACAAAATCGCTGTTCAATACGCTATTACTGAAGTATTTTTTAGCTGTAGAAAGAACTCCTGTGTATTGTGAATGAGACTGTTGTATATTAGTTTTTCGGAATTACACTAATTTTTGTATTTTAATCTATTTTTAAATCTGATTTAAGAACAGTAGCGCCAATTGCCCTTAATATTTTGTAGGAGAAATGTTTCTATGATCATTTGTAGTAACACGAAGTTAAGTGATAGAAGGGTAAACATTAGATACCTTTATCTCATTTCTACTCCACCGGTGAATTATGATTTCGTGCGACAATGTGTAACTGATTTTTAAACAAAACTGTGGTTCAAATTTGTGAAATCGTTTTTTAATTATTTAAATGCCTAATAGTCATCAATAATATTTAAGTGAAATATTTTCTCCTTTAAATTACTGAGAATTATTCATCGTATATAAACAATACCATATATTCCATTGTCGGTTAAAACTGTCTGCTTCGTATGACAGACATCTGATGCGACTGAGCCATTAATATTTATTAATTTTTTCATGATACACAAACATTTATTGAATTGGTGAATGCGTTTTGATTTCGTAATTAATAATTTCATATCAATAAATATGCAGCTAATAAGTTTAATTCTTCTTTCGTTCATTTTCTCTTTCGATTAATGGATAACAAACAATTGTTGAAGGATTTAAATATTTATCACTCAGAGTGTCTCAGCATCCTTATTTTTTTCAACTGTATGATCGTTGCGAACCTCTAAGTTCGAAGACTAACTGATTACTTTTACAACTCAAAAATTTAATACATGCAAAAATAAGATTTTAATTCCCTTTAATATAATATGCAAGGCGTTAAATCTGTGCTACAAAAATAAAAATCGAATTAAAGAAATGAACAATTACTAAGAATTAGTCTATACAAATGAATAATTGTTTAGAAAATTCCTGTGAAGTCAAAGCGATATGTTCTTCGATAAAGCAATTGTAGATTAAAACTACCAATACACGAAAAAGGATATGAAATAGATCACTATAAAAATTAGGCTGACGAGGAGGAAATAGACAAAAGAACTGTCTCCCTTTAAAGAAATCTGGTAAAAGATATACACCCCTGAACTTCGCGATTAAACAGCAATATCAGGCATTGATTACAGGTGCGTAAAGCCCAAATTTAGAGGAGACAAGAAACGGAAAGAAACATTAACGGATATATCGAGTTTAAACGTGCCGCGCTCGCGGAAACAACAATCCCTCCAGTGACTGTACTGGAACATGTTGTCCACAAGGACACGGCCAACATGCAACCTTGACACTGGCCACGGTCAACACCACCTGCCGGCCACACGTGAGGCGCTACAGTAGCGAAACACTTGTCGCAGTCCTACCTGTGGGCGCATGCCGGAGAGCCGGGTAGCCTGTAGGATGCGAGCGGCGGCTGGCAGCGGACTGGAGACGCGCTCTTCCCTCTCCTCCTGCAGGCGCCGCGCCACACCAGCCACCATGACGTCACAGCGTCCAGGCGGTCCAGCGCGGACACCAGAGGGACAGCGTTACCAAAGACTCAAGGTCAACGGCCGTTCCAACATTAGTGCAACTACGGCAGGAAAAACTGAAAGTGATACGCAAACTCTTCCTTACACTAGTACTTAACCCTAGATTAAATAAAAGAATATTTTATGAAAAACGCCAATACCAAATCTAATTCGTGAAACCCCCACCGATGCTATTTCAAATGTAAAATATGTAGGTTAACTGTCACATTAATTCAAGGTAAATACAGGTGTAAGACAAGGGTGATAATTTATTGCCCATTCTTTACAACTGTCTTGGAGAAAATTGTAAGGGATTCCAATGAAAAATTAAAAGAACACGACATTTAACAAATAACCTTGAGCAGAAAAAGCAAAGGTGTTGAAATACATTTTATTTCAGAAAGCTTAAAAAAATATAGCTAACAAAATGGGTATGGGAATCGCGGGGGCAAAAAAAAAAAAAAAAAAAAAAAAAAAAAAAAAAAAAAAAAAAAAAAAAAAAAAAAAAAAAAAAAAAAAAAATTACAAATATAAAGGATGATCCAAAATTTTTACTGATAAATGTTCATCGAACTGAAAGGGTAAATAATTTAAAATATTTATGAAAGGTTTGCAATAGAAGAAATAATATGCAAAGTGGGAAGAGCATAAGGTGTTACTATGAATTTTCACAACAAAAAATTCCTGTCTAAAAATCATAAATTAAGACACTATAACACAGTGGCGTACCGGAATGTCTCTATGCAAGGGATTGCTTAGTATTAAATTATACACTCGATAAAATTGAAGTACTGGAAAGGAGAATTGTTAGGTAAATCTTGAGACCATTGAAAAATATATTATTCTGAAAGTTAAGAACTAATGAGGAAATATACGAGATCATTGAAAACATAACAGAATCAATCAGAATAAGGATAATAATATTTTTGAATACATCTACCACATGTAAGTCTCGAGGCTAACAAAAAATTATTTTTGGGATAAGAAAAAGCAACTGAACTGTAAGTTGGATTCGAGAGGTCAAGAAAGATTTAAAACGGAATAATACCTGCAAACAAGAGACTATTGAGAGACTTTCCGAAAGCAGATACTAAATATGGCATAATTCAAAGACAGAGAGGAGAAGAAAATTGGTGCAAGTGGTCTGAAAAGAGAAAGAGGATAGACAGTGCAATAATGTAGTATTGGAAAGGAAGAAAGATGAAACAATAGATGAAGCATTAAAATTGACACGCAGTACCCATTAAGCCTTAACGAAAGGAAGAAGAAGAATACTGCCAAGCAGTTAGTGTTAGAATTTTGTTTATTTCGGGTGCGTTTAGTTACACGTCAAGGTATCTACAGAGATACAATGTTCTAGTTTCATCTGCGTCGTGAGGTGTGGTAGTTGAGCATCTGTTCCTCCATCCAGCAAAGCACATGCACACGACTAGAATAATTGCAGGCAGTTGACGCTTTATGTCTTCGCTAAGCATGAAGTTACACTCGCCAATCAAGTTAATTTTATGACGCACTGTTTCATTTGTCACTCGCAGTGAACAGAAGCAAGTTACTTGTACCTTGCTTCCGATCACAGTGAATGATAAATAAGACAGCGCATCATAAAAGTGGCGTTATTGGCGAAGGCAAACGTGATTAACAGCCGTCCATCATTCTAATTGTGTACAACGCTGGAAGTGCTTTATTTGTTGAAGGCATACGTGATCAGCTACGACATTTCAAGCCAGAAATATAATGCAAAAATTATCTCTGACGATACCTCAACCAGAGACGAAACGCAACCTAAATAAACAAAATTTCAACTGCAGTTGCGTTGGTATTTTTCACCAAACGATAATTTATCATTTTGAAAGAAGGCGAAGAAGAAATTGGCTACAGTAATTACGATAAGTCTTCGTAGTTTATGAAAATGAAGGTTATCTGTAAAGTAAAAAAACCAATACACTGATATAAATCACTCGCAGGATGATGTAAACTATGTAATAAAGCTGCAGACACATGCGACCGAAGCGATGATGTTAGCAATATGGCACTCGTGAATGCAATCAAAAAGTTTTACGGCATGCTCTATTGTATATTCCCTGTATCGCAATGTGTAACTGAGCCTAGCATGACTACCCTTGAACATATCGTTCACTCATTGATCTGTTCTAAAATTACTACGACTAACGAGTTTCTAGGTATTAAAATAGTGCACAAACTTATGATATTTTAACTGCAGGGCATTTTTGTATATTTTCGATTCACTTAGGAGCGGAAACTGTTGTGATCTATGCCATACTGCGCATGAGGCCTGCATGATTTTAGTTTTTGAGCTATTGTCCAGGATAATGGTAGGATGGCACCCTCTCTCCGCCTTAAACTACTTAGTAAACGAACACAAAGTAGCAAATTATAACGGCACAACGCATACACGGTTAGTTGCCACATGTTTATAGTCATAGTTATGACGATACAATGGTTAGAGAAAAAGCAATAGGGCCATTACACAGATGTAACAGACGCTGTGTATGATAGCGCTATAAACTCCTGTGAACATTGTCCTTGTTATTCTGTTAATGTTTTTCTAAGCAAAACAGAAGGCAAGACGAATTTTCTTCTAATGTATATCATTATGGTAAGCATTCTATACGGTCTGTCTCACTGTCCGATCTGAGAGACTCTCGGCCATCACTGAAGGAAGTTATGATTGTATGTACAGCACATTTCTTTTGGTCAGAAAAACTGAGTAGACGAGACGCTCTATTACTCTGTCGACGAAGATAATGCAATAATAATTGCTACCTCTCATTAGGAGTTAATGGACTGAGGTAATGCAAGGTTTAAGTAACATATCTGTCTGACAAAACATGTGTAATTAAGCATAAGTGCCCGAGATAAGTCTTGCAGTTCCCATACCTGGCGGCTGGGAGTTCAGACTGTAGTAGAACTTCCGAGTCTGTCTTGACGTTTATTAAGGTAATTTACTGTTTCGTAGCTACCATAGCCATGTACCACGAATAGCTGAGAAATCAAAGTTGCACTGTGCTCTCTGTTTACATATTGCATGGCATAAAAATTTATTGCCGTGCACTGAAAACGTTACCAATGTTTCCGTTTTTCAGAATCTTCAGACATAAGGAAAGTATGAAACATTTCATATAAGCTTTGAATTGTAAAACGCGTAACATTATTTTTCAAATAGACGTATGCGACGGTATTAATGGTTGGTCGCACCTTCTGCAATGACGTAAAAATTGTCATTCTTTTTGAAGTTGTTTCCAAGATTGGTCCCATGACATGGTTGCCTCGGAATGCAGAACTACTGCAGGTCACTGCATATATAAGCAAATTTATGAGCTGCGTAACTGCCTGCCTTTGTACTTGAAGAAACATTCAGTGGTTCAAATCTTATAGCTATGAGTCTCCTTATTTTCTCTGTGAGGAAATCAAAACTTAGGTTTTTCAATCTATCGTTATCTAACTTCACACATTTGCAACCACTTAGGATGTCATAAAGTAATGACATCTTAGACCATTTTGGTTAACCATTGTGTCTTATAATAAAGCTATTCACTCCAATCGTGTAGTAGCTTAAAGTTTAAAGCAGCGTCTCGGATTCAAATCTTCTGTACCAAGGCTTTTTTACAGGCTTAGTTCCTTTGAAGTAAGTACACTAGGGCATAGTAATGTAACTCGCATTCTAGGTTAAACTGCCATCAATAGAGCGGTCAAAATTTACTTATTTAATTGTGATAATATAGAAATTAATTCCATACCAACGGCACGCCAGTGTTGAAAAGCTTGTATCAAATCAGATCAGAATGCATGATTTTTGTTCGAAAGTTGCCGATATCAAACTTCGCTGAATTGTCCTTAGATTTATCTCAAACCTTATGAAATCGCCTTTGCTTTTTCATGCACTTGGTAATCATGTTTATAGCTGTGAGATTAGATTAGAAATCGATACATTTTAAAAATGAGGTACATTTACAAAACATTTGAGTACAGAGACTTTCTCGGCGCGTAATCACTAAGGATTGCAATCCCGCAGTGTTTTCAATCCCGCGGGATTTGCGCCAATCCCGCGGGATCCCGCGGGATCCGTGCGGGATTGGTACAAACAGTTTTTTAACGCATATATTTAAAACATAGTTACTTAAAACGTTAATAAATTAAATAATAATTAAATTAATAAATAATTTTTAATTTTAAATGATAAAAATTAACAGTTAACAATATTTTGATTGGCAAAATGACATTAAAACTTTTTAGCGTTTCTTAAGTGTATTTCGAGGTTTTACATTTTTGTTTTTTAATCTAAACCAATTTTTAAATAAATAATAAAAATGGAAAATATTGAGTCTTAGGTCAATTTATGTGCCTTACAATACATCACATAAGTTTAAAAATATGGTTTGCTTAGTGGCCAAGTTACCATAAATTATAAATAAACGTTCCATAACACCGAGAAAAGAATTCCATTTCACAAAGTGAAGTGAATACACTCTGTAAAGTGTAGACTTGGCTCAGAACAAAATCTCTAACTTTTTGTCACTGCTCAAGCACGAGACTTGGCCTTTTTTTGCGTGATTCATTATTATATCTCCTGATTCCTTGATTGATATTACAATTGATTCAATGTTATTAAAAGAAACTACTCACCAACACGTAAACTGTCAAGTATTTCAGATTTACTTATGCGGCGTAACGACGTTTCTAGAGTGGAAATTATTATTTTTTAGTAAGAAAGGAGACTTTCTCGGCGAATGATTGCAGTGAAGTCCTCATAGGTCGCATCTCCGGAATTCATTGCAAACATACGAAATTACACACGTGAGGAAGACGGCGGAGGCAGCTGTCGAAGTATGGTGTTCCTACAACACAATTCGTTGATACACCCGTGAAAATTTCATTATAACTTTTTTTACCTTTAGTCGAAATAATAACAAGGAGAAGAGGGATTAATCGAAAGCCTGAGCGGCACATGTAAGCAGGTGGCTTTCGTCAAAGAAACGCATTGAGGCGGCGGCCAAAACAACAATAAGTCAAAGGATATACAATTTCCTTTTGATAGCTGTTAAATAAATTGGTACGCGATCGTTAAAATTACGATAACATTAGTTTCATATCAACGAATAATCAAATTTTCAGCCGCAAATTAGGAAATTGTCACAATTACTTTATCTGCAAATACAGAAAATGGGAATAATGAAACTGTGAATAAAAAGCTGTAACCGTGTAGTTCAGATAACGTGTGTGATACTTAAAAAATAATTATATGGTTAGAAAATCGTTCTAAATACGCACCATAACTCAAATTACAGAAATGTGTACTCGAAACAAACGTAAGTTTTGATGAATACGTAAAAGTGTATTTATTTACTTACGAATGACGAAGGTTGACAAAAACAAACGCTTGTTCACATGAGTCAAATGCCAACTGGAAGGGTACAGGCAAACAGTGCAACACATCCAATGGAGACCGAGTGGGGCAGCGAGTCACGCAGACTGACACGCGTTTCCGCGGGATTTTGCGGATTGCGGATCCGCTTAATTTTGTGCGGGATCCGCCAGACTGTCTACTGACGCGGGATCCCGCGGGATTGCGGGATCCCGCTTTGCTGGATTGCAATCCCTAGTAATCACATATAAATCTTCGCTGATATACACCCAATTTTCGCAGTATACTTGCGAAGGTTTATTTGCAATAAGGAGAAACACCTAAGATACGAGCTTTAGGTAACCATTTTATTTCATTTGTATTATTTTTCTGCCTCAACGCTTACCGATACAAATTTTTCCTTGTGACAGACCATCAGAGGATGATTTGAGTATAGCGAGCTAATGGAATGACACAGTCTCAAATACTCACAACAAAAATTATTTATAAATACTCGTATTTAGAACTCTAGTATTAGCCATATACCAGCTGATGAATTATGCAGCCTAATCTGGGTAAACAGAAATCTCACAAAAAAATGGTCTTTTTAATTCAGGCTTTACGTCTCGTCGACGTCAATGTCATTAGATGCCGGATAGCATTGTCAGCAAGGTGCATCAAAGGAATTCGGACATGGCCTTTTGTAGGAAATATTCCGACATTATCCTGGAATGATTTCAGGAAGCTGAGAAAATCATATTCCGGATGAGCGGATGGGAATTTAAACCCGCGTCCTCCGGAATGCTAGAGCCGAGCGTTGGCGCTCACCCAACAGGTAAGGTAAAAAATAATGTATAAATACTCATCAAATTAAACAAAACAATGAGAAAAATATCTCAATCCATAATATCTACACAACATAATGGCTGCCTATATCCTCGACCATATCTCCGAAAACTAGTAAGACTAGAGGCATAAAGTAAACAATGACAGAAATGTTTAAGTAACCTCAGCTTCCAATATATTAGTACTGCACTCATGCGGAACATGTTAAAATAAACGTAAAAACAAGGAAGTTTCGTGAGATACTGCAAGTAAATCGTTACAGCATCAACGAACCAATGTACGCTGAGCGAATCAAATCAAACTCTGAAGAAAAAAGCTCTAACCCTAAACTATGTAAGCGCGGATTCGACCCACCGACAAAATTCTGGACATCGCCGACCAGCAGTAGAACAGGCCAGCCTACTAGTAGATGTAACTTTTTTGAGACACAAATGGGGGATTACTGTGAATATTTTTTGGGACCGTGGCGATCCACGGAAAGCTGTATACCCCATTACCATGAAATGCACTCTTGGGAGACGGAACGGCACTATCCAACGACTTCATGAAGCAACTGGGGAGGCTAATGTGTGGTTGCAAGATTTTGAGGAAGAACTTTTAAAACGATTATTTAATTGTTTTACTTAAAATGAATTATGTGTGTTGTACATTTATACAGAATATTAAACTTGTAACTCTTTGTATAGCCAGTTTATTTAGTTGATAATTATCACCATTGCTCCGTGACGCAGGATATGTGACTGCCCAGGAAGGGACTTATTCTTCCCTGATCTCTTATGAAATTTAACTGCGCTGTTTTCTTCTTGCCTTTCCCAGTGATTGACGTGTATGTATCTTATAACTTACACCTTTCGGCGTGTCGCTGTCTTCAGAATACTTTTACATAAACTATTACTTTTTACCCTTTCTATCTCAATTAAACAATATTCAAGTCTCTCTCTGGTCATTAACAACGATTACAAATAATTCTACAGCATTTTCTTTTACCTTGTAACGATCCTTAATGTCTTCCGTCAGGGAGGAACTACGTGTTTCGACATCTTTTTACACTAAGATGTATTTTCACGTTTGTCATTCCGGTTATAATTCCTTTCCATCCTTCGTCTCACCTGAACTTTACGTTTATACTGTACCTGTAGTTATTTTACGATTCCTCCTTTTAAATAAAATCAATGATACTACAATATCTTTCTAGAATTCTTCCTGTATTATTCCACATTATACATAACTTTATACAGTATGAACAATTAATATTTTACAACTTCAATAACATAAATATTCCCTTTGGCCACCAGCCATTCAAACTATTCATAATTCAATATCCTTTTATAACCCGGCAATTCCCTACCGGCACCATTCCATTTACAGTTTCAGATCTTCCAGATCTACTCAGTCACTTCCATTCCATTCCATCCATCCTCATTCTTCTCTGTTATACAGTATGTATATGTAATCTCCATGATCAGTCCACACATTATTTCTTTGCTGTCAAAGATTCTTAACAAAAATTCTTAATAATGTTTTATAATATCAGCTTATATTCATTACACATAAAACAAATATTTTTCAATCTTATTTCCTTGACGAAACGTATGACTGTTGCAATCTATTACTGATTTTTGCGAACGACTGTGATGATTCTGCATCCAGAGCAGAGTGTTGTCCACGTTGTGAATGTACGAAACATGAGGGAAGGAAACGGGTGAAACATGGTGGAGGCCCGTTCCGGCCTGCTATTCCGAAAGAAAAACCATTTCGTGGTGAGTGTATCGGATCAGACTTTGACAAAATTGTTCTAATCAAAAACTGTGTAAGCCATTCTCCTGGATTCGACCTACGGAAGAAGTTATGGAAATCGCAAAAAAGTGGTAGAACAGGCCGTGGTGCTCGAAGATGCAACTAATGGATGTAGAAGAGAATACTTGTTGGGACTGTTCTTAACTATATACTATTTTGACCACCGTTGTATGTTGTAATGATAAATTTACAGAAATTCGAAGAAACTTACATTTTACTGAGAAGGAGCTTCAGAAAGAAATGTAGTACCGAGCGTGGTGGGTGAGCGGCCTCGCATTAGGAGGTACGCGGGTTCTAATCCCTGTCTGGGCACCTAGATTACGGATTTCCATGGTTTCCCCAAATCATTCCAGGCGAACGCTGATAGGGTTCCTTCAAAAGACCGCAGCCGAATTAATCACTGTTACTTGCCCCCAGTTCTTTCCCGCCTTTAAAGCCTTTGACGTGGACTATATGAATATCATTCGCGCAACATGTCATACTTATATCTACAGATATGCTAAATAATAATAGTTCTGTGTGCACTTAAGATATTGTGGCATAGGCAGTAAGACCAATTCCTTTCCTACAATTTAACGTGGAATCAGAACCACTGAACGTCGCGGCGTAGCTCATACAGTTAAATACAACTCCTTTAAAAAATCCTTCTCAGCACTGGTTTTGAACCCTCAACTGGAGAGAGAAACTTTCGGAAGTAAACTCCTTGACCGCTGAGCTACCAGACCGCCTTGTTTTCAAGTATACGTGTGCTAAGTACTATCAAAATCGGATTAAAACTGTGGGTTTGTATGACAACGTTGATGGGAGAAAGGAGGAGAGGGTTTAGTTATTATTTTAAATCAAACGTAGACAGAGGGTTTTTTTTTTTTTTTTTTTGGCTTTCGGCGGCTAAGGCCATTCAGCCAGCTCAATGTGATCATATTTTAGCTTCCAGTGAAGAATTAGTCATCCAGTGTACATCGTATCTTTCTATGTATGGACACCACAGGACGGACAGGACATTCACACAGACACACAACACTTAACATCCATGCCCGCGGCCGGATTCGAACCGGCGACCTTCGGCACGTGGAGCTAGCACTCTAGCCCCTACGCTACCGAGGCCGGCGAGGTATTTTTTAAGTATACGTATGCAAAGTTCCATCAAAATCGGATAAATACTGTGTGTTTGTATGAAGAACATTGGGAAAAAATAATTTTTATATATTAGATACAAGTATAATATATACTTTCACTGCTATTCATGATACTAAAGCCGCGTTCCCACGATCTCTTGTAACGGAGGCGGGACAGGACGCGACCTCATTAGCCCAAGTGTAGGGCCGCAGGTTAGCCCTAGCTTACCTCGCCGCCACCTCCCCACCACGTTGCCTAGTGTCGTTTGACACAGAGCACTTTACAGCAACAGAAGGGGTGCGCAACGCTGCTGCAAACCGATGACAACAGCGCACCTCTACACACGCCTGTGATGTTTACCGACACAGAGTGGGTAGCTGCGTCTCATCTCCGCTAGCAGAGGCGGCCCTGTTCCCATGGCGTGTTGTTGAGTATTCGTCCCGTCCCTCCTCCATTACAAGAGATCGTGGGAACGCGGCTTTATAGCTACAGATATACTATTATTACAGCACGTTGGTGAAGCGAACTCATAAGATTTTACCAATCCTAAAAGCGTCCAACGTGCATATCATCAGCGGAACACGTCATAGCATGCCAGTGACGGAAAGTTGGGAACTCAGATTTACCCCCTTCCCAAACTCGCCTAACCCTCCTATAGAAGTTTTAACTTAAAAAAAAAAAGCCATGTATCGTAGATCGCACATAGCATCGCCTTACGTAGTGAAGGCCGAGACCTTTTCAAAGCACTGATCTAGACACTCGGTGAGTTGGTCAGTTCTGTGGAGCCGTCCCAGATATGAGAGCGGTGTTGATGTTGTTTTTTACTCCGGGCTAAACGCCGGGCGAGACCCGCCCACCGGGAGCCGAGAAAGTGCCCGCAGGAAGCGGCCCCGGCGGTCTGTCGTCTTTTCCTCGGCACTTTTTCATCTTTGCCCATATATTTACCATGTCCTGGAATGCTCAGCTCGCTTTCTACGGTAGGAGTATCAGAGTAATTACGTACAGAGCTCTACGACATAACCTCTTGAATTTACTTCTTAACTGAATCATAATGTATGTACATTTTTAACGTCGGGTTTCTAATATAGAGCCAATCACTTCCGGTGAAACGATGTTATTAAGTTAAAACAAATCAACCGATCTTTTATCTGGTATATGGGAGGAAAGCAGCGGAAATACGATCAACCTGATATCGATAACAGTTACATCGATGTAAGGAATATATCTGCCTCATTACTTGTTAAAATTTTTTTATTATATATTATTAATTCTTATCAAGTTAAAAGCGGTGCGTGATATTTTTGAGAAACACGGAATAATATTGCTAGCGACGAGAAGAGAGAAAGTACTTTTTTTTTTTAATTGCTTAACGTCTCTTAACAGCGAGGTCTTTAGAGACAGGAAAGGATGGGGGCAAGGAATAGGAACGAATTCGGTCATGGAATTTTGAAGGAAGCATCCGGGCATTTGCCTGGAGTGATTTTGGAAACCATGGAAAACCCAAATCTGGATGCCCGGACGGGGATTCTAACCGCCGTCCTCCCGAATGCGAGGCCAGAACGCTAACCGTTACACCACCACGCTAGCTGAGAAGATACTGTGTGGTAGCTGAAGATATTAGTAACGAGAATTAGTTTGCAGATGGAGATCTCGAAAGATGAGAGAGAATTTTTAAGACCAGTTTTTATATTAATAGTAAATAAATTCGAATGAGAAGTGTAATTAAAGGATTGTATGAAGATATATATGAATTTGTAAATTTCCTTGAGTACATAAAATACCTTGGATAAACGATGAAGTTGTGTTGAAGCTGGAAGATAATTGGTTTTAATGGTAGAAACATTAATTTCAACAGCTGCTATTTTGATGTTTCAGGTTTATTTCTTCGGTATTCCCATCTCAGTTAAGAAAGCAAAGTATTCATGAGTAAAGTATTCGCTAGTAACTAGGAAAACAGATATTAAAAATATGACTAACTTGCAACTTGACGATGCCATTGTGTTGTGTATTATTGAATTTTGTAACGACCAGTAGCCAGAGTTGCTGCCCAATATTTCAGGCTGTATGATTGATATGGTACAGGAAGTTTTTGGCTGAAATGGCAGGCACCAGAATCACAGCGCAGATTGCAGTGTTGCCTGATGATGCTAGTACAAATGTCGTACCAAGCGACCATCTCTTGAAGGAAAGTCTGGGTGAAAAACCTTTGCGGGTGACGAGGCATAAGACGCGGTGACAAAGTGGTCGGGACAGCAGGCTGGATTCTTCTGAGACGCCGGACTTGTGGATCTTGTTCCTAGTTTTACTCCAAGTGTTTGAGATCCGTGATAGTTTCTCATTAAAGTAAATAATATGCACATTGAAAATCATAACATAAAACGCTTTACTAATATTTTATGTAATTTGTGTCTTCCCCTGACGGAAATGCAGCACAATATTTCGTGGATTGCTACAATGACTCAATAAAACTTTTTGCATTTGTAGAGTGGGATACTAGGTAGATGTTTCGACATACTTGTAGTAGACTGCAACTAGCAACCACAATAAGAAATGCAGTTTCTATCATTTTATCTTAAATGAAAACATATATAATCTCATTATTTCTCTTTTTTCTTTTTTTTCCCGCACTAGGATCACATTTAGCTCACCATTCTTATACAGGGTGATTCAGGAGGAATGATAAATACCGAAAAAGGTGGTAGTACGAACAAAATTTAGTAAAAATGTTCATATAAACATGTGTCCGATTTCATTCGTTTTGGAAATACAGGTGATGGAATGTTGTGCATAAAATAAACCTCAGAAACTGATCAAGAAGATACAAATAACTGATTATAATACTTTATTCATGCAAACTAACGCATATTTTACAAGAGTAAACACAAGAGACGAATTACTCGCTCGTATTGTAAATACTGCTACCCTCATAAAAGTACTCAGAAGAACTACACGTATTGTTGCGAAGGAGCTGCAAAGTGTATTGAAGTCGATGGTGGGATTCTCGAACGTTTCATTTAAATTTTTTGTCAAATATGCTTGTGTTTTTGGGTGAATACAGTATTTCAATAAGTTATCTTCTTATATTGTGGATAAAATTCCAGCACCTGTATCTTCAAAACGAATGGAAATGGGAGACATGTTTATATGAACTTTTTTTAGTCAATATTATTCTTACTACCACCTCATTCAGAAATTAAGAGATTCGAATAGAAAAGCGCAAGATTTCAGGTAAGAATCTCAATGCAACCATGAATTTTAACAGGCATTGCTTTGTTTATATGACATACTACTTGTTTCGGATTCCACGTAACACTGTACGTCCAACGAAGACAGGGTGCGGAGCACGCGGTGAATCGAAACTTAGTCACTTGGTGGGAGCGAAGTCTTCCGCGGTAGTTGTCGATGTTATCTTGGTTGTCCGGACGGAAACGCGTCAATTTATCGAAACCTAACGTTTCAGCCATCATGTTGCGGCTTTCTTCATGGGGTAGTCACATAATGACGGCTGAAACGTTAGGTTTCGATAAATTGACGCGGTTCAACCCGGACAACCAAGATAACTTGGTCCCGATATTCGGCAGGATGTGGGTTCCAATACCCGTCTGGCCATCCAGATTTCGGTTTTACTTGGTTTTCCTAAATCACTGTAGGCGAATGCCGGCATGGTTCCTTCAATCATACTGTAACAGCCCTCAAACCTAAAATTAAATGGAATTGTATTTAATGAAGCATTTGTAGTAAGCTAGAGTTTGGTTGAATATGATCTTGTATGTTTGATTTTCAATTAACCGTAAAGCAGTGTATATAGAATTTCACTTACGAGTGTAGTGAAATACTTCGTCCACCAACCTATTTGGGTCGGCATGACAGGAAAGATAAAATTAGAGAAATAAGGTGCCGCACTGATTCTTATATGAATTCCTTTTTTCCTCGTACCATTAGGGATTGGAATGCACAACAAAGCGATTAGGTTTGGTGCTGAGTACCCTCTGCCACCCACAGTTTTGTGATTTGCAGAGTATATATGTAGATGTAGATGTAGACTTTGTTTTTTGAAAATAAATTATTTAGAGGCCATTTAATAGGTTTAAGAACAGAATTGTGCAAGTGAATTGCTTAAATGTTCGAAATTCCAAGTATTAATGCAAGTTAAGATGTTGAAAAGACGATTTGCTACAGTTTAAAATGATTTCTGTGGATAATTTTGTGTTTAAGTATGTTTAATTTCCATTTCTGGCCATTTTTTAATGATTGTAAATGATTATGTATTAATTCTGATTGTTTTAAAATATGTTTCAATTGTTTAAGTATTTTTAATGTTCGAGAAATATCTGGCGGAAGCTTTTGTAGTGTTCTAGAAATTTCGATGGAGCCTATATAAAGAAAGCAGCAGAAAGCCAGTAACAGTTTATACAGACTCAATATACGACGGCGAAGGACTGTCTTGTCTCTGGAGGGAGTGTTGTATGCAATCTCTGTATTGTTTGTATGCATGTAACCAGTATCTTTGACGTCGTGTTTTCTTTGAAAACAAAAACAAGTTTAAAGTGAACTGTATGGTAGACTGGTTATTTATCATATTAATTAAACCACGAACAATCTAATAATACCTTGGCCGAATTTCATCCCGTTCCTTGCCCGAATGCTCTTCAGGCTATAATGACCTTGAAATCAACGACCTGTAAAGTCCGAAGCAAAAGAAAGAAAGGCAGACTGAAAGTTAGTCTCGGCGGCCGAACAACCCTTTGGGGTCACGGGTCAACGATATATTTACCATCTACGGTGAGCAATCACACCTGAACCGTTAATATGCTGGCTGCCACCACAGCGCTAACCAGGAAATTTCAAATAAATAATTACATTTTATATGAGAAACAAGACTTCGTATCAACTACATTTTATTTGTACTTAAATTGTTATGAGGAACTTAAATTACGATGCTGTTTAAAAGGCAATTGTCTGTTGAAGAAGTAATTACACACAAATACAAAGAGCAGAGAAAAAAGATTATATTACCAGGCAGAGATATTTGCGACGTTCGTTTAATTTACATGCTGCTACTACAGATAAATTCATACATTCATGTAAGGAGAAGAGGATTTGATGTTTACTGTCTATTCTCTGTTAATAGAACCAAATCACACATAACCTAAGAATTTTTTGACGGAAGATAAGAAACAGGAAAGTTTATTAAAAACTCAGAGAAAGTATACATGAAACATAAGTAATCACGCAATAGATCAAATAAATAAATAATCGTTATTCGTTTATGGAAGTATGCTTTCCTTAGATACCATCTCAAATTTCAGTTATTTATGAAAGGCTTTGTGGAAGTAATTGCAAGTAATACAAAAAACGGAGGGCAGAGATTAAATATATTAAAATACGAGACAAAGATGCGATGTTCATTTTCCCGCTGCGAGTCTGTTTTTATCATTGTATATTCTCTTTACCTCCGTTTACCTGTTGTGGAAGAAGTAGCAAAAAACAATGGGGAGAGCGGCATTTTACTGTGTAGAAAGGTACGTTTGTTATCACAACTTATGAGGCGGTTAACAGTACGGCCTTTAAAATTTTTGTTAATAGCCTCACAGTAGCACGAGCTTTAATATATACTGCCATAACTCAAATGAATTTATCATCAGTCTTAACTGCAAACATGTAAGAGCCGACACTGGAAATTTTATCTACTCCTCACTTTATGCGGTGTTACTAGAGCCCAAAAAGAATTGACGGCAGGAAATTGAACATGTTTAATTAATGATCCATCCCTGTATTCGACTGAAGTGATTCCGCGAAGCGATGACGTATCACGTATTGGAAGCCGGTTGATACTCAAAGTCGGTTCTATACGTAACCGGTCTGCACTGCCCGTCGTTGGGTTCGACAGCAGATCAACTTGAAACGTAGCAATCAACAGCAGGTGTGTCCCGTAACCCGACAGCAGGTGACCTTGCGAAACGTGTTTGATCTCCTGGCGGAGTGCTGTAATTTAGAATTTGACGCTCCGTCAGCGTTGATGCGGTTCTCGCCAAAAGCATAATTACGTCTTTCAGGCTCACTTTGCGCACCCAGAAGAAGAGACCTTTCATTAAGCAGAGTGAGAATATTTTAACTATGGCAAATTTCTATCAGTTTATAAGTGTCGACGATTCGGAGAGTACGATAATCTTCGAACCATCAATACCATTTAATTGGCGGAGCAAACTTTTCTTCCATTTACGTGAGAAAGTATAGTAATCGCAAAAAAATTGATTTCACGATTTTCACCTTTTTCATATACCAAAGTTATTTTCACGATTTTCGACATGACGTCTCATTTTGGTAGTTATAATAAAATAAGCAGATATGGAAACGTGTGATTTATTGCTCACTTGCTGAATCTTAGCATGATGTTCCTGAGGCACTCGAATCCGCCTTTTTGTGTATGTACGCTACTTTAAGATTTATAAATGCTCATACTAATCGGCAAGAGGAATGTAAGGGAAGATTTTAATTACACCGCAGAATTCGAGCGCAGCTTGCATTGCGATCTAGCAGGAAGTTTTACGTCCTATTTAAGGAACAAGTTTCCAATGTTACCCAGGACTAGTATAACCCCCGTTCATTTAACTGCTTCAAGCAGAAAGTCGCCTCACGTAATCTCCTTCTTAACTTTTGGCTCCAAATTACTGGCAACTTTTTACTGCAGCTCTTTGAACGGTTTGGTCCGTAATACCATTTCTCAACACGCGCATGTAGCCTGGAGGTTACTTTAATTTATGCTTTGATTAACGTCAATTTTAGTACAAGCTCAGGTTGCTACCCTTAATCAATTATAAATGCACTAATAGAAATCCATTATGTTTGGCTTTAATATCAAACTCAATTAAACACTTGTTACAACTTGTTTTACAATCCATGAACTTCAGTGCTAGTCACGTTATATACAGAAAAAAACAATTCATACCGCAACATGCAAGGTGTATCGCCCATTCCTTTTAAGCGGTCAGCGATATACCTCCTACTTCTAACAGCGCGACTTCAACTATTCCTCTGTCCGCACCATGGATGCTGCTGTAAATTCCAATTTCAATTAGTGGAATACCTTTGACATGAAATACTATTATCTTGTCTGTGGTGAAATGCGTGTGTTAACTGTAAAAGTCATAGAGAATGGAAAACCAGTAGTGTTCGTCTGTCACTTGACTGCGTATTCATCGAATTTTTGCTGCCAAGTTGAAAAATCCCCTTATGAAAAAAGAAAATGTCAGAAATAAAAGCTGTTGTGTGTTCTAAACGCGAAAGCAATCCATTAATTCCATTCCATTTACATTCCGGTTTAATGTAACTTTTGCAGCGCGAATAAAATAAACCAAATGACCTTCAGAACGAGAAACCAAGAACATACATGCTTTTTCCTCCATGGTCCGCGCTAGCTGACCAAAGACTCTATTTTTACTTCTTACAGGTCTAACAAAGATACCCAGTGACATTATAATTGTAGTCTGTGGAACTCGAGAGCAGTAATAGATCATATACACATTACTTCATTTTCATAAACCTATATAAATTAATTATACAAGCAATAGTTTCAATAAAATAATAATTACAAAACTATTAATTGAATAATTGGTGTGGTAGCATATGCCACAATAGACGCAGTATTTACAGTGTTAATTAATAATAGGAAGACTTAACGACTGGCAAAGATTGCAATGATGTTTGATGTTCTTACTACAGCATTTTCTGTAAGTTTTCTGTGTTTCTAGAACTTATCTTATTGGGTATAGTTACTTTTTCCTAGGATGAAAAGTTGATATGAAAATGGTTCACCAAAACATACAAGTTATAGAAAACATCGTTTGTGAATTAAGTTAATGGCACACTCCACACCTCAAGGTGTTAAGTATTTTAACGAGGCCTAAACTCTCTACACAGATATCTGATACAACCAGACCCACAGTTACTGTAAATTAAATCTTTACGAATGAAAGACGTCTTGAACGTGTGAGAAAGCATTCCAATGTTTTTATATCCTCACATTACGGTATTTATCTATTTTAGATACTGAATTGGACAGCACACAATTTTATGCTGGTAGTGCTGCCTAACGTCCAAAGGCAATCTTTATTGTTTTCTCGTGTAGTAAACCTGTAAATCATGTTGAACAATAACCGTAAATTTAGAATGACGGCTTACTTTTTTATAATGGAGCTATGACACAATTATTTATGGTACTTAGACTATGAATGTTGTTGTGGGCCATTTTTCCGCAGTAGCTCAGTAAAGTAAGAAAGCTCAAACAACAGAAAGGGGCTAGTGTAGATAATATTACTACAGATATCTTAAATATAGCCGGGTGTGACATTGTATATCATCTTGAAATATTATTTAAATTGAGTCTGGATTCTTGTTGCTTACCACAGGACTGGAAAAGTGCGATAGTAGTGCCAGTACATAAAGGAGGAGAGAGAAACAGAGTCGAAAATTATAGGCCAACCAGTTTGACATCAGTGGCAGGTAAATTAATGGATAGATTGATATGCAACCACATCAGAAATATATGTAAGGAACGTAGGTGGTTTTCAAGTAGGCAACATGGCTTTAGGCAGGGATATTCATCAGTTAGTGGAATATATGCAAGATATTTCAGATGAAATGGACAAGGGAGGTCAAATTGATAGTGTAGCACTAGATCTTTCAAAGAATTTTGACAGAGTGAGCCATAAAATGGTAGTAAATAAGGTAAAAATGATTGTAGTTGATGAGAAAGCGATTTTCTGGGTAGAAGAATTTTTAAAAGGTAGAAAACAGAAAGTTAGGGTAGGAAATGCAGTTCCAAAAGAAGTGTAAGTAAAAATGGGAATGCCACAGGGTAGCGTATTGGGACCATTGCTATTCATTATTCTAATGAATATTTGTGTTGATTGTTTACTTTCAGAAATTAAATTGTTTACAGATTAAATAACGCTATATCAAAGGATTAAAACAGCAGAGGACTGTAAACAGTTGCAGGGTGATCTGGACAGGATATTTAGTTGGATTGGTAAACATGGGATGAAGATAAATGCAAAGAAGAGTCAGCTTATTAGATACACAAATAAAAAATTAAAGGTTCATTATGATTATAAGGTGGGGAAAGAATTGTTTGTTGAAGACTTGAAACGAAAATATCTTGGCATTACATTTGATAACAAGTTTAACTGGGCAGGACACATAGGACAGGTGGTAGGAAAAGGTTTCAAAGTTCTGCACTTGTTGGAGAGAGTGATGAGGGGATGTACGGGAGAAGTAAAGGAATTGGTTTACAAAACTTTGGTTAGACCATTGCTCGAATATGGAAGTGTTGTATGGACTCACATTTTGAGTATTAAATATAGATTTGGAGAGGGTGCAATAAAGGCTGCAAGATTTGTTTCTGGAAATTATCACAGAATGAAATCAGTAACAGATATGATAATAGAACTGGAATGGGATCAATTTTAAGACAGGAGGAGGATGAAGAGGATCATGGAAGTGTACAAGGCGTATATTCGCGATGATAAATGGAAACATATTGGTGTAGATATGAAAAGTAGTGGATGGAAAGGAAAAGATGACCATGACCACGAGCTGGCACTCGATTTCAGGCACAGGGGTGTGGGAAGGTTCTCTTGTTTGGGTAAGGGTGCCAGGGATTGGAAAAGTTACCAAGGGAAATGATGAATAATTTACCAAAAACTTTAAAAGAATTTAAAGTTTGTAAAGGGCAGATGTAGGTGTGTGCAGAAATGGAGGAAGATGGGTGTGTATGGAAATTGCCACTGGAGCATGCGTTCCATTACAATTTAATTAAATATTAAAATATTGTTATAAATAAAATGATCACAGTAGCGCAAATTCAAACGCTCTTGTATGCCTTTATGCTATACGTGTTTCACCTCTCATCGAGGCATCATCGGTGACGAATTATTTACAATGGTGTTCACAGAGATATGTGGCTTCTAACCCTGAGAACACCAATGTAAGTAATTCGTCGCTGATGATGCCTCGATCAGAGGCAAAACGCGTACAGCATTAAAGCATACAAAACATTTGCATAGGCATTATTTTTATCATTTGGTTTAATAGTTATAATAATTTCGCACATTTTATCGACTGGTTGTTTCATTTTAATTGAATCCGATGCAGCGCATCAACACATTGTTAATAATAACTGAGAAACTGTATGAACCATCATTTTGTCGTCAGTTGGGTGATCTGTACATCAATGACTCAGTACGCAGGTGCGAGCTTTTGTTAACATCAGTATTGCATTTAGAGGAAAAGAGGTAAGGTTTGTAAAGTACTCATTTTCCACCCTCCTTCAGACTCACATGAAGACCGTTAGGCCGCGCGTTCCCTCTTCTTATTCGAGAGCTCACACCAGGACCCAACAACTGGTTTCCGTTCAAGCAGGATGACTCCGTGGCATGTTGGTTTTTTGTTGCTTCGATTACATCGAATCTCTGGATTAATGGCTGCTTGGATAATAATGTTATGTTGTGACAGCAGGAAGACGCATGGGTTGACTCACGTGCGTACTGGATAACTCTCTAGTGCAGGTGCCGTTATACGGAGAACAGGCCAGTACACATTAGAACATTGACTTATTGAATTAAGAGGGTATTATGTGCTCTCTGTTTAGTGACAGAACAGTAGTGGATCAAAATTTACACATTTGGTTCGTAGGGGGAAAAAAAACCTTAGGGAATATTTTCATTTCTTTGATTGAGCTGTGCACGTATATCGTTGTTTCCATTTTACTTTAATACTGAACACTGATAAGAATAATAATTTAAAGTGCGCTGGCTCGGCGTGGCAAACCAAGGGTACCAAGGGTAGACTTATAAGACCTGTGGTAAAGAGTTGTGCATTACGCTACGATAGGACAGATGGTTCATGTTTTGTTGCGAATTTAGTACAGAAAAGTTAGTGGTTGCCAAAGGTAATTACCGCTGCAGGTGTTTAAATGTTTTTATGACTATACACGACAAAGTTATAACATTTCTCTTGTCCCAACACAGGCAGCTCCCAAAATTCACCAAAAATTGATCATTTAATATTATTGGTCTGATTAAAAAGTTATTTGAAAATAAGATTTAAACAGTGTTGGCAAAATGAGAAGTTCCCAATATAAGTTCTGATAATCATGTATCATTATTTGGTTAAAACATTGAGATCAAAATAATTCCAACGAGCAACGAAAACCGGAGTGAATTTTAAAAATGCGGGAAAGGTTCAGTTTAATTAGAAAAGCTTGTAAAAGGCCTTAGTGATTAAGCTGCTTCATTAAAATTTTCTTAGGAAGAATTGTTAGATGTTTATTAAACAAAATACAGCAAGAAACTTAACAAATATTTTATCATCTTATACTTGTTCAGTATTGATCAGTTGCAATACAGTTCCCGACATTTAAGTTTTTAATTAAATACAGTTATACAACAATTTCTGTATAACGTTCATACTGTAAAAGAACGTAAAAATGAATTTTCATAAGCTTATAAATTGATAATGCGAATCAATACATAGAAGCTTCTAACTATAGTTGGCGGCTATTTATTTAATCTAAAATTCCATTAGGCAAGTAATGTGCACAAAATATAATTATTGTATTAAAGTATTGTATTAACTGACAAAATTTTTTACACATATATTAAAATAAAATTCGCCTGTTTAAATTTTACAGTTTACTTTCTCCGGATTAATAAGTCTCATCAGACAGTTGCCTCCATTTCTTTCTATCGTCTGATGTTCTCCATTCGCGTGCTGTCGTCAATTGTTGTAGACCTATCTGTTCTTTCTGTAGTCACCTTATTCTTTGACGTTCCAATAATGTTTTCTCATTTTCTAATATGAAAAATCTGTCATTCGGACATTACTGTCACTAAGACCTTATAACTCATTGTATTATGTTCGTATCTTCTTCTTCTGTTCGACCTGAAGATCATTGGTTTAATATTCCAGGGAGATGCACTGTGGATGCTGCCCATTGCATTCCCCTCTTCTTCTCTTTTGAAAGACACAGAGGAGACCATTAAGTTTAATGTCACAATCAGAAAGACAAATTACCATCGACAGTGCATATACATTGCTGAGAGATTTAGGTCTTAACCCAGGATTGTTTTAAGCAATTTGATAATTATGTTCCGTGCACCAGTTTCTTCTCCACAGCATTGGTGAGACCTTACTGAAGCAGATTTCTTCTATCACCGTGGCTTGAACCAGCGCCAGACTTTCATCTCTCAGCCACCGACGCTGGTTGCTAATGAATCGTAGTCATTTACTTACATTTTCAATTCCTTTCCAATTCTTTTTTCTCCATAACTTTTAATTCTTAACCACCTCTGCAGGTACGCGATTGTTGTATCCTTGTCCTCAAACAAAGTTAGTTTTTGTCATTTTTTTGAGTTATGGTTATTTTGTTTCTTTTTCTCTATGTCTCTCTTCAACCGTTATGTCGGTGGATACGTTTTTTTTTTTTGTTGGTAAATTGAAACTGGTATGTCATCCCCAATGATGGAAATGTATTTACGTGTTTATTATTTTGTGTGGAAGACTTTGATGTGCATGTATACAGTGACCGTGTTGTTAATTAATGAAAAATTGAAGAAGGGAGATGGTAAATCCAGGCGCCAGCATACTTAGGCCTACTCTTCGGAATGGTCCATTGTGACGAACGAATAACCATCAGCAACGTTGTATGCTCTCGCTTCATACGCACTGCGGAGTGGTTTGGAACTTAGCCCAGAATTACGGAGCACAATTTGGTGGTTACGAATTGTGCACCATAGCCTATCGTACCCAGCCGGCTATGTCGTGATGATGAAAATTTCTTCCACCACCAGAACGCAAAACAGCTAACTGCCCTGTAAGCGCAGGACGCCATCACGGTGCCGCAACCAACTGGGCCATCGGGATGTGTTATTATGTTTATAGCAAGCTGTAGTTATTTTAATTGAAAGAGCGATTTTACATGCAGTATATTTATTTTATGATAGATGTAGAATCGCAGCAACATAAAAATAGCGGATCAGCACCGGCTGGGTTGTACAGAGAAGCTCAGCTGAGTGGTGATTGTGGCTGTGTGCAACCTACAGCTAGCGGCTCGACATACATGTGGAGCGGAACGCATATATCGCCGGGGGATAAGGTCCGGCCACAACGTGACGGTACCCCAGCAATCACAGCGGCATCCGTTATGCTAACGAGGACTCAAACCAGCTATCCACTCCACTGCACAATAAAGAATGAGTGAAAGTGTGCAGCTTGACGTATCGCAATAATTTAATGCGATGGAACTAATTGAAAACGTTCGCGGCTAGATTAATATCTGAATCGCGTCCACTGTCATATATTTCAAAGTGCGCATGTAGTAGAGCATTACACAGTATTAAAGAAGAAAGTGGCTATTATCTATTTTAAGAGAAGATGCTGGTTTTTGACTGACTATTCACAAGTCAATCGTGAAAAATCAAGATCATGAATTGATTAACTTGAAATAGCACAGTTGTGTAACCCCGTTTCGTTAAAATGTAAATGGCATCGCTGGTCGGGAGATCGCCGTAGGGTCAGGCCATCGAGTGGAAAACGTTTTTGGACTTTAAGCTCATGGGCCCTTTGTTATGCTTAAGGCTTTTTACCTCGTCGATATTCAGGGCATCACAGGCAGGAAAGAATTGGAGGCAAGGAACTCAGCATTTTGAAGAAACCATCCAGACGTTCGCCTGGAATGATTTGGGGAAACCATGGAATACCGAAATCTGAATGGTTAGACCCGAATCAAGGCCAGAGTGTTCCCGCTCACCCTCCACATCTGTGCGTTCTCTCGTTGCGGCTACCTTAGCCTATCCCGGTAATCCTGCCGGGTACACGGGACCTACAATTTAACGTGCAATCCGTACCACTAAAGCGTTCTGGCATACTTCACGTTAGACAGCAAGCTGTGACAGAGGTGAAGGGCGGGTTAAGAGCCTTTGATAATTCCTGACCAGAGATATTCTCATATTTATCTTTCTTTGAAACCACTTGAGCTTATCGCATATTTATCAAAAAACTAATTTTTTTTTGGCAGCTATATTTCAATTTACGACTTCTTTTTCTTTCGTTCCGCTTTTACGACTTATCGATATCGAGTAATTAGTACTGTAAGAGAATTGTGAATAAGGAACAGGAAAGAATTTGGCAGAAGTGACTTCTGGAAACGGGTGAAATGTAGGAGATCAGACGGGATTCGAACCAGCGTCTTCCTGAATGCCATTCTGGCGTTCAACTACTAACTCACCAGCTTCTGTAAGTCTCCATTGATTAGTATTCTTTTTACCAAATTATTTTTCTTCCTAATGCTTATTTGCGGGGTTATTTTAGTTCAATAGATTAATTGTTATGGCTAGTAATACAACTGACGTAGCACAACCGATCGCCATTAAAAATCTTCATATTTTGTTAGTATGAGGGTGTAAAAGAATCTGTGTAAGTTTTATACTTCTAATTGAATGATTTTTGAATTTATTGGTGAAGACAGTATCTTGGAACTCCGTATCTAAATCAGATGAAATTTTGGTCTAGTACCAAACAATTGTTGACAGATCACAGAATGCAAGTATCTTTACTCTGTACTTATAAATTTATGCATAAGAATGATTTTTGGCATCAAAAAACTTATACTCAAATGAACGTTAACAATTTATCTAAATACAATGCGATCTTCACTGTGGTTATAAAAAAAATTCGTTTCAATGGCTGGCTTTGATCTAGTAACATGAAGATGGGAAAACGCTTCCTAACAACGCGATGTTTTTCTAACAGGACCTGGTAGCATTCACACAAAGATTACATACCAACAATATGCGACGAAAATACCTTGTAGAGTAATTTAGGTAATTTTTTGGTTTAGTATACAACACAACAAACAGTAACAGAATGTAAAGTACTCGTACATTGGAAAAACAACTGTTATATAAATGGCAACAGAGCACAAGTAAACCAAATGAAACATATTGCGTAATGGTATGGAGGAAATATTGTTCATCATTGCTTCTGAAAACGATGAATAGTGCTTGCCAATAAATTTTCCTGATCGGTGCAGCACGAAAGATCGTGTCATGAACGAAATGTTAAAGTACATTAGAAATGAGCCAAAATTCATAACCAAGTTTGGCTATCAGTTTAACATCCTACAGCAATGAAAGCAATATCTTTAGCATATGATCTGTTACCGATCTAATCCATGGTAATAAATCGTATTTTAATTTCTCACATCCATTAACGCCTACATAAACGAATTAATTAAACGTGTGCCTCACTGTACATGTCTCAACATCCTCTTTCTTCCCTCTCGCACTTTTCCAGTCAACCACCTACCTTTATGTGCCTTTAGCCTTTAATGACTTCCCCTACCAGGGAAAATAATGTGTTTCATACACTAAACTTTCAGTCAGAATTTGGTATACGCTGAATTAGACATTTTTATAATAATGCTAATACACATATGATATTTATGTGTTTCAGTTTTAACTCTCACGTAAGAAATAACTGAACTGTATCTGCCTTACATTTTACCACGAGCGTCGATGGTTATAACAATCGACGACAAGCTGGATGATCGAGCCTCAGATCGATATAAAAACGATGAATGCTTGCTCCAACTTTAACGTCCGGTAATATGGCCTACTGAAAATAAATACTGAAGAATTATTTGGAGGTTAAATGGTAGGATCTTAATACTGGCCAGAAAAACTTCCAATTTACAAGAGCTATCTTCAAAACGCATCAAACGATCTCCTTAATCAGCCATGTAAGGATGATCGTATACTGTTACAGTTTACAGTTGAAGTCATTTAAATTTAATTTAAAGTTCATCTTAGTTTATAACTCCCGCTCACTAATTCATCAACATCTACCATCTTTTTTGCAACAAGCAAAAACTAAGAACAAATCTTAGCACAATTATTACTTCATCTTCAAACCATCGTGTAGTAGGATGACCACAGTGGGTCACTTATTTGTACATATTTAATGTATTACAATATTCGCAATTGCTATTTTATGTAAAAACGATTGGATGTGTAAAATCTCACGACGATAGCTCACTGGACGAGTGGGGAGTTCAGTATCCCATACCTGCCTATCCCGATCACGAGTCAGGCCTTTCTCGAATAACAAAGGGTGAGGGTTCCGCTGGCACAGTGACAATGTATTCCCCAGAGAGCTCTACATATAAACAAAATGCTAGCCTCGCCTTTGGACATTGAACGGTTGGGAAAGTTTCAAATCGGGGAACGCAGAAGACTAGCGAGGTGTACCAACTTTTCCCGCTGGTGCTATTTTTTAAAAAAATTAACATTTTAACTTGTGGTTTTACGCCTCGTCAACGGTTAAGGTCATTAGAGGTGGAATGGGAATGGGGACATGGAATGGGAAGTAATTCGGCCATGGCTTTTTTCAAGGAAGCATCCTGGCATTCACTTGGAGTGATTCGGGGAAACCATGGAAAACCAAAATCTGGAATCGAACCCACGTCCTCCCGAATGTGAGGCCAGCACGTTAACCGTTCACCCACCAAGCTCGGTCTGGTGATATGCACCGCCGTCCAATAAAGATTTCCTGGAACTGTTGGGTATCTATATGCGAATTAATATACGACAGAAAAAATATCATATGAACTAAAATTCGGTATATATATATTACCTAGCCAATGAACGACACTAAAAATGTCATATGACCTAAAATTCTATGGATTTTGTTTCCCATGTCACCGAGTACTGCCTTGGTGGGAGGAAGATGGACAAGCAGCAAGAACAACGTTTTGGAGACGATGTTTTATGTCTCCAGCTTCCGAAGATGGCAGCCGCCCTCTGCGATCCAACGTAAGCGGTCAGTATGGCACTGTCTGATTGTGCATTTAGAAGTCTGTATTGATTCAAACTCCTGCTGCAACATAAACGCCTTCGCCAGTGCAACCCATCTCATCATTTATACCATCAAAGACAGTGTGTGCACTTTCTGTTGATTGAGTTGATACCCTTTAACGGCCTTGGTAAACAGATTTGCACCATCAGGAGCCTTTTCTTCAAAACATTAGCTGAGTCAACATTTTAAAGTCGAGAGCATTAATGGTGTAGAAAGACGGACCATGTGTAATATGACTTTCAATCACTTTGCTTTGTGAATGTAAACTTTGAAAAATTCTGTCGCCCTTTATTTCAAGCTTGTCTAATCATTGTAACGTAACGTCACTTAGAAATGATCATCCTGTGTTTATAACAAGTTAATTTGATCGATGACTCCAGGAAAAATTGAAATCATATGTAGTATTTTCAATGTATTATTACTTGTTTAAGATATTTTTTTCATTTTCCTGCTGAATGTAAAACTTGGCATTGATTTGATGAATTTGTTTTATTTTCGTGTTCATAAAAACTTTGTGTGTAGCTCGATCACTGATAGTAATTCGTTTTGGCATGGTGCAATTAATTAACTGAGGGGTAATTATTTCTTGAAAGCATCATTAGTAGCGATGGTATATATAGTTGATTGTGACATTAAATGTATTTAAATTATAACAGACTTCCCTACTATTGTCTCATCGTTAAAACTGCACGTTAGACCTATAAATCAATTGATAAACGGTAACCCCTTTCCGGCTTCTAAAACGAAGTATTATATATCTCAGGAACGGGACTCTTCTGTCTAATTAACGGAAATTACTGCCTCGGTAAGAGAATTTTGACGTGTCGTAACTAAGCCGCTTACCAGTTCCTGTGTCAACATGGCTAGTTGGTCTTGCTTAGATAACTGATACTATCCATGAAGTCCACTCTCCAGAGTAACAGACTGAAGGCCAATTGATTTTACTGGATGATTGGAGATAAAAAAAACTGTTAAAGGGTCATCCTTTAACGGTACATATCGTCTATGTCAGTCTTAAAGACTTTTTTCGTGGTATTTATTACAGAGTAATCGTAACAACTGTCATGGCCACATGAGTTTTAATTTTTCTCTCATTATTAATTAACGCATGTACTATTTACTTAAAATTTAAATTTTACTCCTAAATTTATAAATTTGGGTAGTTCTTGAGTCAACTGATGTTTGTTTCTTAGTTTAGGCGATACATCTTTTTTAAAGACGTAGTAATGTTCATTGCACCTACATGAAATTTCTATATAAGATAACTATATATCTGAGGTACGCCTACTGAATTTTTAAACTTATGATCAGAAGGACTAGACAGACAAACTTTATTAAATGTTTTTCTAAAGTTTCTGATAATTATGAAGGATTTAGTTTCGTGTATAGTCAAAGTATTCAGTAAGGTTGATGTTGAGTAGTAGCTTGACAATGGAAGCAGTGCCAGCTGCCGAAACGTCACCTAACACTGCTGACTTGACGCGGCTAGAAGCCCGAGAAGTTTACAGAATTAAAAGCTTCTTGTGGTTCTCTCTGAATATATGTGTTGTTGAAAATAGAATAATGTATTCAGTAATAAAAGATCGAGAGCATTTCTTACTATCCTCGCATAGACGGAAAAACATCAATTGTCTATGGCTTAATGGACATGCTACACTGGTTGCAGCTCCCTACACTTTGGGCGCACTGTATTTCAACAATATCTGAATCGTCAGAATTCCAGGCGTCCCTTCCACTAACCAATATAGTTTGTTCACTTCAAACAGCATAGTTAATTTTAAAGCTAGTGTAACAGGAAATAAAATGTTATCTGTGTAGCGGACGCAATTTTAATTAATGGTTTCAGGACTATATCCTACAGCAAACCTTACAGCAGTTATCAAAAAAGCTGATTTTCAGGAACTGAAATAATTTGAATTTCAAATTTTTATTGTTCGTCTTAGATTAATCAAAGTAGTCTCTTTGTTACTTTTTTAGAAAAAATAAATTACTTCGACTATCTGTATTGTAATAATTTTGTTGTCTCACCATCTAAAAGTTTGTTCGATCTCCTTCTTGAGGTATTTCAGACGCTCCTCACAGATAATAATAAATCTTTAATTAAAAGTGATGAGATCTAGGATTGAAGATATGTTAATGCATATTGTCTCTTACAGTGGAATACTGCATCACGCTGAACGGAAATAGGCCATTTAAACATTAACAAACAACTTACTTGAAACACTAATTATAGCTACCTGTGGTAAGATTGTTAATGACCTTCAAGTTGCTGTAAATTTCAGCCTTGCTAGGCGTTGTAATAACTAAGTATGGAACATCTAGGACCCATTAATACTAGCAGACTACTAACCAAAATATCAAGAACTGTATACTTACAGTAGACAAATATACCTATGTGGAAAGAGTGCAAGTGAATGTTTGTAAGGAAAAAGCCAGTCACAGCTAACCCTAATGCAATATGTAATATGACTTAATAATCAGCGTTAACACTTAACAGAACATTGTGTCTTAGAAACATTCATCAGCGAAGTGCAGAAATATTATTCTTAACTCTGAAATATGTTCCATAAAACATACACTTGTAAAGCTATTCCCTCAATCTTCTACCTTGACACTTTTCGCTCTTGCTTTAAGCTGCTCAGTAATCAAAACTGCTGCTGTTCGTTCGTTTAAACACACCTCCCGTAACTTTATTTTCGCACTCAAATACTTTAATCTTTTTTGTTCCAATCTGAAACCACTTACATTTTGATCAAAGCATTCCCGTTACCATTTTGCAGTAGATAAGTCATAAAAGGATTCCATCAAACTGGAATTACTTCCAGCAAGAACTAATGCCTTCTTTCTTTCTTTCTTTCTTTGATTGTTATTTGTTTTTACGCTTTTACTGCAGTCAAAACGGGGTAACTACGTGTTGTGTCTGAGCGTATTAAACTACTGCTTTACGAGACTCCATATAGTATCGACTACAACTTTATGCCTCAAAACTAAGCATTTCACTATTAAAATTGCACAGAATATGTTTTTCCAAAACTGACACATTGATACATTTAATACTCTTAGATGAGGCTTCCTTTGTAACAGGCAATCTTCAACTCACGTCGTGTAACTACTTACCTCGGTGGTTGGACTGACAATTTTCTCGCAACAGATGCCTCGCAGGTTGACAAATGTGTCAGGACTTTCACCGCACGGTCACATTAGGTAAGTTGTATTTTGTCACGCATCAGCACTTTGATATCTTGTTTCTTTTCTTAGCCTGATGGACATCGCTTTCAAGGTACAGAGGGCGTGTCAGACACTCAACGGCTTCATTAAGTCCGGCTGTAGTCCACACCACGCGGTCTGTTTCGCTCGCGCTGCCGATTTCTAATGGCCCGTGTAATGAGAGCCAGCTATCTCGCAGACCACAGAGCAATCTCGCGAGAGGCAGAAAAGAAAAACTCAAATGGGCAACGTCTCTCTACGGTTTCATTTCTCTTTCGCAGACAGTACAGAGACATTACGCCAATGTATTCGGCTGCGGCTTACAGAAAAAGAAAGTATCTTTGCTTACGCATAAAAACCAATACTGATTGGTAACTAGTTCTAAAGGCGTTAGATAAGGTACTTTGACGGAATGATTCATAGATGGTTTTTCTCTGTGGTAAACAGTTAAATGCAAATGACTGAAAAATATTCTAGTTGACTCTAAAGAATTATGTTGCTGTATTCCATACCTAAATAACTCATGACTGTTTACAAAGAAAAAGAAGCTTTAAACGCCAGTTGGAAGCTGTACTTTACATAGCAGCCACACGATTTGAAACGGCAAATGAGTTTATTGCAATTAGTCGACAAGTTATCTTCTATTGTGTGTCGTTTTAAACAAAGTCTACAAAAAAGGATAAAGGTATACCTTGAAAAGGCTGTTATAACTATAAAAAAAAATTCCTCCAGCCGCTACTGCAGAATACGATACCTTGTATCCATTCTTAAAAGTCATAGTCCATACCATACACTACATATAGATCGTTCAAGAAATGGAAAGAGTTTCTTTTGCTATCTTGCACATTTACATTCGTATAACGTAAAGTGCGTTCCTTCACTCGATATACGAACACACATACGGCCCTCCTAAAGTGCAACAGTGTATTAATATCCGCATGTGATCGATATGGGAATACAATTTAAGAAGCTATTCGTTTTTAAAGTATTTGTAGTTCCAATTTGTTTCATTTTAGGATATAAGTGATAAAGGTAATAATTACGGCTCTTATATCGTCTTCAAATATAGGAAACAGAAGAAACGATAGTTATTGGTTTGAGTGATGGTTTTTTTCTTAATTTAAGATATTTACTTGCCACTATTAACACTAATACAACACTGCCGTCTAAAAACAGCATATCGACATCGTTGCTGTGACCATATTGTTCACTGTTGCAATAGCGTAAAAAATATATTTTCCCTTTCAGACATTACCGTCATCTATGATTAGTCTCGTGAAGTAGGATTTTTTACTGTTTTTAATATGTCTTCTGACGTATATATGATTATTAAATTATTTAAAATGTAATAAAGACCCAGCGTGAATTGGGATTCTTTTTAATTTAAGCGGCTGAAACTATTTTGTATCCACATAATATTAAATACCGCCTCTTGGAATGCACCAGGTTACAGGAAGTTTGGCATTGTGGCACCCGTTTTTAAAACTGGTAAGAATGTTGGTCCTGTAACAATAGTTCAGTTTCATTAACCAAGAATACTGCAAGGCTCTAGAACATTTTATTCTTCGTAATTTAGTTTATTTATTGCGAGGCACGGATGAAAAATCGCAATCAACATGACGTTTTACGTTACCGTGGATTCATATTTTTTATATATAAATCCTATTTAGTACTGTTTAAGCAAGTTTAAATCTTTAGAAAGGAAACTTGGCGGTTATTTGTTCACTTGTACATATCGTCTTTCTAATGTGATTGTGCTTGATGAATAGAAGAGGTAGTATAGTTCAGAGTTCTTCGTGAAAGAGCAACAGTATTCTGGTTTACTTATAGTATCTGTGTGAAGTAATTGATTGACGTGTAAGGCTTTTGGGAGGCGCTGCACTAGTATTGTCCGAAATAAATTATTCATAGTTGAACCCGTGATCCAAGTTCCATATATAATTTGCCATTCAGTGCTGATAATGGCAAGCCGACACGTCTAAGCTGACTTCGCGATCTCCGCTAAGTTTACGTGTATATCGATCGATTAGACATCACATGCCTGCAGATTACCGAACGGACCACTTACCTCAGCATTGTGAATTCGACCGACTGAATACTCAGATCGACCGATAGCCGGCTCTCATTGTTAACTTTTTACGGAACTAATAGAAATTCTCTCATCTTTTAAAGATACTAGCGACTGCGGATGTCCTCCCCAGTTTATACATTTTATAGTCTGTAAAGCTTGCACTGCAGCTTTCATGCTATTTTATGAACAAATCGAGGTGTCCAGCGCTGTAATTCTGTTTTTTTCACGACGGAACCCTTCACTGTAGGCCCGCTCCTAAGAAGGCGCACCGCTCACAACATTTGGGTGTCAGATTATTCTAAAGAAGATTTAAAGGAAAGAAAAATCCTCCCAAGTCAGTAGGGAAAGTAGGAAATAAACTTATTCTCCCACTCTTCCTACTACGCTGAAAAACACAAAATTAAAACGTATTTTGAAGATGACAATTATAACTAAACATTAAAAAGTGTGAGGTTATACCTTAACCAGAAATTTAACTTCATTATTACATTTTGTAGTGCCTATGTTCACACAATGAAACCACAAAGTTGCAAAGAAAGGTCGCGTGTACCTTTACACGGAAATTCAGCTGAAAATAAAATGAAAGCAAAATGCTGAAAATTAATCAATAGAGACGTTCTCGAACACACCGAGCTAGAGAGAAACTGCTTTAAAATAAAATTCAGAAATTTTCTAAGAATAATTTAGGACCATTTCCTTGCCTCCATTATTTGCTTAGTAAATAATTCACATTCCCAAATAATGACAGAAGAAAACATCGTACGTAACAAAGGTGACTGACTTCATGAGAGGTGTAAATGTTAACTTTACGATTTTAATTAGCGCTTAAAAGATGATTAAAGCAACGTAACTGTGGATGGAATTACTTTAAATAGGTCGGCAATAAAACTGAAAACCGCTAAAGATAATATTGAAGTACGTCGCACCAATTTCGTAGGCTGGTGAGAAACATCGAAGGAAGGCTGGAAAGCTGGTTGATAGAAACCGTGGAAAGATCCTGTGACACCATGTTCATATCGCGAGCTGGCTGCGTGGTTTTGCTGAAGTTATAGTTCGTACGAGTGCCTCACTCTCCTCGTTCACCGGGTTCGGCGCAGAGCTATTTTCATTTCTCTTCGAGTTTAAAGAGGGTCGTTGAGGTCGTTTGTTTCGCCATGGACGATAAAGTGAAGGGCGCAGTGATGTCGTCAAGCAAGGAGAAACCACCTGAATTCTTAAGTGACGGGACCAGAAAACCGGTCCACTGTTGTAAGAAATGTATAGCTGTAAATATTGACTGTGTACGAAAGTAAAGCTAAGCTTTCGTAGGAAACAAGTTGTTCATCCGCGACTTTTCAATTTGATTATCTTTTTCCATTCGCCAGTATGCAAATATTTGCCAGTAATGCCCTCTACATCGCAACGATAAAAGTGATAAAGAAAGTCATAGCAAGGCAGGAACGTTTTCCTCTATTATTCTCTTCCACTGACAATAAAGTACAGGAATTAGCGAACAGTAGTAATCTAAACAGTGTGGTAATAATATACAATTAGGAGAACACCATTATCCGATGTTCTCCGCGTTTGCAGGCCTAGATTTTCAGTAGAATCCTTAATTAACTCCATGCATAGGCTTTGATGTTTCCATAAAAATAGGCAACAGAAGACATCTTTGCTAAAACATTGACTCTGGCGTTGGGAAATCTAGAACTAACAACAACAATTTTGAATCAAGATATTTCCTATTACAGTTCAAAAGTGACAAGTCTGTATAAATATAGGAACTTCAAACCTATTCGCTAGTCCTGGTTACCTTCCTTCGACATTTCATCACGCAAACAAACAATATGGCCACTGCAGTTTTTAGTTTCAGACAGCTGCCAAACTACACCTTCACAAATATTCAACTGATTGATGAGACTTTGCCAAGTGAGTTTGTACCCAGGCTCTTGCGAGTAACTCCGAAGATATAGTTATTATAGTCGCCTAGTAGTTTACACTTGAACTAAAGTTCTTACGTTCTTAAAAGACAGGTAGTTTCAAAATGATTAGCGTATATAATAATTGCTGTTCATGTTTATTTAGAATGAAGATAAAACATTACATCTGACTTACCTTCGATCATGCAAAGTGATTGACAAAACTGAGCGCTTGAACCGCTAGATAACTAACCTCATTGTGCTTGCGACATGTTTCCTATCTCCCTACATCGGAACTTCTGAACGATTTATAGTTAGCCTCCAGTCGACTCGCGAGCGGATACCACTCTTCCAGAAGGATGACATTAGCTGAAGTCAAATGGTATCAAGTAGCTACTATTAAATTACTTTTATAACATTCTAAATATTCCTAATTTAATTAAAAATTAATTTTAATGATTTTAAATGATGTAGATTTTAACGTAATAAACAATTTGTAGGGATTGAAATCAATCTAAATATATCAATCACTGTTTGCACAAGTAATAATAGCTTCTTAGCTGAATATTCAGTTTTAAAAGCAATTGATAATTATTTCAAACACTCATATACACACTAATAATATTTCGTTCGAGATTCGGAAAATGTTTTGGTATTTTAATTTGGGTATTCGTTCAATAGCTCATATAAAAAAATTGTTTATCTGCATGATATTAAGTAATTAAAGGTTGAAAAGAAGATGAAAGGCCTTCTCACGTCACAACACCTACCTTAAAATTACTTATAGTGACACCAAAGTAGAAGTAGTTAGAACTCTATACCGTGAAATCATGAAAGCATTTCCTTCATTGACAGAGTATAACCATAATAACTAAAATACATAGGATGATTATGTACCTGAACTAGCAATGCCCATGATGGGAACCGAATGTTGTGGATGTTTTGCTGTTAGTCCATTCAAAGGAATGGTTCCATCCAGTTTGGACACAAGAATGAATTATCTGTTTATTTTACGAAATTACAAGATACCTTAGAATCGTCATTTTGAAACTGTCAGTATGGACACGAACTTTTGCGGGGCCATGTTACATTCCGGGATGTATATTCAGATCACTCAACCCACCATCCTGACTATGGTTTTCGGATTGGTTTTTCATATCATTTAGGGAAATTTTTGAATAGGACGGAATTTCCGTCTCATAAATGGACATTAAGAGTAACCCTAATTATCATAAAGTTTGTAATTGCTGGAAGCAGTTACGGACATTTATTTCTCTGACAGAGAGTGTTTCTTCTTTAATAACCTTCGTAGTCAGCATTTATTAAGTACCAGAAAAAGAAAAAAATATAACTATGCTGTAGAAAAGCAATAATTCTTACTAAACAGAAGTCTGGTAATAGCTAACGAGTATATTTCTCGTCAGCAGCAATCAACTTTTCAAATAAAAAATTGTGAGGCATCTCTTTTAGTTTATTTCTTTACATTTCTGATGCTTTAAATTTAAGACTGAATTTTAATGTAACGCCTGCAGTTAGCGAAACACGCCACCTAACTGGTTAACAAATTAGCAAGTGATCTGCGTGCTCAAGTGTACATACCTTTCACTATGCGAATAAAACAAATACAACATTTAATCAAAAACTGCGATCTTATCGTGGATTTAAACTAGAAACACCAAAGTGGGACGCTGCATCATGTTACCCTGCGATTAGGTAAATCGTCTCCTTGGCGTGTTGTGATGATATATGAACTCAAACAGCACGGCTGAAGAGAACGGTACAGCTCATTTCTCTAACTTCAGCGGTTGTGAGTGCAATAAAATGCCACCTGTCTAATTGACAGCAGCTTTCAAGAACGTACATGAAGCTGTTGTTTGTACATCTTCAAGCAACGCTCAACAACACACAATACGTTCATATACAGAAACAACTTCCATTGTGTAGAATAGTTTATCGTTTACTGGATTGAATGTTTTCATTGTTTTCGGTAAAGTTCCTTTCTAAATATATTACACTAAGCAGTTCACCGTGTAATGTCCCACAGAGCACGGCGTCTCAGTGGCGCGGAGGCGTGCTGATCGTCACTGTGTTTTTCTCTAGGGACCATATGATGATAGAAGGCAGATGCTTGTCCCGAGAGACACGGTTGGCTCGCAGCCTGCTCTCTCTTCTCACGAATTTGTATTTTTGGAGGGCTTGCCGTATGTGGTGGCAGTGTGTGGACAGCCAGCAGATGAAGGGGGTTACATCTACCCCTCCGAGTATTTTTTTCCGTATGTTCTATGTTTTCAGGAGTGGTGAAGAACGTTGCTGGACGCCACAGAGCAAGGTTGTGGGCAGTGTAATGCGCTACAAGTTGGACTGAGTGGAGGCAGCTGTGTGCATCAGCCGGGTGCGCTGGTCAAACCCTGGCTCGCCGAATTCGTCGCCGCCGCCGACAAGTCTATGTCGGGTAATGTGTACCGCCTGCTGATAGAGAGACATTCTGCAACATCTCAAACTGCCCTGAGAGACTCACATCAGAATTAAAGAGCTATTAGTCTGGGTGCCTATCATATGTTTGCCAGATATTTGTGATTTTTTAATGACAACCACTTTGTCTTCATGAATAAATTCAAATTTCTTCTACTGTCAACCCATTTCTTTTGTGTAATCCCATGAGAATTGTCATTGAAGAACCCATTATAAATATTATTTAATTAAATTAAATAACCTTTGCTACTTGCGAGCTAGCACCATACAAGGTGTATTTCAAGTCAAAACTAATACCCCGACCATAGGGATTATTATAACTGCGTTACTTCACGAAGAGTGTTAAAAGATGTACATTTTCTTTCAACGATCAAGCTCATTGGAAATTCACTGGAAGTGATTCTACTGTCACATTTACCTCGTAACTCATGGCATGATTTATAGGCAGATAACGATTTCCACTCGACCTTTAAGTGTAGCTAGCTACTAGTTATAATTTACTCGGTAAAGAAACACGTCATATACAAAAGTAAAAGCGGGTCTTTACACATGCATGAAAAAGCTGTGAACAAAAACTTTTCTAAAGCCAAATTCGACATTTAGATATGGATCATAAGAAAACTGACGGATCCAACTTTTACGGTTGAAAGCAACTGTGATAGTTCTATACAAACACATACATATAACAAATTCACAGTGCCTTTATCCTCGGCAAAGTTACATGATACTAAAATTTATGGCAATTCATAACTTTCATTTAAACCTTTTTGCTATAAAACGTACTGTTGTCGCTTATGTGCGCAAGAAAGAAATAATAGAAACTTTTCAACAAAATGTATAAAATTTTGAAAATGTATCTGATAAAATAAATGTCTTACCTTTGAATTCAAATAGAAAATGAAAAAATAAAACCAATCGACTGGATTCAACGGCAAAAAAATTATTGACACGTTTCAAGATTCTAGGATTTACTGCTTATGTTATTGAATATAAAAACCAAGTGTATCAGTAAGTTACTCAGTAAGTTACTCCGTTATTGTTTAACCTTGATCTATTTCACAAGGACGAGTTGTAAATCCCGTTATTTGGTGAAGTTTCTACAGTGCTTAAACGTCTCCATAGAATCAAAAACTATGTATAGAACGTTTTTTAAACTCGGTACAGAGGCTCAGAAGCTTTTCCAACGAACTTCACTCACTAGAAGGGTGAAAAATCTAGTGAACGACTTCTCACTCAGTGGATCTGCTGTGCGAGAAGTTCAGTGGCCTATCATACGAAGACAAAACAAATTGTGAAGGGGAATATAACATCAGAAACAAGAAGTAAGCTCTGGGAACAAAAGAAATAATCGCCTTCTGTCACACAGCTCAGCAAAACATTGGCTGAAACATTATCTTGTATGTCATGGTATAGAAAGAATTCTTTACGAATTGATCTCTGATTAATCTTTTATTGACAACAAACTGTTCAAATTCGACAGCTGCCACTGGTGAAGTTCAACCGAATGTGCGTGTTTCGAGTATCCAACTGCGAGAAAGCATAAAACTGATTTAAAAATATGACTTAATTTAATTGCGATGGAGCGCACGCTCGGATGTCAATTTACCTATACACCCATTTTTCTCCTTTGCTGCCACCTAAAATTCTTTGGACAGTTCAAGAGAGGAAGTAGTAATAGCATATCCGATCGGAGGTCTGGTACCTCAGTGGTCCAGGCGCTTGTTTTCAAAACGGTTGATGCTCCGGCGCAGGAATTTTGAGAGTTGTGTTTGATCATATGATTCCACGTTAAACCGTAGGTTCCCTCTGGGGCTAACAGCCCTAGTTGTAATACGATTTTTATACATTCACAGCAACATTCAAGCTAAACAAATGGTTAACTAGGGTTTAGTCGGCCCAAACGAACATAACAAAACCTAATACGGGAATCTACCAAGTACATAGCAATTAATATGATATACCAATCGACAATATTAATTAAATCGCATTCGGTCTTATAGAAATTCAGGGAGCTGTGATCTCCGATCACGTCGTTAATTGTTTGGGTTTTCCAGTGTAAAAAGTGTACTCTAAGCTTTGACCATTACAAAAAGAATCTAACATTTAATCAAAAATACTCATTCCCGAGGCTGGAACAGTTTAAGGAGGCAGCGTGCTTGACCCTAAGATGCTGTAAGACGACAATAGACGAACTTGTATACCTCAAAGGAATATGGAGCAGATATCTTCATAACTATACGAGGAGTGATAAGAAGCTAAGTTTACAATACTGATATTCCTGGAGTGTCAGCCGTTATGGAGAAATTAGTAGTGTATGGTCTTTTTGACCATTTAGCCAGCTCCAATTTGTTTACGTTGCAACTGCTGTATTAGAATTTCACTATGATATTGTGGACACTACAGTGAGGACAGCACAAGACGAACACAACACTTATTAAAACCATCCATGCCCGAGGCCGGACTCGAACCGGCGGCCCTTAATTTTAAGACATGTGTTCGGCAACTATGTAGAGCTCCAGCCACCCGCCACCTTCAGCGCTAGTAGTAGGTAAACAAACGGCGACTCCTTTGAAAAATTTGTCTTGCGTAGAAATCCGCTCAGTTATTAGATTTCTGACAGGTTTTAAATATGCTGAAAACACTCATTTAGCACGAGAAGCATTTATTTTATGAAAAATATGAGTACATGAAACTAGTGAACAAAATGTAGCACAGAGCAGTTCGCCTAGAATAATAAGAATCACTGTTTATACGTTGGTCACAGAGCACAAACTATACTACAACAAAGATATTATTAAGCACTGAAGGCGAGTTATTCTAAATCAGTGAATTCGAACAAATCATACTTTAACAATTTCTATAGGCGAAACATTTAACCGCCGCAGAAATTCATCGCCAGTTGATAGAGACTTCTGTAGAGACTGTAATGTCTCGTCAGCATGTAATAGAATGGTATCGAAAGTTTGCGGCCGCTGTTGAAGCAGTTTCGCTGGGACATCATCGACCACCCTCCCTACAGCCCGGACCTCGCTCCAAGCGACTTTTACCTTGTTCCTCACTTGAAGCAACACGTTTAGCTTCAGATGAGGAGGTGAAACACGACACGTGAATGAACATGCAAGGACAAGATTTTTACCAGATTTCATCGAAACTCATCCCACAAAGCGACAGGTGCCCAAACCCATACGGAGACTATGTCGAAAAATAATCTAGTGTATTTACTATCAGTTGACTGTATTGGTTGTACGAAATAAGATGTACAAGTTTCACTACAGGCTTTGAACCTTAGTTTGTGATCACACCTCACAGCAGCGAACGTCCTCATAACTCCGTTAATAATATATATCTAAATCAGACATACTGAATTTAATGATGAACACTTTTTTTGACGGTTAAATTCGTACATTTGAAAATTCGAAATTTACTACGAGGGTCGTTCAATAAGTAATGCAACACATTTTTTTTCTCAGCCAATTTTGGTTGAAAAAAATCGGACATTTTTTGTGGAACATTTTTAAAAATTTCGTTTCGTATAGTTTAATTGACTTCCGACAGGTGACAGCGCTATACGGAGCTGTTAAAATGGCGTCTGTAACGAATGTGCGTTTCAAACAACGGGCAGTGATTGAGTTTCTTTTGGTGGAAAACCAGCGCATCTCAGATATTAATAGACGCTTGCAGAATGTCTACGGTGATGTGGCAGTGGACATAAGCACGATGAGTCGTTGGGAAAAGTGTGTATCATCATCGCCACAAGGTCCAGCAGTACTGTCTGATCTCGCGCGTGCTGGCCGGCCGTGCACAGCTGTGACTCCAGCAATGTCGCAGCGTGCGAAGACTCTCATTCGAGACGATCGACGGATCACCATCAAACAACTCAGTGCTTAACTTGACATCTCTGTTGGTAGTGCTGTCACAATTGTTCACCAGTTGGGATATTCAAAGGTTTCTTCCCGCTGGGTCCCTCGATATCTAACCGAAGGCCACAAAGAACAAAGGAGATCCATCTGTGCGGAACTGCTTGCTCGTCATGAGGCTGAGGGTGACAATTTCTTGTCAAACATTGTTACAAGCGATGAAACGCGTTCATCACTTCAAACCCGAAACAAAACGGCAATCAATGGAGTGGCGCCAGACCCACTCCCCTACCAAGAAAAAGTTAAAAGCCATACCCTCAGCCGATTAAGTCATGGCTACAGTCTTCTGAGAAGCTGAAGGGATTATTCTGGTAGATGTCCTTCTCCATGGTCAAACGATCAAATCTGAGGTGTATTGTGCTACTCTTCGAAAATTGAAGAAACGGCTTCAGCGTGTTCGTAGGCACAGAAATCAGAACAAAGTTCTCCTTCTTCATGTCAACGCAAGACCTCACACAAGTCTGACACCCGAGAGGAGCTCACAAAACTTTGGACTGTTCTTCCTGATCCACCATACAGCCCCGATCTCGCACCGTCGGATTTCCATATGTTTGGCCCAATGAAGGGCGCAATCCGTGGGACGCACTACGCGGATGATGAAGAAGTTATTGATGCAGTACGACATTGGCTCCGGCATCGACCAGCGGAATGGTACAGTGCAGGCATACAGGCCCTCATGTCAAGGTGGCGTAAAGCCGTAGCAATGAATGTTGAAAAATAGTATCGTGTAACTAAAAGATTTGGAAATAACATGGTGTATTTGAATGCTGAATAAAACAACCCCTGTTTCAGAAAAAAATGTGTTTCATTACTTATTGAACGACCCTCGTACATTCTCTGAATTACACTATACTGTATTTTTCTATAAGGAATTTTTTTTAACAAGATTAGTGTGTTAAAACTAACGAATTGAATTACATAAGCAGATCATTTCTTACATTTTTTCATATTTTTCGTGGTAATATTTGGTTTCTTTAAACGTGTTTTACCTGTAAGACTTGAACCGAAACTTGTAACAAAATTATCCAGCATTTAAATTAGAATTACTGCCACCAGCGTGTTTTAGTAATTATACGGGAAGACAGTGATCCAGTTTGAATATTCCGGCACGCTGCCAGCGATCAGAAGATCGGCGATAGGCGGAGCTGCACTGACGTCAGATTAATGGTTGTTGTTAGGAGCAATCTTGAGACGGGTGCCGCGTGCACGGCATGTCTTACCTCACCTCCCCGTGTTGCGTTGTCACGCAGGAAGCATTAAGCTAACATGTTAATCAATGTGCTGTTGACACAATGTTGGTACTAATCTGCTGTAGGGTTTTATAAACGGTTGAAACGGCGATTTTCAAGTGATGGTAATTTTTAGTATCTTAGAGCGCAGTCTTATTGTTACGCTACGTAGCTCAAATATTAATGATATATGCAAAAACGTGGCCAGCTGCATTTAATAGCGTCGAATTATTTCTCTATAAACGATGTTCAGTTCGTAGATGAATGGCATAGTGATTAATTCAAACTTTTCAAGAAACAGTCTTTATTTTCTACTAAACTTTTGTTTATTACGTGCTAGGAACGTATTACTATTATTATTAACCATGGGAATAGATGCTAACGTAGCCACCTATCTGCAAATTTTATATTATTATTATTGTCGTTATTTTAAAAATGTGTGTTGATAGTCTGGGAAAAGGGCTGAAAACTTTGAATTCCTTGTGAGGTCGTCCAACCAAAACCATTAAAAATAAAGAACTTACACTTCTTAGTCAGTTTTTCTAGATCTTATGGCAAGTTTCGTTTTCACCTTACACACATTCGCCCCAGTAAGCTTGTTACGAATTGTTTATAATTATAAATCTGCGTGTGAGGCACAATAAAACGAATAATCTTTAAGATTCAAGATTAACTTGTTATAGAAGTTTACTTCTTCACGGTAGTGATATTGACAGCAGTCATACGTGAGTTAAAACACCTAGTAACAATAATGTAAAAGTCAGTACCCATTGCAGAAATATCGTCGTTATCACGATAATGTTGAGTGAACACAAAGAGAAAAACATCAGAAACAAATTACAAGTGAAATAATTTTTAACCTATGCCACTATTTTTTCATTAGTTCTAATCTCATTCTGTAAATCTCCATTAGTTAATAGATTCCTCGCGTAGAGATTACGTGTAGATTAGTTTCATTTATGTGACAACATTTAATCAAGATATCATTGTTTATATAGTGCTTCTGTTTCTCAATTATGTGAAAAAAAATTAATTCACATTCTTTCCTGATCTTTTAAATTGGTGTTCATTAAAAATGAAACTCATTGCAACAATTTTTTTCATCAGATTGCTGAAGTCTACATATAAGGCGAGATACTGACGCAAAATTGGCTGAGGTTGATAAATACAAAATTTCCGTCCCAATACTTGTGTGCAGTTAAGAGAATAGACGGTTTTAATCGCATGTTTGTATTGTGATCTTTGTACTGCGAGATTCGAAGCGATGCTTTATGACGATACGTGGAGAACAGCGTGCATTGGAACATGGAACAATGTTTCAAAAAAATTAAGAGTTGAAAATTACAGTATAACCAGTTAAGTAGCTTTAAGAGAGATTGGATCGTGTCATAAGAATGCAACATGTTATTTGGGGAAATTTGGGAAGAGTTTTCAATATGTAGAAAGCGGCAGTGAAAGACTTGGAAAATAGATTATCCCGACAAGAAGAGAAATCTCCCGCTTAGGTTTTGGTATACTTACTTGTGAAATGTATTTCATATTCCCAGACAAACAAGCCAAACCTTCTTAATTGCGAAATCAAGTCCCCAATAGTTGTATTTGACATGATGGATGCAAAAATGGTTTGTTTATTATTTGATTTCTAATATAAGCGGCCATTTAACTGATTTACGTATTCTTAGGAGAGGATGGATGTTCTTTAACAAAATAAATATTCTTCCGGTTTGCAGCATAATGTTATTCCAGACGTTTACTGAGCTACTGAAGAATTCGTGGGCGATTACATAATGTCACATGCGACAGCAATTACTGTTTTCAATATTCTTATTTAGCATTAAGTGTTAGACCGTTGAAAATCAAAAATAATAATAACAACAATAACTAAAATAAATCACCTCACTCTGTTTGTGTCCTATGTAACATCCACACGTTAACGTACTAATTCCTTTTTCAGAAAAATCATTAGAGTTAACTATCCAGCAGAATATGAGGAGGAGGTAAATGACTTAACGATAACATTTAATTAGCAACACATCCGACACGCTGATCAATGTCAGACCTGAATTCCCACCGCATAGGTATCATCTATATATAAAGATGAATATATATATATGTTTGTTTGTTCTTCATACAAATCCACAGTTTTCATCCGATCTCGATGAAACTTTCACACTTATCCTTTGAAACAAGGAGAAAATACTGTCTACATTTGGTTGAAACATTATCTGTATAAATAATACATGTTGTCTTATAATTTCGAAAAATTACTGAACGGCGATAGACAGACGCGTTGGATATGGAGGTCTCTGTAATGTTTTTCCGTGTACCGGTTACGTAGCTCAGTGGTTAAAGCACTTGCTTACCAATGTTTGGGTTGTGGTCTCTGGTTCTATTTTCCGTGGAGGCTACGATTTTTAAACATTATTTTTGATCGTAAGAGTCACGCCTGGGCCGTCGGTTATTCGGATTGAATGTTAAACTGTAGATATCACAAAGTTAGGAGTGCAATGCGAGGCAAATCGTCGGTAGTCTTGCAATGCTTTAGGTGTACACTTTTTTACGTTATATTGATCCCTCAGGGGTGATATGCAGCAATAATACTATAAATGCGGATGTAAGTCTCTGTCTTTTGTTATATTTCAACTAAATGCCTATACCGATATTGACGGAATTTGACAAGAAAATTTGTAGGGAGGGCAAAGGACATTTTTTTTTTTTTAGTATGATTAACAGTTGTAGTCACGGAATGGAGACCAAGAGTCGGATGTGTGTGTTAGTCTGTAATGTTACGTCGCTTGCTCAAGCTATGCTCCTCGCGCATTATGTTAGTGTATAATTTGTTACTAAATTTCGTTTAGAGAAAAAACGTATTAAGTAGTATAGATGTAGATTTTCTCTGTCCATATTCTTTGTGTCTGCTTAAATGTTTCTGGCACTAGTTTGCTTTACCTTCTTTTTTGACATGCCTTGCGGTCGTAAACTGACCTAAGTTGTAGCTCTAGCAGAGCACGAGCAGCTGATGTTATTAGAACCCAAGAATCGGATGCTCATGCTGAAGACAGAAGAAAAGTCCAAGCTGAAATAAAGCTTCCCTTAGTTAACACACCCCCAACCCTCCACATCCCCTCACATTCGTTTGTTTTTCTGTTTTTAAATATGTTGGAAATTGATTCTCTTCAAGAGACAGGTTCGATGGTAGAATGTTATAGTGGTGGCTTTCCGGTCATATTATGCAGACTCGGTGTTGTTTGGGACCAATCCTTTGCTACCAACAACTTTCTATATTCAATTCTGGTAAAGAAATTATTAATCCACGCGTACGAAGTCGCAGGTATCAGCTAGTACATTATAAATACTAGATTGAGGAGTTTGTTGCTAACCGTATTAGAGAATTTCGTGGCAGATTTGACTTTTCCCAGTTGAACTGCTCGATATAGGAACACAATAACAGATTAAGCATTAATGCAAAGCTTAAATGGTTTTCAGATTATTGACAGCACTATCTACCCTCTCACAGGTTAGATTGTCCTCGAACCGTACCAGAGTTGTAGCATGTCATTAAGTTCCAGCAAAATAATTAAATGGAACCACTAGTCTTAAGATATAGGTACAGATGTGTTGTATATTCACGCGTGCTGCCGAAGTTATACAGTGGAAACCCACTGAGATTCAGGGATAACTCCAGAAGACCAAGGCTGGCACGCGACTGGTTCTAAGATCTCCCGCCAGATAATTATTGCAGGCGCAGGCTCGGCTACTGCCAGCACTCGGAGCAAGCGCCTCGTAAATACCGCCCACTGGCCACGCACCAGTCGTCCTTCTCAATTACACCTCCTTTCAGCGAAATTCACAGGTAAAAAATAGAAGCAGTTTTGTCAGGCATTTTCGTTCACGCTTTAAAAGATTTGCTGCAACTGTGGATCCCCAAATCCAGCACAAAACCCTACATCAGCTAAAAACCGCTTTAAGTAAATGTTTGCGTTTACAGCTTTAGCTGCTACAGTTTTTGTGCAACGTTTAAGATCACTCACCACTTTACAGACCTCATAGCTGTTTTTCTTGTCGTAACTATTTCCATTAAAAGACTGCATTAACATCTTCGTTGACGCTTCTCAACGCTGAAACGTAAAATATTGCTACAAATTATAATACGTTTAGCGTAAAATCTAAAAAAAAAAGTTCGTTTTATGTCTCCTGTTTTCACACTTTAAACACATTGCGTGTAAGCTGGCAATATTTTCTTCTTTAAAATGTGATACTACAAATTTGTACACTTGATCATAGAATGCAAGATCAATTGATGTTTAAGAGTTTCATTTTGCTTGTATTCTAATGAATGACACCAGCATTTTTGTTTCAGTTTGCGAGGAATAGATGAAAAACAACAGTAAAATCGGTTCTTTTTTTTTTATATATATATATAAGTCTTTTCACCTCGTCCATGCCAAGGTCTTTAGAGCTGAGATGGGTTTGTGAACAAGTAATGGGATAAAATTTGGTGATGAACTTTTTTAAAAAACACTGTTTGCCTTTAAGAACTTCAAGAAACCATGAAACACCGAAAGCTGGAAAGCTGGAACCGGTTCGAAGTCATGTCCTCCCCGATGCCGATCTTAATCTTCAACCACTCACCAATCAGCCTTAATATGTTATGGATCCTCTACCACAAAACCGATAGGTGGTCATGGTGTTTTTGGGACCTCCGAAAAATGAACTGCAAAACTGTATGTTAAAATTGCCATTTTTTAAAAAAGTGAAATATTTCGACCATGTCATTCTAGAAACATTTTCACACAGCTCTTCAAACATATAGAAAATTTCACTAGTGCATCCGATATATGTATATTTTTTCTGTCATCTAACTCTCGAATGCGTTGACGCAGTTTCTGAACTCTTGATCTTCATATTTCCTCAGTTTTCGCTTCAAACATTCCATTCTTTATATTCCTGTACTGTTATTCCTCATATCGGCTCTCTTTATTAAAAGTTAACCAATTACGAATATCTTAAAATGTTAATTGTCATCCTCTTTACATTAGATTCTTCCACAAGCTCTTTCTACATCTGCCACTTCTAGGATAAATTTGTTTCGTATGTTATATCTTACGATTTTAAAGTCCCTTCTATACCTTCGCTTTTCCACTGCTAAAGTTTTCCTTATTTTTTGTACTTCTAATATTCATGTACCATTTCTAAAAGTTGTGATCCATACAAACAGTTTTATAAAGTTATATCCCCTTAACAAAAACCTCGTACATTCCGATTACATCTGCTTGTGTTTGCTTTAGCTACTTCCTTTAAGCATTGTCTTTCATTTTACTTTTATTGGTATTTAATACTATTTCATCATCAAATATTTGGTGCAAGCTAAATCAAAATTATTCTTATTTACGTGTATGAAAATTTTCAGGAAGATACTGATTTTTTTCGCTTTGAATTCTTGAGCAGCACTCATACTGTTATCACTTCCTTCTGTGATTCCGCTACATGTAAGATCCCTACGTCCTCAGTTATCTGCCTCGTATATTTTAATCTCTACCTTTCACTACAGTTCCTACCTACGACTGTTCCCTCAAACAACAAATTAAACAATTCAGCATGTCTTACACTTGTGGCGGTTTACGCCGTTGGGGAGGTAAGGGTGAAAACCTTTTACTTCTTTTTATAATTAAAAGAAACCCTAGGCTACTAATTTATTGGGTACTCATAATGGCGTACAGGCGAGGCTTATTTATCGTTAACATTGACACATTGAAATATGATAAAAAGAACTATGCAAAGCCTCTTCTTACAATTGCCAACATATTAACAAATAAACAAAGCATTAAAACACAACCACCTTTAAAAATCATTCTTGAAACAAACTCCCAATGTTAATTGGCAAGCAAGAAAGGTACACACTTGATTTGTTTAAATGAAAGTTCCCTTCACAATGATCGGGAACCATAAATCAAACACAGTATTGACATTAACTGTATCCGATCTCAAATGCCGGGCGCCAGGATAATTTAAATTATCCACCAAGTGTGGCTTTAAGAAAGTCTGCCCCAGCTAGCTCAATATTTGGGGGTGCGAGAACTCCTAATCATTCAGTGGTCGTTACAGGGCTGTACTCAATGACCGAATAAAAGTACCACACTGCATTGTAGAATTATTACCGTGACGGCGATGTATTTCCCGCGGCGGCGGAATTACTATAGCCCCTTGGCTATAAAGGACAATGCACCACCTCCGTCAGCAAGCGTAATGGATGTGTGCACAGTGACCTCACTGTACAAGACACGCTTATTGACCCTCAGGTTCGATGCCAAGATGGAGCGATCTCCAGCTTCGGGAGATCCGCTCCTTCCAGTCTGAAGGCTCGGAGTCAAGTCCTCTCCAGCGTCCGCCGGAAAAAGCCTCCTTCCGTCGCTCGTGGTTTACATAGAGAAAAAAATACACCGGCATTACAAAATGCAAAGGATAGTCTCTCTCGATTGGTTCTGCCATTTTTAAGCCCCTTCTTCAGGCTGTCACGATAGGCGAACATTGTCTTTCTCGATTCGTGCGAACTCGGGATAGCCTCGGACTTATTCGTCACCTGTGACCTCCAAACTGCCCGTCCGTAGACCTGGGGCTTGGATAGTTTATTCACCCCAGCGTATGGTTTCCCCGGAGCCAAGGGATTATACGCTTGACCAACTGCGTGAGAAAGGGGTAGCTGGTGTCCATTGTCCCTGGCAGCCGCCGGCCTGTCGCGACAATCTGACGCGTCTAGTTGGGAGGTCCCAAACACACTGACAATCCTCTCCGATAATTCCTTTCTTATTCTTTTTATATATAAAAATATACAAAATATTATATATAAAAATGTACGGAATGACCCATATTTGGTCATTCTGCTACACACTGTAACATACCATCCTGTCCCTTCTTTCTGTAAGACTCATCCTGGAACTTCTTTCGTTACCCATCACACGTTCCAGACACGTTCATTTCGTAAAGGATTAACTGGAAACGTGGAACGGGAAGAAACCATCCCGGCATTCGCCTGGAGTGATTTCGTGGAAGTATGTGGATAGGAAATCAAACCCCTAACTTTCAGAATGCCAAGCACAAGAGCTCACCCAGTGGGCTGAGTTACTGAGCTCTGGTTTGGTTTCCGTTTGCTATGCTCATCAGGCGTAACGTGGAGCAGCGCGCAACATCTGCTGCTGTACATCACCGTTCGACAAGCAACAGGTGCGCGCGGAGGCGACGATTGCTGACGAAGCAAGTCCAGAAAAAGTGAATAACGGAGGTGTAGCCTACGGCGAATTATAATACAGTTGCGAAATAAAAATTCTCATCATCGCTGAATATTCATGTTCCGCCCCGTAGGCTACGAAAAGAGCAAAAATAGAAGTTATGAATTATAATCTGTGTAAAAAGAACAAACCATATTAAAAATCTGATCGAATAAACGGATTGTATAACGGGATATAAATTTCAATATTGCTGTTATACATTCCTAAAGAAATGAAATACGTAATGAGTGCGTTTGAACGTGCTCTGAAGAAAAAAATGGATTCCACAAGATCTTACAATTTTACATCAAGGTTGCACGACCCTACGGCTACCGTTTCGGGTACCTTGCAATAGTTTCTAATGTTTAATGGTTCCCCGCAGGTCAATACAGAAATAGTTCTTTCAAAACGTCATGGTCCAATTACCAGAAATAATTAGAATAATCATGAGTTTCCCTAAAGGTCATTTCACAACGACCAAAGTCGGGTTTTCCCCAACGTGCAAACCAATGCGGGGCTACAAAAAAAAAAAAAAAAAAAAAAAAAAAAAAACACAAAAAAAAAAAAAAAAAAAAACGCCTGCGACAATGATACGTCCTGTGATTCGGTGCGTCATCTTGATTTCGGTTTTCCATAGTTTCCCGAAATCACTCCAAACAAATGCAGGGATGGTTCCTTAAAAGGCCATGGTCGATTTCCTTCCCGTTCCTTGCCCCAGTCCCCTTGCTTTACGTGGAGAGGCACTTGATGCCTATAGAAGCGCAAAGCTAGAAGTATAGGTAAAAGGTTATTAGTAGTCTTTATTATTCGTATAGAGGACTGATGACATTGTTATTTTGACATGAGAATAAATAGTAAACTTAAGAATATTATAAACGATAAAAGTCCGTTGATAAGTAACGTAAAGGAATTTCTTATTCGAAAATAACCATGAAAAATTGAAATCTGAATTGTTCAACAGAAAACAAAAAATTTCTCCTTTCGATTGTCATCGAACATCCACCAGATTGGCACAGAAATAAAATGGCGCGTTAAACAAAATTACTATCTTTACACTTTCTCTGGTCCATTTCATATTTATTTCATGCCATAAAGTAAGTCTCAAGAGAGGTGAATAATAATTGGAAGATGTCAAAAATGAAATAAATTTGAGGGAAGAAATAGAAGATAAAAGGTATGTAAATTGAAGAAAATACAGACAAACTATGTAATCAGAGGTAAAAAATAAAGAGATATTTATTTTCGTAATTATGATGTATAGGTTAAATACCGAGTTTTATTGCCAGTAGTGTTAGGAATAATACAGTAACAAAATAGTTGGTCGAACATGAGAATGTAAGCTTTCATCAAACAGTATCTCAGTGTGGTTGTATTTCTTACGGAACAAAAAACATTGGATGCAGTGTTAACGGCATGAAAGACTAAATCCCGCTAAGGTCGTTAAGAATGAATTAATCCGTCTGTACAATAGTCTAGTCGAAACACGTGTAAATAAAGCTAGAAGTCATCTTGAATGTATCCAGTATGAAACTAATCTTAATCCATCACAACTACCATCTAACGAATTTCAAAATTATTTTTTGTGGTTAACAGATCTGCTTTAGACTGAAGCGTTATTTATCAGAATTAAATCCCACTACCTAATATATGGTACGTATTTTCAGCAATGAATCTATTGTTAACACATTGACTGGCACGTGAGCCAATGTTGGCTCACAGTTGCACGGGTTATGACGCCACGTGAGCCATATTTGTTTCACGTATACATTGTGCAGCGAGCCGCGTGAGCCACAACTGGCTCACATGCAGAGTTGTGTTTAGAGGCCTCGTGAGTCTCATGGGGATCACAAATAATGCGTTTCAACTATGGGTTTAAAAGTGGTGGCTCCACTGAACACTCTGATGTTCTTAGCAATCAATATTTTTGCATATGGTAGCCCTGGTGATTCCTAACTGCAACCGTCAGAGATCAATTTACGACGACTCAGCTGTAGTACTGTTTTGTTTTGCTGATTTCTCGTGTATGCTATTTGAGGTTACGTTTGTGTATTTGGTTAGTTTCCTAGTTTATTATTATGGCCAAAAGAATACAAACTTTTGAAAAACTTGAACAGCTGGTGAATGAGGCTATGCAAGATAGCTTATCAAGCTGTGAAAGTGACATTTTTGACAACACAGACAGCGACCCTGATTACGAGCCTGATAATGAACGTTGTGTTAGAGACCGTACAAAGCTACAGAAGTTTATTGAAAGTGATGACGAAGGGAGTGAGTCTGAGGACTTGAATATTTGTGATACGCGTAATTCAGGTAATACATTTCTTATCAGGTCTAGCCCATCACAAGATACATTAGGCCTACAAGACCCTTCCTGTTCTACAGACCATAATAATTCAAAACACCCATTGTTGCAAAATGATGTGGATGAGTGTGTTATACCTGATAGCTATAATTCCGAAAATGACTACGATGAAACACCAGATGGGAATATTACCAATGTCACAGATCTAATATGGGGAGATGTTACTGAGGACCCAAAGAGATTTCCTACGTGCTTTCCTCCTGCTACATCAAATGATGTTTTGGATATGTTGAGAAATTGTTCACCAGAGGAAGCGTATTTTCATTTTATTGATAATGACATGTTTGAGTTTCTTGTGGCTGAAATAAATCGATATGCAAAACAAAAAATTGGTTCTCAACAGCTCCGTCGCAATTCCAGGCTAAAGAAATGGAAAGAAACAAATATGGCAGAGATGAAACGTTTCTGTGGCATTATACTGTGGATGGGCTTGATAAAAATGCCAAGCTTAGCTTGCTATTGGAGCAAGTCGCTGCTTTATTCTAACAAGATTAGCTCCATTACGTCCCGTAATCGGTTTGAAATACTCCTCAGATTATTTCATGCTTCTAATAATGAAACTAGACTTGACGGGGGTTGACTCCACAAAGTCCAACCTCTCTTAGACCTGATAGTACCAAAATTCAAGGACATGTTTTGTCCTCAAGAGGAAATTTGCATTGATGAGACTATTATACCGTTTAGAGGACGTCTGTCATTTCGGCTATATGTACCCAACAAAAGGCATAGGTATGGGGTAAAAGTCTTCAAAATTTGCATTCCATCTGGCTATAGATGGAACCTCAAAGTCTATGCTGGTAAGGAAGCAACTACAGGTGTGAGTGTTCCACAGAAAGTAGTTATGGAGTTACTTCACCCTTTACTGCACAATGCGAGGACACTATATTGTGATAATTGGTACAGTAGTGTATCATTGGCTGCAGAACTAATGAATACCTCTACCCACCTTGTTGGTACTCTTAGGATTAACAGAAAAGGCAACCCACAAACTGTAATATCTGCAAAACTGAAAAAAGGGCAAACAGTATGTTCACAGATCAACACAAAAATCTCCGTGCTCAAATGGAAAGATAAACGGGATGTTTTGATGATTTCTACAAAACATAACGATGATATGGTGCCTGTAAAAAATAAAAATGGCGTGGAAGTTTTGAAACCCAAAGCAGTCATGGACTACAATGCCGCCAAGTCATTTATTGATGTATCTGATCAGATGATCTCATACTCAACGACACTTCGGCGTACAGCTAAATGGTACAGAAAGATCATTTTTGGAACATCTGTTGTAAATGCTCAAGTGCTGTACAACTTGGCAAACAAGGGATCCAAGCCTAGCATACAAATAATTCCTTTCAGGGAGCGCTTGACTCTGCTGCTATTGAATGCCAAAGATCAACAACCACAGGCAACACTACAGCCACTACACGGAGATGACAGCCATCGCCTTGTGACGGTAGATGGACAAAAGCAGAGTAGTCGAAGAAAATGTTCGGCCTGTTATAAGCGCCTGCGAAGAACAGAAGAAAGAAAGGATGCTGCTAAGAAAGTTAAGAGGGTGTGCACTAAATGCAATAAATGTGACAGTTTGATGTGCGACGACTGTTTTAGTGACATTCACAATGCTGTGTTGAAGAAGTAGAAATATCAAGCAGCTGAACAAGTAGAATACTCTAAGATCTTTATTCATTGTAAGACCAAGTAAAAAACGTAGTAAATAATTTTATATGTAGCTAATATAAGCAAATAAACTAAGAGTTTGAATCACTTCTTGAAAAACGATTTTTTTTATACCTATTGTGTTTTAAATGATGTGAGCCACATGTGGCTCACGTGGCGACAGATCGTAATTGTGTTAAAATGTAGTTGTTGGGCCACGTGAGCCATATATGGCTCACACCTGTTATCAATCCAGATCAGTCATAACTTGATATTTTATGAAATAACTTAGTTCTACATGATCAAAAGAAGACATCTGATGCAAAAAATCAATTTGGCCTCACAAGTAATATTCGTGATTTCAATGTGGCATAGCAATACATAGTCCAAGTTTCATCATGGCAGTCAATGTGTTAAGGATTTTTTTTCTAGATTAATATATCAGGCGTTGTGAAAGATTAATAACCAAGTGTCGGCGTGTATTTCAATGCGTGAGCAAAAGAAAAACGTTTTGGAAAAAGCTTCCATGTTTAAATGTCAGTTTTAACAATTTCAAATCTTAAGTTAAAGCTACTTTTACCAGATATTTTAGTTTATTTCCTTTATAAACACCAGCACAATACTTCTTAATGACGTAAACAGCTACATAAATGCATGTGATCATGTACAATGCCGTTCTGGCATCGCATTCGGGAGGACGGCGGTTCGAATCCCCGTCCGGGCATCCAGATTTTGGTTTTCCATGGTTTCCCAATTCACTCCAGGCAAATGCCGGAATGCTTCCTTCAAAAGGTCATGGCCGAATTCCTACCCATTCCTTGCCCCCCATCCTTTCCCGTCTCTTAAGACCTGGCTGTGAGAGAGACGTTAAGCAGTTAAAAAAAATGTACAATGCTTTTTCATACTTTAAAATTACGTTTTTAATAACTAAACTTAAATTAGTTGGTGATTTTTGTATAAAACATTTACTATCGTGTCTTTTATGACTCATATGATACTGTTGAGGCAGTCACGAAGATAAAACGCCCATTTGTAATGAATTACTTTTGTTAAATGTCGCGATACGAAATGTGAAATGGTTGGAACGGAATGTTAGAGTTCTTTAGACACTTACAAGCTTCCTGATACCGGTTCTCAGCACTAAACTTGCGACAAGGACGCATAAATAATATTAAATCGGACGCGAAAAATTGTTTACAGGCACTGAAATGTTTACTTATCTCGTACGCATAACGCTAGATTGAGACCGGTTTAAAATATTACGACAAAAAACGTATTTGTATTTCTCTCAACAAGCCTGGTGATCTTCTTCAATGCGGAACCGGTCATTCTGAGTGGAAATATGTCAGATCTTGGAGATATAAGGTAGTGTTTTAGTAGTTGTTAAAAATTGGGAGATTGATCACCGTTCTGTTATACGATGGCAGTTTGTTATTTGGAACGAACGCTGTTTCGAAATCACGTGTGTAAATACGAAAGTGGTTGCCAAAGATAAACAAAACCTGTTTATTTAGCCTAAAAGTTGAGACATCACTTGATTTATAAAATTTTAGAGTGGCCTTCCCTTAACGATTACAGCTTTCCCAGACTTAATAAAATAAAATAAAATAAAATAAAAACCTTGTTTCTACGGTTATTTAAAATTAATGATGAACTCAACTAGAAAAATATTTTTTTCTTCAGAATTAGTTATTTGTGTCACTTTTATATGCTAATACCCTGTCATGCCATGTAGTAGAACCATGTGAATATTTTCTCTATTTGGTAGAAGTTAACCATTAATTTGCTCATTTTAACACACTGCACAAGTTAATGTTAATAATAAATATCTCTAATAGATCATGTTATCTTTGGTCACCACTGCACGTTAATCAAGAAAAGTTATTGCATATGATGAGAATAAGAAAACTGATGCAAATAAATTTATTAATAACAGTATTTTCGTTTCATACCGTCAACCAATACCAACACAAATTTTTCATTTGTTTCCCAAACTTTTCAATTTGTAATTTCGATTTAGTAAAAAAAATTAATAACTAAATAAGCAATTATAAATTTTTAGTGATACAGTTCAATAGTTCCGCAAATATTTTTCATTAGTTATTTGCTAAATAAATAAAACCTGTTTCTTTCACATAAAAATGAGAAAATTAGGCATCGCTTGATTAATAACATTTTAGAGTACTCTTTCTATAGGACCACAAAAAAAAAAAAAAAAAAAAAATAGCCAATTTCAATCAATAATGATGTGTTCTCAGTAGAATTATGAAATCTAAAAAAACTCCAAAGACTGCAAAGATTTAATCACTACGCCTGATTCAATGATGGACATAATTTTCCTTTAATTACTTGTTCTAATGAGAGGAGCCAAGTGTTCCCATCAGCCCGAGAAACGTGAACTTTTGTTCTGCATAGTAATTGTATTTTTGATTTCTGAAATCCGTAGTTTATTACGCGGAGGTTGGATACCCTCCAGAATTTGCTATGTGATTGAGGAAAAACCGCCTAAATGCTGCCAACCGTAATTCATTTCGGGTCCGGGGTACCTCCACACTCCTGTCTGGTTACGCTTTAACACGCCCAGCCTAACTGGTTGATATATGACTCATTACCTGTCGTCGAATGTATACATGTACTTACGTCACTTACTCTTGTGGTAACAACTAAGATTTGAAGAAAGTAAAAATCAATCACGGGATTGATTTCCAATGAACTTGTAGCCACTGTATCTTTATCTCACACGTTTATTTCTACTCACAATTATAATCTTTGCTAGTTATTTTTCATGAAGTTCCATTTAATTTACGGACAACTGAAGCAACATCAGATTATCTGCTGGTTTTAATGAAGTCGATGTGTGTTTAAAAGCGCGCAGCTTGTTCTGGACGTTATATACGGCCGCTGATTGCCCATAAGGAATCTTAATAAATGACCTATGAAAATAAAAGAGGAGTCGAATTATTCGAGTTCATCCAGTTTCAATCAGATTTAATTGCCTCTTTCTTGTAAACAGTAAATAACAGAGTAGTGGAAAGGGTCCCACATCAGCCATGATTCGTTATTTACAGGAGGCAGAGAAGTAATTCCCCTCCTCCGGTCATTCATCCCTGTAGCGTACGTTCCTCTCATTCTTTTCTGCAACAGCCTTTCGTACCAAATAATAAAATCAGTGCAACGATAATTGATTTCAATTTTCACAACTTTGTTGCCACCAATCTGGGGGATGAATACAGGAAAGTTTATCCACAATTGTTGTGATATATTGCGTCGTTAATTAATTAACTTTACGTCTGTGTGTATTGTTTTGTTAGTTCAGTTAACGAAATACAAGTACCTCGTGATTCTTAAATTAAGAAATAAGCTAACATTTTATTTTCTTATTTTTTTCATTTATTACGCACTGTATGTTCTGGAATTTTTAGAACTCTGCATTCTCATTTGAAATACGCTAGGACATTCCGTGGTTCGGAGTCCGCGTTAAAATCTGTAGGTCCAGAGGCGCAGTGCGCAACAAATAGAAACCCTGTCTCCTGGACGTTGAGAATTCACACCAGTGTGTCTTTCACTAACTGTCTCAAACGTATTTTGCTATTATAACAAACACCGAGAATTATTTTAAATTAACATTGAACTCGTATTAAAACTTTTCACTAATGGCTGACATAATTGTCTGTCCAGTATCTTCATTTACCTCTGATTACTTAAATTCACGCGTTACCACGACCTTGAAAATTTATAAGTAGCATTTTCTCTTTATTGTTTGATATTTGTACGTACTACTGTGTTGTACACAAGTGGGAAAGAAGGATAAGATATAAACGTGATATAAGCTTATTCAAGCCTATTATACCGAATGATACTTCGGGGGATACCATGTTACAACTTCCCGTCCGACCATTTCCTCAAGCTCATCAACCGTGCCACAAGACTTCACGCTATATACACAGGGCAGGGAATTGTGTTTTAATCCAAGCCTTTTTTGTATAATAAGGTGGTTCGGCACTATGTGTGTTTAAATACGCACCGAGCGTGGTGGTGTAACGGATAGCGTTCTGGCCTCGCATTCGGGAGGACGGCGGTTCGAATCCCCGTCCGGGCATCCAGATTTGGGTTTTCCATGGTTTCCCCAAATCACTCCAGGTGAATGCCGGGATGCTTCCTTCAAAAAGGCCATGGCCGAATTCCTTCCCATTCCTTGCCCCCATCCTTTCCCGTCTCTAAAGACCACGTTGTTAAAAAGGGACGTTAAACTGTTAAAAAAAAAAAAAAAAAAAAAAAAAAAAAAAAAAAAAAAAAAAAAAAAAAAAAAAAAAATTTTTAAATACGCTCGACTTGTTCCTGGAGTTATATCCTTCTGGCCGATTACCACATGGTGGAACTTTATGGTTACATTGGGGTACGAATGAAATAACCCGTGAACGGTTAACGTTCTGGCCTCGCATTCGGGAGGACGCGGGTTCGAATCCCCGTCCGGGCATTCTGATTTGGGTTTTCCATGGTTTATCCAAATCACTCCAGGCGAATGCCGGGATGCTTCCTTCAAAAAGGCCATGGCTGAATTCCTTCCAGTTCCTTGCCTCAATCCCATCTCGCCTCTAATGACCTTGCTGTCGACGAGGCGTAAAGTCCAAGCAAAATAAAAAAGAGATAACTCTTCATCAAGCACCAGACACTGCCACAGTGGTACTGAAACCACAATAACAAGATGTAATTATTTCTGCAAAACTAAATAAAAACATTTAATACTTCCTTCATCTCTATTCAACCACAATGATATGTGACTGTCTCCGTAAAACTTAATGCAACACACCATTTATCCCGTGTTCTGTTACTGAAAACTGCAGACGTTCATGTGCATTCAAGTTTTGCGCTCGGACAAGATTCTTTAACGCAATTTCCAGCTTCTAATCAATACTATACGTGTTTATATTGTCTGATTGCTGTAACTGTTACACGTAACTTTTTACTAGTTAGGTTGCCACTAATCCAAAACCACCATAGTTTCAAAAATTGATCTGAATTTCGGGATTTAACAGAGCATTGCGCCAAGGAATTCAGTCATGGATTTTTGAAGGAACTGTACCAGAAATCGTCAGAGTGATGTCGGGAAACCGTGAAATATTTACTTCGGGATAGAAGAACGAGGGCTCGAACCCGGGTCCCCCTAGACGATAGGCCGGTAACTTAATTTCTCACCGCCCAGTGTCGCCTTGTTCAGAGATCTAAATCAGTACAGAAAAGCAGAGAATTTTTCAAGCCATAACGCGCTAATCTCTGTATCTAATTATGAAAGAAGGAATTTGTTTGTTTGCTATCAAAAATCAACGGTTGAACGTATTCATTTCAAATTTTAGACAAAAATCTGGTATCAAATATGCCACAAGTTAATTTTTCATAGAAAAGGAGAAATTAATATTTAAATGATCAAAAAGAGACAGACGAACAACGACGTCAAATATTATATCAGCCTATAATACGGACTCAACGAGTAATTGAAACACAAGAAGAACGAAATCAAAGACTGTTAGTGTAGAATGCGAACACTATGAGGAAATTAACAGAAGACGAAAACAAAGAGATATCAAAAGACAGATTTAGTACTTTCGTAGAACAGGAGATATTAAAATGAAACAGAACAGAAATGAAATCACATACCAAATTAGTATCAGCAGTTAAACGTACAGTACGTACGTTTAAAGTTGTGGCAGAAGAAGTTATTTTTCTCAACAGTTTCGAAATTAAAACTGTTTCAACTACCCAATTAAGTCGCAAGCAAAAATAAACGTAGACTGTGTACTAATATTGCAGGTACAATTTAAATTTGGCAATGTAGTCTTTTACTTTTCAAATCGTGGACTTCCGATTTGTTGTATGTATTGGTTTGTCAAATCAACACGTAATTTCAATCATTATTTCTTCTGATTATGGAAACATAGTACGTTAAAATGCCTGTAAAACCTAAAATAAACTTTCACATTGCTCGAAGAACTTCCGAGATTAAAAATTAGTTGGAGTGAACAAACATTTCAGATAATGTTATTTTGACACTTTTATTTTTTAGCAAACGACGAAGTGTGCTGTCTTGATTTTATTGCTGCTCGTATGCGATAGTAGCTTGGGGCAAAAAAAGTCATCCAAACATGCTGGAGGACGGAACTGCGGACAAAATCTTGTACATTTTTACGACTATAAGCCACACGTTCCTTCTTTCTGAAGAGATGCTGAGTCCAGTCACTTGACTGGGACATTCTACTGGTCACTACTCCCGTCCTCCCCTCCACTACGACACCTGTTGCTCACAGGTACAACGTCGTAAGTTTCCGGTAACTAGCCTGTACCGCTAGAGTTCTGCTGCATCCGAAAATTCCGACGATTCGGAACGGTCAACATAAATAGTGTATCAGAAGCGGCGGCCGCGGCCGGTTCCAGGTAATATCATGGTCTATTAAATGCGCGCTTCGGCCTGGGCTACCCATTTCGCAGACGCCAAAAGAAACGCCGCCGAAGGCGTTGATGCCGCTATCTATATAGGAGTCGCCACATAATGACAGTTCCGGCCTGACGCAGTGAAAGCACAGCGAAAGTCTCTGCCGACTTCTGATTCCGCGACCAACCGCACATTAAATACCACTTACTGCCTCGTAACGAGCCAAAACGGGCCACAGCGATTTCCCTAAAAACCGACGCTCGATTTCCACACAGAAGCTCGAATCGGATCCAGCTGTTCTTGCAACACAGCCTGCTCAAAAGTAGGTTGCTGTACTATTTACTGCTGTGAGATTCCTGACAAGGTCAAGTTTACTTAAAGCAACCCGCATTTAACTCAATAGCGTCGGGTTTCTTGCTGTGTCAAACTCACAATAAGTATGGCATCAACATTTCACACCACGGCGATAACGTTTCTAACAAGCGAAGTTGCTAGTCCAGTGTGAAACATGATGCCTGCTTATTCAGGACTACACTTCCGAGAGACACCTGGGTGCACCATAGGGTTGCCAACCGTCCGGTTTTCTGCCGGACTGTCCGGTTCTAACGCGATTTGTCCGTGTCCGGTTCACTACATGCAACCGGACGCAAAATGTCCGGTTATTAAGAAATTTAATAAATTACGGAAATAAACAAGGTTCTCTCGCTCCCTATTCCCCTCCCGCTAACGCAATTCAGCTGTTTCACTCTGTGTTCAAAAGTGATTGTCGTGAAGTGGTAGGTTTATTGTCTCAGTAACCTACCCGGCACGTTACATATATGTAAGAGTGATTTGCCGAAGAAAGTACGGAAACGTTATTGTTGTTTCAGAGAGGAGTGGCTTTGAAATGACGAATTTAAAACGTGATTACGTAAAGAAAACGAATCCGCCGCATATTGTCAAGTGTGTAAAATGAATTTTACTGTAAAATTTGACGGTATTAAAGCAGTGAAACGCCATGCGAGTACAGAAGGACATGTGAGGAAAACAAAATCTAAATCTATAACAGCATTTTTAATCAATTATCTTTATTTTAAAAAATTGATCTGCTGAAGAAGATACTGTTTCTTCTGCAGAGGTTTTGGTGACATAATAGAATAATTGTTATTTTATTGCATTATTCATTTTATTAAATATTTGTGAAGGTTATTCCAAGCAATAACGTTTTCTTATTTTTTTAGTTCGCAGTTGTTATAACAATTAATTGTAAAAATAAAAAACTAATTGTTCTGTAAATTTTACTTTTTCTAACATAAATACCTCCCCCCTCCCCCGTGGGCTTTTGTCCGTTCGAGGAGGAGACCTGAAATGCTAGCATTTGTCCGGCCTTGGAAATCTGAAAAGTTGGTATCCCTAGTACACCATGATTCAAGTTCCCGTTCAACCGTTTCCTCATGCTCATCGAACGTGCCATAAGACTTTACATAGCCCGTAGCAAACTGGTGTAAACTACACTATGTTTATCTTGGTAGAAGCCTTTTTTTTATCTAACGATTTACGGCGAGTGAGAGTTAGCTTTTATTTTCGTCCATTCAAAATATTGTTTTGATACATGCCTTCCTGCTTTTGAATAACGTAAGTTAATCACTTATTAAATAATTATTGATCTTAAGCGGTTCCATTTATTACAACAGACAAAGACGAAAAATAAACATGGAGAACGAATTTTCTTTACCAACTTGAATTTTATAACTCAGTTCTGTATAGATATTCGTAAATCTAGTACCACTCATGCATACATCAGTGAGTTTACAGCTGCTAAATCTCCTCCATCTGTATTTGTTTTAGATTCTTAGAAGGCTGTTATTACGGAGTGTGATATGTCCTTTTATAGTTTTCACTCTACATTATTATTTATGATTCCAAACCATTTTTACGACTTGTTATTTCATAATGTGCGAGTATTCGATTCCACATTTTCAAAATTTTAACTGCATGTACACACTTTGACAGTAAATTTGGCCGCCGCTGAAAAATTCTATCACTCTTATTTTGCACAATCTGACATAAATGTCATCCTAAGAAACGGTAACGCATTACTGGCATGCCAGTATTGCGTTACTGTTTCCTGGGATGACACTGAAGTCATATTTTGCAAAATAAGAGTGATAGAATTTTTCAGCGGCGGCCAAATTTATTGTCAAAGTGTGTACATATTAAGCAAACGCTTTCCAGTCTATAATTTAGTAACTAGACGTTATAGCCTTACTTATTTGTATATTTGCCGATATCTTTTCCTTTTATCAGAATAAAACTATTCGATATCTCTTCAGTGTTACCCAAGAATGATTTAACTAACAGAAACTTTTCTAAGAAGTTTGTTGTAGAAGAATCATTGATCTGAATCTTTTATATATGAAGTCACCATTTTTTCTAATGTCAAACTCAGTCTTTGAAAACTTAGCTGAGCGAATTCGTAACAAGATTTTTTTTTGCTAAACTCCGAACGAAGTTGTCGCAATTAAAACCATTTTCTTCTAGCTGTAATAACTACAATAAATTGATTAATTTACACACTGCGATGCAGAGATCCGATGCAATGGATACATGTAGTAATCAGTACTTAACCCTTTCGTGACCAAAATATTTACAGAAGTTGTGGAGTTCTTATGAGCACTTTATTGCGCTAAGGAACCACACTTAAAATTATAGTTTCAATCTTGAATGTGAATAATTTGTCTATAATTACAAAAAAATTAGTGGGAACTATTGTTCCCACTGAACTCTGGACTAACTCAACTCGGGAATTTGAAAAAAAATTTTTTTTTTTTACATGCAAAAAACATCAGAAATATTACATTTAAACATGTTTTAATTTGTGTTGTCATTTAAGTTCACTATGGTGATGTACTATGGAATATAGAAAAGCATGGTGCTATACACAAAGGTACACCACAGCTGCTACACATTACTTTTGTTCTCTTTTCTTTGTCCTTTGTGCTACATAAACGGCATCTTCTGTTTGACATATTTCCAGTTTCGCTAGCTTCTATTGTCAAATCAAAACCATTATCATCACATTGCACAATAATGTTACCACTAACATCGTTCGAAATTTGTGAAGTATTCGCTGAATCTTCATCAGAATCTGAGTCAGCATTGAAATCTGAATCTTCTGCATCTTCTGGTAGGGAGTGCTAAATTCTCAGAATCTCTTCTGGCCTGAGCCCAGGCATTCTAAACAATGGGAAACGCACAATAAACAAAATGCTGATTTTACAGCTACACAGTTTGCACATCCCAAACAGTTCAGTGGGATAAATAGTTCCCACTAACTTTCCTTGCAATATTTCTGTGGTTTTCGGTGAAATTTGCTAAATAGTCATATACTGTCTCTTTAGTAAATATGAAAGTGGACAAATATAAAACAAGTCACTTCACACACAACAGAAAAACGCAGAATACAAATATAGCTGTTGTGGGCAAATTATTGGGTCGCTTACACTCAGAAACCACGCCACTGCATTTATTGACTAAGAATGTAGACATACAACAGCTTCTGCGAGCCAGTTGATAAAGTACACGTAGTTACCACACTATAACAGAGATGGGAGCACAAGTTAGATGTGGGAACAATGATTATCAGTGAACTTAAGCCGAAAACAAAGAAGTGGGAACTATAGTTCCCACTGGTCATGAAAGGGTTAATCCCCTGTTCCTAAACCCTGAAGCGAACCCCATTTTATAATTTTAACGATATTTCCAATCAGTAATACAGTCAATGTATTTATTTATATGAAATGATGAGGCTTGTACAGTCATGAGTACTGTTCTCATGAATTTAATGCTTCCATCTGTCTGTTTCCTATGACAGGTGAATTTTTGTTTTTGGAAATGTGTAATTTGTAAGGCGGAGATTGTGAACCGTCCGAGCATCCGTCTAGGTGTTAAAACCGCCTAAAAACCGTAGCCGGAGCGGCCGGTAAGGGGCGAGACTGACATGTGGTCCCATTTGACTTCCGCCATCCAGTGTGGTAAAGTGCTAGGCCACACTGACCAATATAGTTTGAGCCTTGGATACACTAGGGGACAAATGGAGCGACATGCCACGTGACTTGCTGCGCGGCATGTCGCTGGACAACACCCGGGAACACTGCCGCGGAACATTTAGCAGACACACTAGTCAGTTGTTGCAGAAATGTTGCTCGAGGAGGTTGCGTTGGTTAGTGCTGCGTACATACTTATATCAAGTAGTTCAGTTTCGTAGGACGCGTGTTCGATATGCATATAACAGAATTATTAATATTAAAAAATCAATTATGTTAAGACGTAGAAAACAGAAACAGACTCGAATGAGAAATTTTGTATCTGATTAAAAACAAATTAAATAAATTTATATTTTAAATATTGCTTCTTATTTTAAATGTGCCTATTTTTTTCAACAAACTAAAAACAGGGATTTTGATGATAGTTCTTGAGGTTTAAATATTAAAATTCTCATGATTTTATTTAATTTCTTTATTTGTATTCAATATTTTTTTATGACAAAACTACGCGAGCCACCACAAAGCCGTGATTTTAACTAGTTTTAAATTGCCAGTCGCCTACTGTCAGCCCCTCGCGATGTTGTCCCGGCCTCTCACACCTAGGCGTTACTTCCTGTCGCCTCACAGCTGCGATCCTAGGCAGCTGACAGGCGTCCAAAAAAACAGTATACATTCTTAGGAAACTTAACATTTATATGTTTCCTTACAAACTATTATATTAATAATTATTTATGCTGTTTCAGGATACAGCTACTGCCAATGAATGGAAGGAAAAGGCTTGTGATTATGAAATATTTTGGATATTCCACACATTGTCTTGGATCTATTGATGGGAAACATGTTTTGATTCAGGCTCCTTCCAATTCCGGCAGTGACTATTATAATCACAACGAAAAATTTAGTATTGTCCTATTGGCTATTGTGTATGCTGGTTATAGTTTTATAAATGCAAATTGTGGTGTAAAAGGAAAATCTTCTGACAGTGGTGTGTTCCAAGAAACTGCTTTTTAATATAGCTCTGGCTGCTAATCAACTTAAGTGGCCAGATCCAGAGCCAGTACGATAAGGTGGACCAAATATGCCTTTCGCGTTGGTAGGAGACAGTGCTTTTGCATTTACCGAACATATAATGATGTTATCACGACGCGGGTACTACAAAGCGCATTTTCAACTACAGACTATCAAGAGCAACGAGAATTGTAGAAAATGTGTTCGTAATCTTATGTGTCGTATTTCGTATATTCCGTACACCAATAGCCCTCCAGCCTGCAAATGCTGACGTACTTGTAATGGCGTGTGTAAACCTACATATTTTTTTAAGGCGCAATAGTCAGTCCAGATTACTGTACACCCCACTTTAAAACTTTGATTCCGAAAATATGGATCACGAAATTGTGGAAGGATCATGGCGCAGAGAAATTGGATGTCATAATATGTTGATGCTAGAGGAAGACGTTATTCTGAATCTGTTATGGAAATAAGAAACAATTTTTCTGAATATTTTGTAAATGAACAAGAAAGTGTTTCCTGGCAGAATAATTTTTAAACGTAATTATGAGATATATATAAAAAAAGATCCACCCTAGCATATAACAACTATTTTAGCACTGTACCAGTAGAATCAGATAATCACGGTTAGAAATGTCCCACAACAACCTATAATTCTAGTACAGCTCGATTAGTTGAAGCACAATATCGTTTGCCCACAGCACCGACATGACAAGCTGCGCACACGACTGCACTCGGGTACAAATGTCGCGGGACTGACGCGATGTTTTCGCTCTGGAAGCGGCAACACACAACATGCCGCGCGGCACGTAGATGTCGCGCAAATTGTTGCACACAACATTGTGGGACAGACTCAGTGTTGCGCGTCAGATTTGTCCCCTAGTGTATCCGGGTCGTTATTTGTCCTTGACCTTGGAACAGAACGAGGTCTGAATATTCCGTGACACTCGAAGTCAACTTGTGGATTGCCGTCATTAATTAATTACCCGAGAGGAACCGGTCTATCCGCTTCTCCACCCACTAGTGATAAATTAGAAGAAATAAATTTTCTAAAGAATTAACATAATCATTACCGGAATTTTTAGTCCATGAAATAGATTACCTCTCTGATTATAATTTGTAATACACAATTTAAATAACAAATCCATTTGTAGCAAGTTAGTGATTCGTAAAACAAGTAACGCGAATGGTTTACATCATTCAGTACGTTGAGAGGGGATGGTGTTTAACGTACAGCTTTTTAAACTCTAACTTATGTTCTCTCTATAAATTTTGGTAGCCATCATACAACACATTGCACATGGCACAAATCCAGAAGAGACACTAAATAGTTTCCTAAAGCGTGATTAACGGATTGTAATCGAGGGAATTTATCTATTGATTAAGCTGTATCTTAAAACATAGAATACGAAACCACTACCAGAGCTACAAAATATTACTGGCAGCAGCGTTTCTTATATCTCTGTAAAATTTGATGAAGAGCTACGGTTTAAAGGCAACACTCTCCGGAAATGGTTAATATTCTGTTTCAGTGTCCACTTGTGTGTTAGGTATACTGATTTAAGAGTAACAGATACTCTTAGCAATAAAGATTCCATATAGATTAATAAATGGGCCTAATTCATGCATTTATCATAAACTGGTGCAGTCGATTTACGAAGTTTTGAGTCATGTTGAACCAGGTGGATAAGTGTACAGAATTAACAATCTTGATCGTAGGAATTGAAACTACGACAGGAAACTATGACTAACGAAAGTCAGACACTACGGATTTCATTTTAAACTACAGATCGAGAAAAAAAGAATTTGGCTAACTGGAAATCCAACCACTTTAGAATTTTGGATTAGGCTATCTAAAGGGAAATTAAATTGCCTAATTAAACTGCAGGACCTGTACAACAATTAAATGCACTGTAAGAAGTGTTTTCATTTAAATACAACAGCCACTACCAAAGTTACGGATTAAAAAAAATTTACGACAGGCAAACATCGTAGGAAAAGTAGTCAAAGGATGTTCCAGACACCTTAGGAATTAAATATCTGATGGATACCCATAAATTTTTCTTGGAATTGCTTTTCATGAGAGCAGTTTACTCGATATAAGGAAAAAAATTAACTGTATCTGCCGCGAACGTAGCATTCAATTCTAGTTTTGATTATAATGGTTGCCATACGAACATTCTGGCACACAAATCTGTTAACTTGACACTAAAGTTTCACTTGGAAGGGGGGATATCCTGCCTCTGAAGAGCTGGTTCGAGGATTATCCTACATTTGATACTCACGAAAATCCGGTTGAAAGTGTTCACTGGATACGTCACACAAAAGTAATTTGAGTAGCTAATATTTTTTGGCATTGCCAAACACGTGTCTGCACTCAGGAACGTAATAGCTCTGGCAACGCTCCAGCTCTTAAGAGTTGGTTCCACCATTTGCTACCTTCAGTAGCAAATTAATCACGGAGAAATATTATGGGATTGCCAAACTAAAACGTAAAATTAATGTTACTAACTTTGTAATTTCCATATGTGACATACAAAAATTATTCGCGATTCTGTCAGATCTGTTTCGTTTTTAAATTTAGCCAAATAAATAGCACGTATTTGTTATACCAAAAGGTTAATCCTGTATGATATATCTGTGAGACATGCCATTTAATATTCTTTTAGTTATCCGTCCTAAAGAAATGACTATGAAAGATCGACTTCATTAATTTTCAGAAGGTTGATGGCGACAGTAAATACTACTCTCAAAGCATGAAATCTACCAAAAAAAATATGGAAAATGTTCTTTCTCATGGCTAAATTTAACTGGTTCTCCCTTTTCTTTAGCCTATGGTGGACAGACAATATTTATTTCAACTGTAGTGGGTGATTGGCGTATGTTTTCTACGAAATTCTATTTGTTCCACAAAATCTAACTTTATCATAGTAGGAATATCTGACAGTCTGTTTGCTTTCACAAACATCGCTGCTTTAACTTAAACTAATTGTATTGTAAAAAATAAAAGATAACATTTCTTTCTGCCACGCTTTTGAATAACATCCTCGGAATATGGTCCAGAAGTCTGCTAAATGTGTACATCCAGAAAAGGTGTACTCAAAATGGAATAGCACTTTACATCATTTGTGTGAGTCTTTATCGCACTTACTTTTGGAAGATTTTTAAATGTTTATTACTCCCTTAACCGTGTAATTACTTTACAGACCGAACGGTAAAGCCTGGTAAGTCCTATTGCCACTCAAGAGTTGGAAAAGTCATGCGCTTTGGTGACACAAACATTTCAAATGAGCAATTAATCTAAACTCCAATGCACCATAATTTTTTATTTACTATATATTCATTCATTTGGTTTTTGAGCGTATTCCGCTAAAAAAAAAAAAAAAAAAAAAAAAAAAAAAAAAAAAAAAAAAAAAAAAAAAAAAAAAAACATGCAAAATGCAGCTAAAACAATGTTCTTTTTGATTCCATGACTGTAGTGGAACACCAGTTAACTGAAGGCAGTGGGGAATGTGAAAAGAAATAGACAAGCAGATATATGTTTCTTAATAGTAAGACAGTGTGATGGAGTGATTGTGCTAATAACAGAGAAGAAATCTAACCACACGCACCAGCGAGAGGGGACCGTAATCAGTAACAGGTTGAACCAAATATAAAAAAGCATTACATCTAATAATTTTAAAAATAGACTGTAATGTAACGGAAACATGACGTTACCCACAGTATGAAACTCAGCTGAATATGAGTTTTTCCTTTCCGCTGCAAGAATCTGGAAATACCTTACCGTATGACAAAAGTAGATAGTAATTACATCTGCTAGAACAATCCCTCATATTTCAAAATAGTATATGACTGTCTATTTTTGGTGTTAAACGGATACTAATGTGTACGAACCGCACAAGAACAAAGCGGCAAGTAACCTCCGATTTGGTTTTTCAATAAATGACACCTAGCAGTTTTCACAGTGATTTGCATTTTACTATTTTTCAACAGTATCAACTATAAAGCTAGTGTGTCAATTTACAAATAGAGATGTTGGATGAATTTATAAAAAAAATTATAGCTTTACAGTCTTTGCAAGTTGAGAAACATCTGGAAGCTGCTAAATCAAAATTTAGGGATGTCGGATTAGTTTCACTGAAGTTATGTAATTCAGAACTGCCACTAAATATAAGGTAAATATTTTCTTTAACTCACACTGATATCCCAAAATTATTCCTCCCTCCCCTGTGATTTTTCAGAATCATATGTTATAGCTGTGTAATGGCTAGAAGGAACTAAAGTGGTAGGCAATTACAAATTTCTCGGTTAAAGGATTCACAAGTTATTACCACGTAACAGACTGGCGGACAGAAAGACGGATATATGAGCGAATCCAAAGAGTTACATTCTCCATTCAGAATGCGCGGAACCATAAAGATTGATACACTTTTTCAAGTTATAATGATTTTCGTCTGTGATTTTAATACAGTATGTCTAAATGATATAGCAATAATTCACATCAGCTTCTTTAAAGTACAATTAGTTTATACATATTTTTTTCTATCTGAGAGCAGACAGAAAATACACTTATGATCAAACGCATTTGAAAAATAAATAAATGTAATTTGCGAGTAGTAATAACCACGTAGTTGCTTACACCTCTGACTGCCCGTTAGTCCAGACAAGACTTATGGAACATTAGTACAGCCGTATTTCATTTTAACATAGCCCTGATGTAATAGTTGTTAGGTAGGAACCAACTATGGTTTCAATAGAAAAACCACTACCTATAGTGTAATATGGGAGGAAATTTATAATTTTAGGGACATGATAACAAAAAGAATAAAAGACGCATTTGTCTCAGAAAACCTCATCACATTTCACATCATCACAAGAAACCTCAGACCGTCGCAGATACACATACAAATAAACAAAATGACACAATGATAAAAATGTGCCAAGGTTGTCAAAACAAATTCAGGTGACCATAAAATATGAAATACGAATCACCTTTACAGTTGAAATTTTACTTAACTACATCTCTTTCTCAGCTCGTCTCTGTAAACAGGAAGCCTGCTAACTTGTTGCTCAGATGGTCCATAAAATTTAAAATACCCAAAAAAAGTGTATGTGAATTTATAAAAAAGAGACAGCTAATGATGTCTCTTATAATTACTCCTTGAGCAGTAGCACAAAGAAAGAGATAAATTCGAAACTCTAATTTAACTGTAATTTAAAAAAGTTTTTAAGAAATGAGAAATCACTGGATGCCTTGGAGAAACAGATGTAAGGAAACATTCCAAGAGTTAAAAGTTCTGGAGCTATGTTCCTGTGCCTGTACTAGAAGATGAATAAAGCCAACCAAAAGTTATTAATTCGCACAGTATGGCACCACGCTATGAACACTGTATTGATCGAAACTATTCTACGTCGGTCTCTAACCAGAGGGATTTCTTTCGAGATACCTACTATCCGGCTCCTACTCCTCCGTGGCTGTGAAGGTTTAAGCTTGTCACAAAGACATCAAAATTAGAACCCAATTTGAACACTCAATAGTCCAGTTTATCAGCATTACATTATTTAAAAAAATAACTATCAGAGTATAAGGAAAAGTACGTAAAAACGAATAACGTAACTACGATTCATAGGACGTATTTTGAGAAGTTGTAATGCTCATACAAAGGAAATAGCGTACAAAACACTAGTGCGTCCGCATTTGGAATACTGTTGTGGAATTTGGGATCCGTATCGCAAGGGATTGATTGACACGTTAGAGAAAGTACAGAGAAGAGCCGCTCGATTCGTGACTGCTAGTTACAGTCCTTACGTAAGTGTCACAGAGCTGATTCGTGTGTTGGGCTGGGATTGTTTGGCGGACAGACGACGTCGTTTTCGTTTTAATTTGCTGGAGAATATGCGAAAATCTTTAAGTTACGAGTGCAACGAAATACTTCTTCCGCCAACCTATTTAGGTCGCAATGACAGGAGGGATAAGATTAGAGAAATAAGATGCCGTACTGATTCCTTTATGTATTCCTTCTTTCCTCGATCTGTTCGGGATTGGAATGCGCAGAATTAGGATTGGTGCTTAGCACCCTCTGCCACCCACAGTATTTGTGATTTGCAGAGTATAGATGTAGATGTAGATGTAGAGATAGTATAAAATCTCCACAGCTTCAGCTTCGTAGCTTAACACTTTCTCTTTATTTTCTATCGAATTCTTTGAGTGCGATATTACCACCGTACAACTATTGCCCTTCTGGATTTTAATTTTAAATTCCATCAGCATTTCTGATAAATTATTCATAGGTACCATATTCCCAACAAAAAAGAAAAAAAAGAAATCCCACTTCCTTTCGTGTGAATCAAGTGCCAGCTTGTGGAGGCCACAGTTACCTCTTCCTTTCCCAGTGATACCAATGTTAATCCATACCGCAACCACAACATATTACTCCAAACACTCTCTTCACCCTCCTCCTATCTTTAAATTACTCCTAACAAAGTTCATTTATAATGTCAGTTAATGATTATGTTCTGCGGTAATTTTCACCAACAAATCTAGCTACCCTTTTTCCAACCCCCTACTACACCTGTATTTGATATTCAAAATTTTGGTCCCACAGTTCACCACTATCTTCAAACAATCGTCTGTACGGTTTGTAGCCTAGTACCCTAACTTATCTTGTAGATCCCCTCATAACATTCCCAAATAAATGAAGCATTTTGAAACCTCTTCCTATCACGTGCACAGTTGAGTTATTATGTCAAGATACGTATTTACGCTCAAGTTATTCATAAGAAATTCCTCCAATCCTTACAACGATAAAAAAAGGCGATTATTTTTTCTAATGAGCATCAAAGCATTAAGTAGCACGAGAAAAGTGAGTGCGGACTGAAAATACGAATTAATAATTTTCCATGTATTATTGCACTATCATAGATGTATAAAATCATCAGATGTAAACATCACTGCATATTACAAAATCCTGATATGAATTTTAGTATCTGAGGTGACAGAAACATAATCCTACGATACCTAATTGCTTAAGTGTCTTCAATGCAAAAGGAAGTCTGGAAGCATCTCGGTTTTCACCAGACATATAATACAAAAATTAATTTGAGTCATAAGGGAAATATTTGACAAGTTGATACCATGGCGAAGATTTTCCGTGAAAATGAAGTCCTGACCCATTGCGGTTTGTGAGTCTGAAATTTCGTTTCTGTCTTGTAAAATCTGCTAGATAAACCTGCCGCCGTCATGCCTACCTCACACGTAGTACGGCTCCCACACCAGAATTTCGTCTTCTAACGACGCACTCAGAGGCGAATAGTCGAGAACTTCACTGGAAATTATTCTCATCAACCATAATAGCAGTTGTTTGGAGTACTCACATTACCACAGCTAGTAGGACAATCACATACGGAAAATAAGTTCTGTGAAAATAATCTAGTAGGGATATTATGTATTATTCATGTATCTAAGGGAGCGTGCATAGCTCCATTTTGGCCTCCTGTGAACCCCCCCCCCCTCCCTCACGTAGCCAGACGTGGCTTTTGTCTCTATACTTCCCCCCCCCCCCCCGCGTAGCACGTAGCTTTTTTCGCTATTGATTCCAGAAGACATTTTACTGTTTTCTCTTGTCAGACTATCGTAAATTACATAAGGGGATAATTAAATGACGGAAATAAATATTTACATGTTTCTGTGTGTTATGTACCTCATTTTAACTGAGACAAATAATATGAAAGAAAAGCTACGTGGCCTGGCTCTGAACCTATTCCCCTCCCTCCCACGTAGCCCAGCGTAGCTTTCCAGCCAACCCCCCCGCCTCCCCCCTAGACCGAGCCACGTAGCTTATGCACAATCCCTAACCAAGGAAGTTACGTCATTTCAAATGAGTTTAGTCGTCAAACGTGTAATTGGTAATGTTTGTAGCTCTCTCAGGTTTTATGAAGCGAGTGAAACAGTGGAACAGAAGGATCAAACAACTTTTGCTACCTAACAGTTGTGCAACGCTTATTAGGACGGTAGGGATCTGTTGACAACTTTGTGCAGTTGGTTATATTTGTGCTAAGTAATCTATCGATTAATGAAGTAGAATGCTACTGTTGGATGCTCTATATTTTTTCATATGGAATCGATATTGATTTATAACACAGCCCTTGTATACTAAATAACAAAAGTGGTTATGCTAAACTAAATTTTAGGCACCGTCTTTTATTAGTCCCAGACAAGTTCTGTCTTGTACTACGAAACTGCGGGCAAATTCTTTCGCATGTACTACATAGATTTATATGTTTGGCAGAGTGTGTCTTAATGTCTGACACGATGCAAATTGTATAATGCTGATTTTTCTTGGTAGAGGTGTAGAGCAGACGCGCACGTATTGTGGGACACAGCTTGCTTGTGCAGGTCGCGGATGACCTTGCTGCTAGCAAGCTCGTGACCTCACGTGCGACCCCGCAAAACGTAACCTGTATAGCGGCATCCTCACTGCTCCATAAACACTCCACTTAACTACACGAAAATGATAATGAAGAGACAAATAAAGGACTTTTCTTTGTAACACGATTTGCATGATTACAACTGTACCACTAACCGCGCTGTTAAATAATAATGTTTGGATACCGACCATGGTGTGTGAGCGGAGCGGCAACACTCTGCAGGACGTGACTTCGAATCTCGTGTGACCTTCCATATTTCGGTTTTCCATTGTTAACCTAAATCGCTCCAGGTGAATGCCAGGATTGTTCCTTCAAAACGCTATGACCAAATTCCTCCCCGTTCCTTTACTCCAGTCCCTTCCCTCCTCTAATAACCACAAAGTCTATGAGGCGTAAAACTATGAAAAAAAGGTACGTGATAGTTATTTGTCATATTAAAAAATCGAACGCAATTTCATTATTTTTTTTATTTTTTTACGCCTCGTCGACGGCTAAGGTCATTAGAGGCGGGATGGGACTGGGGACAAGGAACGGGAAGGAATTCGGCCATGGCCTTTTTGAAGGAAGCATCCCGGAATTCGCCTGGAGTGATTTGGGGAAACCAAGGAAAACCCAAATCTGGATGCCCGGATGGGGATTCGAACCCGCGTCCTCCCGAATGCGAGGTCAGAACGTTAACCGTTCACCCACCACGCTCGGTCACATTTCAATTATATTTGTTTATGAGATCAGCCTAATATTTAGAGTTTTTTTAATTATTTCCTTTATTTTAAGTACATAGTTTCATATTATACCAGATTGTTTAAATTTATTATAGTTGTACTTGATATGAGTTCAATGGTTATTCACTACATGTGAAATCAATACTTTAAGGTGTGGTTAGTGACCTGACATTGAAGTATTTGTTGTTAGTTGCTAAAAGTTTATTCTTGGCGTCAAAGCGTGTTCAGCTAGTTGTTACTAATTAGCTTGATTGGTATTTAAAGCTCAACACTTTGTGTCAGTTTATGTGATTTAATTATTAGACTAGTATCATTAAAGCGATATGAGAGTATTTCTTGGTATTATTCACGTTGTATTCGTATCTGCCAGAAGTGATGACTTGTCTGAGAGGTCTATACGGTTCCGGGATGCAAAGGTACGTGCATCCTATTAGGTAATGTTTTCCGGAAGAGACTGTGCTTACACATGAAAGAGTATGATGGGCGAGAGTGCTCGAAATCGTGTGCCGGAACAAAAAATCTGATTATTCTGAAAATACGTTAAACGGTTCCGCAAGTACTTAATAGTAGGAGAGCTGGTAAAAATGTATGTGTAGATATTTAAGGCACCTTGAAAATGTGTATAACACTTCTTTTTTAATGTCCCCTGGCTGACGGGAAGGGAGGCATAGCCGATTTATAAACTTTTCAATATTTTGTTTTCTTTCGAAATCATGTTTCATAAATATCGAAAAAACAAATTTGAGGCATGCTAATTTTGGCATAGAATAATATTTTCACCCAGAAAAAATGTTTTTGAAAAAAAACTGTATTTTTGGAGTGACTTTTGAGCTGGCAGGTAAAAAGTCACACCAAAGTGAACTTTTTTTAAAATATTTTTTCTGGGTGAAAATATTATTCTATGCAAACCTCAGCATGCCTCAAATATATTTTTGTGATATTTATGAAACACAATTTCGAAAGAATTTTTTTTAAAGTTAATTATTCAGCTATGCCCCCTTTCCCATCAGCCAGGTATTCGATTTTGTTTTTAGACATTACAAAAGAACTGTTACACAAATTTTTTTTTACCAGCTCTTAGACTATAACGATTATGATAAACTATTTGTGTGCCCGCTACGCAATATCTAAGACTGATTTCATAAAATTTCTAAATTAAAATGAAGCATATTTGATTTAAAGTTTAATATATGGAGTGATTGTAACTAAAAACTACTGTCAAGTGTCTTTTCTATCCAACTAGAGCCTTCAACTTGGATATAGTGAAGTCTGATTAAGTCGTTGGTTATCTTGTGTTAGAAGTTATCTTTCATCTTTATTGGACGTCGGAAACATATAAATAAAGTGAAATGCCTGATATCTGATGTTTTGGATGAACTGGTCAGATTTTGATCTGTTTTCGAACACTGGAAATCCCATGATCCCGAATTAAAAAAGGATATGTTTCATTTTGAGGAAAGCTAATAAAATAAAGTCCGCAACATAGTTTACATTTTGCAGTGAACACACTCCTCCCCTCCCCCTCGCGCTTCCCGACGTCGAGGTAATTAGAGATGGGAAAGAAGTGAGGCACGGAATGCAAAGGAATTGTCGCATTCCCTTTTAAAGAAACAATCATGGCATTCGCCTGGATTGATTTTGGGAAGTCATGAAAAACTTAAGTTTGGATGGTCGCTCGCCCACCTCGCTTAGTCTCTGTGAACATAATTCATGTAAAAACTGCCGGTCGGATTTTAACAACGTTTCAAACAATGTACATTTGATGGTCTGAGGAGGGAAAAAAACAGGTTACGTTCATTTTGATGTCCCAAATTACTATCCATTTTCCCTTGTAAGGTATTTTCTTAAACTCTACCGATAGAATTTTGATGGATTTTTAATTACTGTAAAACCCGTGGTTCCAAGAGTAAAATAAAGTATGTTTCATTTCGGTGTGAAGTCGAAAAATTACCGAAAAATTGTCTGCTAACTAGTTCCAATTCAAATGCAAGATACTTCGCTCAGTTAAAATGCTTACCTGGATTCGTAGCAACGACATCATATTATTCCGAGTTGAAACTCATATCCACCCCTAACACGCCCCGTTGTTAAACTTTAGACTTCTATTACTTGGCAATATTACCACGCAGTTTATATGACTATGAGAGAGTATTCAGCAGCCTGTAGAAACTCTACCACTAGGTGATTAAGACCATAGGATTTTTTTATTATTTATCCACAGTTACAGTGAAAGGGAGCCCGCCAGTACGGCTTTGTGCACTGAGGCGCCACACGCTGCACAGGAGAGAGACAACGTGTCTGGGCTCGATCCCAGGACCCCGCGTACCAGCCATCATGGTGAATGCCGCGTCGGTCCCCAATCACCGCTTCATAAATTACACTTATCTCACACAGAACATAGTTACGCACTTCGCAGACAGATGGCAGCTCTTCACTTCCTTCATTGGTACATAGTACGACCTGGCAGTAGGTGTAATGTGCTTAGCGTCAGCAAGGGCATGCGACCGTAAAATAAAAGTTCCAAAGTTTTACCATATCAGTGGTGAGTAAAACACATCAGAAGCAAGCGACTCTTTAAAAGGAGTTGAAGAAATAGTCATAGTAAAACGCTGTTTGCACCCGCCATAGAAAGGCTGTTGGTAGATAAAAGCTGATTTACCTGTTCTTTCAAATGACGTTTATATACGACCCTGTATGCTGTTTTTTTATCATTATTCTAGTCCATCATTACTCGTTTAACTCATTCCTAGAAGTCATTTCCCCATTGGATTTCGTGCAGTTGCAACATTCCTGACTAATCGTTGGCTGCTTATGAGGGGAACAAGTGCTCCATGGGAATAACTTTGATAGAAGACTTTCTTTTTTTAATATTACTTTATGCCTCACCGACATCAAGGTTATTAAGGATAGAAAAGGACCGTGCCAATGAACGGGAAGGAATTCGGCCATGCTATTTTCCAGAACTCTCACCGCCATTCGCCTGTAATAATTTCGGGAAATAATGGATACTTGAAATCACGATGGCCGGACGAGAAATCGAATCATGAATGCGAGTCCAAAGACCTGAATTGATCTTATAAGCCTTCATAAATAATAATAATAAAACAAGCGAACGAGATTACGGACAACATCTAGTCTTAAATACTTGCCTTGACAAGAAAGAATATATGGATGTCATGCCTATTCTATTTTTGCACCGCATTACAATTTACGGAAACGTTTGAAACATAGAACTTCTTGAGAGTCGTCAGATACATTGCTGATGTTTTATTGAATTAATTTCCTGTCTCTGTTGGTGCCTATGATGCTGAGAAGTGGTGAAGGCGGGATAATTTAGCAAGATGGCGCTATCTCGAAGATCCTAATACCACGTGTGAATGTGGGGCAGAACAGATAATGTAGCATCTACACAATTGCCCGGTGTGCCCATCAACCTGCACTTTACAAGCCCTCCTTAATGCCAGTGACAACTCTGTACATATTGCTGACTTTTCGTCAGCTGTAGTATGAATTGATTGGAGTTGATTGCTATCCTTTCCTTTTCTATCTTTCTGCTCTGTTCTTGTTAATACTGTTGTTTGTGTTTCCAACAATTGTAATTTAGACACTTTTGACATGAAATAAATAAATGCTGCACCTGTTACGTACAGAGTGAAAGAAGAATGTTTCCAGCAATGGTGGAGGATCAGAACACCTGCTCTTCTCTGGGGAAAGACTTGAGCGCGCTGTTAGAAAGCGCGGCATAAGGCATTACGTAGCCGTGTGTAGGTCAGCCGTGGTGTGCCGTGTCCTCGCGGGTCACGATCAAGGTTTCTCCCGCCCGGGTCACCGCGGGGTAAGGGTCAGCAGCAAGCCGGACGCTGCCGCTGGTCACAGAGCTTTCCAAATCGACAAATAAACCGACTCCAACGATTCACTGCTTACTATGTAGCTGATAGTGCTTCCAAGTTACTATTTCAATTAACAGTTCTGTTTAATTGAATTAACAATGAGTTAGCATCATAGAAATAGAGGACATCATTTTACGAGTGATAAAGGACGATACTGACGATTGCGGTAAGCCATACAATTCCTATCTTTAAACTATTACTCCCGATATTAGTTTAATTGATTTATCAATACTATAAAAGGTCTAAGCTTGGTCATTATGTCATCGCAACTGTAACGCTTATGTCACTTTCCCGGCTTTTCAATTGCCAGAGATAAGAGTGCCAACTAGAGATAATACACCTTATTTAATGACAGTATCATTGTAGTTAAGCATCCAGGGATAAATGAATTGCCAAAATATTGAAAGAAAAATATTGAATGCGTTTAAATTATAATTATTAGCAGTTTTTGTTCATTGAATGGTTTCTTTAATCCTTTGCCTTAGATATGTAACATAAAACCTATAATTTTCCAGCAGCAATATTTTTGGTTGATATCGCCAACGTTTAGGAACCAACCTAGAGACAACGTCAGGGCTTCTGTCTATCTAGCCGAGTTTATCAAAAAGAACCAGGCGGCTAGGTAGAGAGAAACCCTGATGAAGGCTCCAGGTTGGTGCCAAAACTTTGAATATATCAAAAAAAAAAAAAAAAAAAAAACGTAGCGCAAACCCCGAAAAAGAGACAAGTGAAATTTTTTCAGTAATGATGCCTGCGAAAAGAGTGAAATTTTATAATGTTAGCGGAAGATTTGATTAAATTGAAATTTAGCGCTAGTAAGAATAACAACTGGAATTTGACCTTACGACAGGAATAAATAGTACCTATTTTTTTTAAAAAAAAAAAAATTATTTATATATATATTTACTAAGTTGTTTTCATGAGCGCCATGTTACTGATAACATTACTTCAATCGGATGAAGGTAATTCCATATTGATCGCGATCTGTGAGGCCTGGACCATCGTTAAAACTAACATTACGTGGCATAACGTAAGTTGTTAAGATTTATTTTTAATTTCCTTTGCTTTCACTGACGCCATATTTCAATTTGCGTTTTGTTTAATTGGAACCTGTACCAGGATGACGACTAAAATTTTTTTATCGCGAAAGGTACGAGAAATAGCGTAGAGCGTTATTTTATAATAATTCTATTTAGTAAAGCAACAGGGAAGAAACGGCTTGGCTGAACACTCCGTTCAACCCGTCATTTCTGGTGGGCTTTGAGTCTACTAAACTTATAAGCAGAGCAGTCTTGAGAAAGACAACATTAAACGAGTGTTTACATCTTTAGGATTTGATTTCCAGTCACCATATCGGGTCAAGAAATCGAGACTTTCTTTTCTGTTTGAATAGGTTTCCTGCCTATAGTTTAAGGTCTGCTACATTCCCTTTTCTTAGTCAACTCGAAATTTGGTTTAACTCTGAAAGTGGTTGCCAAAAGAAACCTCAAAGGAAATACAAAAGCATTTCAGAACACATTAAAATTATTTCTGAAAAAGAGTTGGCCCTCAGTTTTTATTTTGATATTGGTAACAAGTCATATTCATTAGAAATCAATGTAAAAAAAATCTTGGATACGTTCATGACAGAAGCGTTGTTTATACGTGGATGATAACATTCTTCTCTCTTACTCCTCAGCGAAATTACTGTTATTATATCTTCATTGTTTTATGGGATACCAATGATTTTGCAGTGTATTAAACCTTTGTGAGAAAAAAATTTAATAGAGAAATTAATGAACTTGGTAACTCAGTTCCTAACGGTTAAATTAAATCAGTGAATAGTTTGATGGTGAAATTGCTGTCAGTCTCGGAGACACCACATAAGTGACATTTCTCCGCTTTTCGTATACCATAGTTAGGTTAAATAAGCTGATTTTCTGTACATCGATATAGTGACAGAACGAACTGTTGGCTTACAAAACATATTTAAGCAACTTTAAATGGAACTTCAAATACTCGATTCATATGAGTATCATCATAAGCGATGTGAATTACACGATTGTAACGAGTAGAAGGTTTGAATACTGGTCTGCACAAGCAAATGATATCTGACAAAATCTGTCTCAATAGAAAACATTTTCTAGAATTACAGATTTTTTTTTTAGTATCAGTATGCTGATTTAGATTTACACTAATAACTAATCGGATTACAACAGTTATCACTCATAGATACGTAATTTTGTGATGTCATCATCGTCAGCCAGTTCTGTCATTAAATGATGTAGCCTCTTAAATTTCAGATAGTCCAGGTCGAACGAACTTGCGATCTTCTACTAGTTAGCCCCAACAATTCCTTGTCCCATCGGTCTGGTGGTCTTCCTCTTGGTTTCTGATGATCTCCTGAGCTCCATTCCAGCACTGCTTTTGTCCATCTTTCGTCATTCAGCCGAACAGCATGACCGACCCACTGTTATTTCAAGCAGGCTGTCTTCTCTAATATGTCTGCAACCCGTATGATTGACCTAATGTCGGTTGCTTTCTTCCCACCTTTTCTAACTGTGCTGATCTATGTTTTCCTTTTACAAATTCTGTTAGTGTCCAGCTGTGACAGCTGTAAGTCAGCACAGGAAGAATGCACTGTTCGTAAAACATTAGCTTTAAATGTGTGGTTATATTAGATTTGAGCATAGTGGAATGCCTAAAAAAAGCTTGCCATCCCAGCTTGCTGCGACGGAAAATTTCATTTCCTCTCATATTTACAAGCGGGCCAAGATAAATGTTCTCGCTCACATTTTGTAAAGATATATTTTTCAGTTGTACATTCCTCTCTGTTGTCCATTTGTTTGACATACGTTTTGTTTTTGAAAATTTCATGTTCAGGCCAACTGCTTTGCACTTGGAGACGAGATCAGTAACTAAGGTTTGTAGATCGTCAATGTCATTAGCCACAAGCGCATTGTCATCGGCGAATCTTAAGTTGTTAAGTCATCTGCCGTTGATTCTACTTCGTTTTTCTGCCCATTCTAGTATTGACATTTTGCGACGTATAATCACAAAAATTAAAATTTTAGGAACTAAAAATTTTATTCCTTTTGTTTCTATAAATCTTGCCTTTATAAATCTTGTAACACTTCAACTCCTATCAAATTCTCCTAAATTATTTAAGTAACATATGTTCCGACACCACCAATCAAATTATTTAATGCAACCTCTCTTTTTGGGGCTTATGACTCGTTGCTGTCGAGGTATTTAGAGTCTGGAGAGGCATGATGAAAGGAACGTGAAAGAATTCGACCATGAAATTTTGTTGGAACCATACTGATGTTTGCCCTCAGTCATTTTGGGAAACCATGGAAAATAAGATATTTGGATGGCTGGATAGGGGATCAAACCTTTGTTCTTTCGAATGCTAGGTACAAGAGTCAATAGTTCAAATATTCACCTAATTTATATGTAACCTTGTAGCTCAACGTGCATTAGAAACTCATAGACTGCAGTAGCTGTGCATTGACCTATATTTATAAATTCTTTGGTCTTATGTGTCAGAGGATAACACATTTTTGGAAGTGAAGTCGGATGAAATTTAATTTTTGGCTTCTTTCGAAAAGTATTTCACATCTTAGAGCAATGGGTGATACATTAATGTCTGCATCTCACAGAAAACGTCTGTGGGAACGAGGAATTGGTGATAGAAGTTATGAAGCTACATACCAGTAATTCTAGCCTTATTGAAAATTGTTGCAGTAAAGTCGGAGGGGGTTGAAACAGAGAATCGTTTAGTGCCAGCAAGCACTAATCTTGATGTTTATTCTCTAATACACCAAATTGTTTATCTCCTAGATAATTTCCTAAGCTCACTCACTCACTCATCTCGATAGCTATTGGCTGGAGAACGGTGTCACGTGTCAGCCTTCACTCGCATAATTTCAGCCACCAAAGATATCATTAAAAGAAATTCGAGGTTATGCCCACATTTCAATAGCTAAGCAACTGATACCAAATTAATTGCCAGAATACATTCATTAAGTTTGTTTTTCGTAGCATTTCATAATTTAAAAAATATCCATAAGCTTAATGGCTAAAAAACGTGGAAATGCTTTTCAGTAACGTGTTGCTAATGATTCTAACATAAAAAAACTTTAAAAATACTGAAATTGCTCATGGTCTCTGCTGCAACCACGAATGCCAATAGTCATTCGCGTCTACGCTAAATTTCAGTTTAGCTAAAACTTTCACTAATGTTGTTGCTTGACCAAAGTTTATACATTACGAGTTATTTGCTTTTTACGTACTGACCACTTTCGTTAGTGGTTTTGTTGATGTTCGCTGTACATGAGTTATTAGTTTGTTTAAATATGTTACTGAATCGAGTATTCTGGCAACACATTTCTTCTGTTTAATAATCTGGAATTTGTATTAATTTCTCTGGCCATTACAGACAGTACGACGGAAGGCTACATTATAAATGCCCACCTCCCAATAAAAAAAATAAGACACAATGTGATGCTTTGGAAACATACAGGAATTATTAAAATTTTGCAGAGTGAACTTAAGACACAAGTCAACACTGTATTTCAGCAATTTCGAGTTTACGACCTTTGAAACAATTATGTACGATAGCGTGATCGTCCCTGTCCGTGTTTTAATAGCTACGTCTATTAATACGTCTAAGTTCTTCAAGCTCAAGAGATTTTACTCACCCTAAGGATGAAACACGGCTCAATTTTGTATTTGTTCAGATCAGGTCAACCTATCATAATCTTTGACGTTAAAAACTGAAACTATTCTAGACCCGTGACGATACGCAAAAAATAGTCACGGGCTTACACTAGTTTCACAATAAATCTACAGAACGGAGAAAAGTGGGAGCCTGTTTCCTACAATGGCTGTCCATACAAAGATAGTGGACTCCACATAGGCCAATCGCGTTATGAACCATGTGTCATAAGAACTTTGCTTTCTCTTTTATCAGAGCCAATCACAAAAATCTCTAAGAGAAAGACAACACTCGACCGTCTAATCAATTGTTCTTCCATTTATTGTATTACGAGCTGGTGACAGTATCTATTGTGGCTAGGCCTGTAGTTTAGCATGGAATCCGGACTACGAAGTGTCATAGCGTTTCTCATATTTTCAAGCTGAACTCCTACAAATTCCTTTCAGCACCGGGGCTCGAATCAAGGACTTAAAATCTGGAAAACCACAGAACTACCGGATCACTCCTAGAAATCATAAGAGATGCGGGATAATGAACTAACGGGCAGCCGGTGTTCTAGGGGCTACATTGTGAATTTAGTTAACATGTTTTAGGATAAAAAACCGTGGGAAGGAAGGAAGAGGTAACATAATCATTGTTGTTTTTAAAAATTTTAAATGAAAGGGCTTTTGGAAAAGAACTGGAAAATTCGCCCATAGCCTTTTGAAAGAATGGCATTTGCATGGAGTGTTTTTGGGAAACCATGCAAAACCAACATGGCCGGACGGGGATTCGAACCCACGTCTTACCGAATGCGAGGCGAGAGCATTAACGCTCACACACCACACTCGCTGTAAGCTTTGCCGTCGTTTGTCTATCAACAGTATAAACTGTGTTCTGAGTGAAATGAAGTATCTGAGTCTTAAAAGTTGTTTTGTGTAATTGTTTAGACAAAAATTAATCACAGTCCTAGATTCGAGATTTGAAACCAAGTCTGTTCTGCAGCTCGTTATGGTGACGGCATAAGTATTGACCTATTGACAACTGAGAGTACTTCATACAATGTTTTTTGAAACTGGATTTATTTTCTTGACGCAAGCGGAATATTACCTTCTGGTTGAACACGTTGTGTGCAGTTCTTAGTAAGCACTTAATTGAGCGTTTTTTCTTTCTTTTTGTTATGCTTATATTCTCGAAATTCTAAAAATAATACACATGTGAAACAGATCCCACCTCGCAGAATGGTATCACCGTGTGGTTGCATCCACTTGCTGTTTCTGTCACCACTGAAGACTTTTTGTAATATCTTTCTACGGCTACACGGTATTTAGTTTAATAACCGCTTTCAAATACGCCTGATTTGACGCAGACAGGATCCTTGCATCGCATTAAAATTATTTCACTTTACTTCAGCAGGATCAAGATAAAATCGATGGCTGAAACAGGACTTCCCTGACGGGTATATGGAGACTCAATTAGCGACATAACGAGGAGACGGTCAGCTGCAGCGAATACCGTTGTGCAGTCCCGTAAGGCCGTCCTCCTGTCCAGTGTCAGCCAGGGGTCACTCGACCAGCCTCGACTCCGGAAAAGCCGCCGGACAGCTTACATACAACATTAAGGCTACTGCTGTACATACCGCACAGGCGGCCGGCGCATACCCCGCTCGCCTCATTACCGAGCGACCTGCTGGAAAAGACTCTTTTGAGGGGAAAATGCCGTCCGCTTGCCGTGTAGCAGCCTTCCACTGCCACTGTAACACACGGCAGCCGGACGGTGACCGATATCTCAGTGGTGCCGACCCCGGCAGCGTAGGGGATAGCGTGCTAGTCTCGCGTTGCAGGGGTCGCCGGTTCGAGTCCGGCCTCGGGCATGGGTGGTTTTAATTAAGTGTTGTGTTTGTCTTGTGTCGTCTATACCACGGCGAATCTATAATACATTGAGTGATCCAATATATACTTGCAAACTACAAAATTACATGGTGCTGGCTGTATGGCCTCGTAGTCAAATGCCAATTTAAAAAAAAAAAATATTTCAGTGGTGTACGTGTCCAAATGCACGCTTTTACATTAGACGGTTTTAAATCGTACGGTCGCGTCATCCAGCCATTGAAGTCAGTGTTTGGTAACGTATTACCTCATTATTTGTTTAAGAATATGTTTTCTTTCTTATGTATAATTCATTATGAAGTGTTATATTGTTCAATAAACAAGTATTGAGTTCATATTTATTTCAGTTTCTAGCATCTTAATATCCTATTTCAAGAATATAATACAAATATTTTGGCGCTGAAGGACATCCTTGAGTTTTTTATGTTTTTTATGGCTTTACGTCTCGTTGAGGTCGAGGTCATTAGAGAAGGGGAAGGACTGGAGGCAATGAACGGGAACGAATTCATCCATGGCATTTCAAAGTAACCATCCCGGCAATCGCCTGGAGTGATTTGGCGAAACCATTGAGAACCTAAATACGTATGGTAGGACGGGGATTCGAACCCATGGCCTCCAAATGCGAGGGCCACAATCGGTTTTTGTAGTTCTTCAAAGGTAGCAATGGGCATTCGAAGATAATTGAAAAACTTATTTTAGTAGATTCTCAAATAAGGTATAAATTAGGTCCCAGTTTCTCTCTCCTTTCATTGATATAATGTACCTAACCAAGTCGCCTCTTTCGTCGACAGTTATTTAACAAATCAAACAGCACACCACTCATCCACAAGGAGCTTGTGATTGAAAAAAGTCGCCACAGTGTGAACTGCGATGCAATTCGGATTTTAGCCACACAATTTTTTACCGTACGGTCGAGACCGTATAGAGTGTAAGGAGCCTAAAGGAATAATGTTTATTTCTAGGAAGAAGAAATGTTTTAGTTCTAGTATTAAAATATAAGGCCTTAAGGGTTTGTCTCAAATATTAATCTAAGACTCAGTAAAAAGCAAAGCACTTTATGGAACTTCAGGAATACCAGATAAAAGTGTTTTGTTAGTGGAGGGAACAGTCGAAAGTAAGAACTGTAGAGGAAGACAGATCAGAATATATGAAGTAGATGATTGAGGACTGTGGTGGATGCCTTGGTGGGCAAACCACGTTACAATTATCTTTCATACCTTTATGATTAATAATTGTGGATTTTTAATTTTAATTTTTATGAAGGAGTGAAAATTTATTAATTTTGCAAGAATTTCGACGTTAGTTGGAATTCAGGAAAATTGTCACAATATGAAATTTATTTTCTTATCACTGGCGATTACAAGTCCGAGCGAATTTACCGTTAACATTAACACAAATTGGCAAAGTCATAAAAGCAACGCTCAGAGTTACAATTAGCCGTCATGAGCAAGCAAACAATTATATATTTACTTTTAAATATATCTCAGAATCAAAATGCAAGAAATAATGACAAATGGAAACAATAAAAAATACAAGTTATGACGACCTCAGACAAAGGTATCATAATACTGTGACTTTACAGTTAAAAAGAAAATCATGGGCGCCAGAATGAACAATATATCATTCGAAAATAACTAGTTCTGGCAAATTATGCCGCTAGCTCAGGGGTTTTTACAATTACAAAGTGAGAACATGGACCTATCCTCTCAAAGTCGCTTACGGGTTCTGTTTCACGGAATGCACAATCAGATGGCTTGGTCGTAATAAGTTACCATTGTAGTCCTGCGTCTGATGTCTGCGGTGACTGTAGCGGACCCACGATATGTGAGATTATCTCACAAGTCGGCTATAGGCATCCCTGGTCTGACAATGCGCATCATCGCATTACCGGCTGTGTTGCTGTGATAAGCTTGCTCCAGCAAGCTTGCAGCAGCAGTTGGCGAAAGAAGTCAACTTTCCAAGTCAACCTCAGACTAGACTCGCATAGCTTGGACTCGAAGATAGAAGTTACAATGTCCAGCTCCTCGCTCTTCGGTCCACGAGGAAACTTCTCGCTCCGCCCCTTTGCAGTCTCGAAGCTCACATACAACAAAAATTCCCAGGGTTTTGAGTTATACGCTCATTTTGATTGGATCTTCAGGTCGGCACCTAATGTCACGTGATATCCTCGATATGTGATTTGGCCAGAGTATCTAACAGAGGTCGGACATATTCGGCTAAGTTCGCCGGGGTGAGAGGACATTCGGGTCTCGGACGGCAGGCTTTTCCCGCCGGGCGAGTGACGTTGTTGACCGCCCATCCCCAGGGAGCAGAGTGGGTGGTCTGGCAAATCCCAAATCCGCGACTTCTTGTCGCCAAGGCTCGGGAACACCAAGATTAGCTTCAAGCCTACATAGCTCAATAATTCTTGAATATTCGCTTTACCAAGATACACTGTATGTTCATCATTTCATTACAGTCCTCACTTGGAATCTTGCGTACTTTATAAAATTACAACAAAAATCTATTTAGGTGGTCGCCTAAGATTTATGTAAATTACTCTTATATTATTACATATATAATAAAAATGCACCTTGTAACGTGGCGACAGCGCGGCTCGTTACAATATGGCCGTCCGTTGGTGAAAAATGAAATTATGATAGAATAATTTTATTTTTAACTACCTAATTCTATCTCCATTGTGACTCAACAAAAACTTAAGCATTTATATAATTACATTAATTTTAAATGTGATTCCAATAACCATCGGTATTCCTGCCTTGTAAGGTGAATATATAACGGGAGCATATGTCCTTTTGGCCGTTTTACAATTCTTTACTAACAGAAGCACGTGAATTCAGGTAGCCTTCCCAAATACAAAGTTATATTAAACACAATCCGGAAAATACATGAAAATAAATTATTTACACACATGTTTAAATAATAATAATCTTGAAAATAACTTGTATCAAATCTTATCATTAAATTAAAAAAATGAAACACATTAATAAAACAAAACATTGTCAGAACACTTATGCAGAAAGTGGTTGAACTATACATTGTATTTACAATTTAGCGTGATGTTTTACTCATGTGCATAAAAATAATTCTGCCTTCAACAAACATCCCTATAGATGCTAGAGGTGAGTGGAAAATATCTCATTACATTGCGCGGTTTTAATCTCAAAACAACGGAATAGTTTAGTCGGATTCGGTGACGTGATTTGCGTCATGACCGATTGTTAATTCAACAAGCATTTCATAGGGAAGGTGTGTTCGTGTTCGTGGTCAAATATCACCAACTGTAATCTTGGATTTGAATGACGCGGCATTTACTTATAATTCAACGTGGTGTGGAATGAACGATGCAAGGGCATGTTTTCGTGTGTTACGTAATTTATGAACCTTACTCGTGGAATGTTAGGTGGTCTCCTAATTAGTCTTTCATTGGTCGACATCTCTAACTTTTAACATACCGTCTGTGAAGTGATTGCGAATTTCATGGCGAAAGGAAACTGTATTTGCTCATGGGTATATGTAATGGAATTTCTATAAAATTTACCATTCCCCTATGAGACATTTATACATATTATGCGGTTTGACCTGACCTTTTGTCATCGTCAACCAAAGTCGCTGTAGCATCTCTGGCATACAAACGGACTCAAAATATAACCATTCGCACATAAATGAAAGGATAATGAATAGCGTGACTATCATTCCTCAGTAATATTACGATTCCTTCACAATGGGTCCATTGATGACTCGAGATTATCTCGACATTCAAAGAATAAAATTTTCTTTTTTTATTTAGGAGTTATTATAATCCTCTTAACATGTCCGTCTACTCCACGTTTTATGCCGAAAATCCATCCCAGTTAGCGAATATTTTCCTTTTATACACTTATGCTTCTTTAGCTTGTATGAAAAGGTCGTAAGCTTTGTGCACAGAACGGTTCGATCTCAGGTTTTCCGTTTGCCAATACAAAGCAATTTTGAGATTTCACGCTAGCAGAATACTACAAATCTATATAAAGCAAAAATATAAACTTTGCAATTATTTTCGTTGAGTGCACACCATTCTGAGCAAAACATGTGCTGTCCAACAATGACTGTCTTAATCTAATTTATAGAATGCTATACAATTTACAGTTAGGGTACGCGAAATACCGCTAGAACGAGGCGTGGAACTTCTTGTTTCCTTTCCCATTCATTCATGAGTATTCGGTATCTGACAGAATTCTCGGAACATGCCGATTGAGCTCAGCTGCTGCCTACCTGCACTAATGACCTCAGCTGTTCGATGGTAGCTGTCCCCAGCTCTTTCGAAATCGTTACTTTGTATGAAATGGCTTTAAGTTCCGGGCGTTATGAGGCCCGATCTCAGTTTGTCCGTCCGTCAACATATAACAATTTTTCGAGATCACTCTGGCAACCGAATAAGGTCCGGAATATAGCAGAAAAAACTTCGATATCACCTTCCGCTGTGCGTCGGAAGGAGTTATTGTCCTCAGTAAAACCTGCTGGCCAACGTCGAACGTCTGCGTTTTGGATTGATCATGCTTGAGCTGCCGCCTAGTCGCCTTCTCCATCAGAAATTCGTACGCCCTATTTAGGTCATTTTCCAAGTTTTTGGGAGGTTGGTCCTTGGGGAAACGTTCTACTTTCTCTGCCAACATAGCGGCCTGAGCTCCGAACTGCAAATCAACGGGGCGATATAACGTCGCGCAGTTCACAGTGTAGTTAAAATAGTTTTCAATAGTGGGAATATGCTTTACCCATGAAGCGTGATTGTCCCCCAATTAGTGTTCGCATATATACACTCAGTTGACGCATAAATCTCTCGCTGTTGTTACCCTGAGGACATCGTATCGAAGAATAAATGACTTTTATTCCCCTGTCTTCAAAAGCCTTTCTCCATTTGGGGCTGTAAAAGACGCTACCATGATCCGACAACACGGCTTTCATTGGTCCGGAATGGGTTATGTATCGCTCGAACATTATTTTCAGTGATCCTTTCGTGCTGAGCTTTGCAACTGGATACAATTTAACATATTTTGTAAACGCATCTAGCACGAGGAACACATGTCGGAATCCATATCTTCCGGCCGGGATCGGGCCGAAGTGGTCGACACAAGTTAATTCGTTTGGCCCCTTCGGTACCATTGGCGCGTATGGTCCTGCCGTCCTCATGTTAGGGTGTTTTGCCTTCTGGCAAATTTCACACGTGCGGGTACATTTCGCGACGCTCTTCCGGAGTGCCTTGGCGAAATATTCCGCGCGGATCGTGTGGTACAACCGCTCTGTCCCCGGGTGTCCGCACTGAATGTGGTATGTACTCGCGATCAGACTCTGGAAGCCATATCTTCCAACGGCTGTTAGCGTCCTCCCTTCGGAAGCAAACATTTCCTTCCATTGTACACAGCATTGCTATGTTGCGGATGTGTACATCGTCCGCGTATTCTCCTCGTCGCAAGTACGCACGAACCCGTTTTATGTCGGCCTGCCGCTCTTGAGCCGATATAAGTTTTTCCTTCAATTCTGCCGAGGTAGTGCCATCGGCAAGGGTTATGGCAGAGATTAGCACCTCGTTTGCCCGTAGGCGTCTTTGTTCCTCGGAAGGGTGGTCTCTAGCGTTGCGACTTAAATAATCCGCCATCACGTTTTCCGACCCTTTACAATACTCGATGTGAATATTAAATTGCTGTAGGAACATCGCCCACCGCGCAATCCGGTTGTTCGTAAACGTGGCGCTTCTGAGAAAAGTGAGAGCTTGATGGTCAGTTCTTAAGTAGGTTTCACTACCCCATAGATACTGTTTGAATTTTTGTACTGCATACAATATTCCAAGCATCTCAAGTTCGCAGATAAAATATCGTCCCTCTGCCGGCCTTAGTGTTCGACTTGCCGTTGCAACAATTTTCATGTTACCATCCTCCCCTTTCTGGTGAAGACAGGCGCCAATTCCAAGATAACTGGCGTCGGTGTACAAATAAAATGGTTGTTGGAAATCCACATGGGCCAGGCAAATTTGTTCCGCAAAGATTTGCTTAATCCTCAGGAATGCGGCCTGTTGTGGCTCCCGCCATTCCCATTTCCGTCCCCCTTTTAAGAGGCTATATAGGGGATGCAGGATTTGCGCAAAGTTTGGCACATTCCCTTTGTAATAAGCGCACACTCCTAAGAAACTCCTGAGCTCCTTTAATTTGGTAGGCGGCACCATTTCTTCGATTTCCCGTATCTTGTTCGGGGAAGGCGAAATCCCTTCGGGAGTAATTCTGAATCCCAAATATTCGACTTCGTGAGCGCATAAAGTGGCCTTGTCTGGCCGTAGAGTGAGCCCGCTCTTTGCCACTACTTTCAGTAACGTATCCAAATGCGTCAAGTGTTGTTGAAACGTTTCGGACGCGATGAGAAGGTCATCGACATACACCGAGCAGAACTCTTTAACCTCGGGCGGCAACACGTAATTCATGGCCCTAATGAAAGCGGAAGCGGCGTCCTTTCAACCCGAATGGCAACCTTTTAAAGCACATCTGCCTTCCTTCGAAGACAAATGCAGTATAAGGCTGGCACTCCTCATCTATTACCACCTGATTGAAACCTGACGTCACGTCTAGAGTGGTCAGCCAGGGCTTCCCGTGGAACCACGTCATGAGGTCCTGAATTCGTTCCGTTCTCTCCCCGTCCGCCTCTATCCTTTGGTTAAGTAGTCGGGCATCGAGACAAGGTCGAACCGATCCGTCCTTCTTAACAACAAAAGTGACCGGGTTGAGGTGCATGGACGGACGTGGGGTAATGATCCCATTCCGCTCCATTTCCGCAACAGCTACCTGGGCTGCCTGCCGCAACTTGTGTGGGATACTATACGTGCGTCCCTTCAGCGGCGTACTGTCCGTGACCCGGAACTTGTGCACATAATTGCGTATCTCCCCAGGACGGTACGAAAACGCCTGCAAGTTCTCTTCCAAGACTTTACACAGCTCACGCTTTTGTGCTATTGCCAAATTAATTTTTTCTTGGACCTTAGCGGTCAAATTCTCAAGAATGAGGCTTCGTTCGTCAGCTAAAGCGCTTATGGCTGCTCCTTCCCCGTGAATACGCTCGCTATTTTGTTCCGCGGGTTCTAGCACTTTATCGGAAATATTTATTTCCAGATTCTGCGAGTGAGCCTCGCTTTTCCAGTGCAATACCTCTGGAACCAAATGCTTGATGGTTCCTTCCCCCCAATCCAGAATTACCCGACGCTTTTCAAGTTGGTCGCAACCAATAATCATGTCTTGGGTCAATCCGGGGATAACCAGCATTGAAAGCGATAATTCGCTGTTGGCGATTTTCATCGGGATGAACAACTGCGAGCTGACGATCTTTTCTCTTTTCCCGAGGGCAGGCACCACCGTAACTTGAGTGGTCGGGATTACTTTCAACCGCGGATTTTTACTCTTCAATTGTAACATAAATTTTTGTGAAATTGCGGAGATAGAAGATCCGGAGTCGACTACACGTTAGCCTTTATTCCGTATGCTATGATCGATATTTGGGGACACTTGGTGCATCTGCTTATTTCGGCTTGGGAATCCATATTAGCGTCGTCTTCGCTATTTTCCGGCCCCTCACCACGCCAGTAGACCAAATTGTTTATGTTGATGCATTCCACCATTCTAGTGTCCCCCGGAAGGCCTCATTGCGGCGCATCGTTTCCGGGTGCGGCCGTCCTATCGCACATATTCTTTTCTTCCTTTTGCTGGCCTTGGACTCTGGAATCCTCGTATTCTACGGCAACTGCATTAATTGTAGCCCGTTCCTTGCCGAAATTCTTGCCACCTCCGCGGTCATTCCCGTTCTTCCAAAACGAATTTCCCGGTTTCCCCTTTGTATCTCCGTTATTACGATGTGGTTCACCATCGGCATCGGGCTGTCGCTTGTTATAAAAATTTCCTCCTTGGGAATTTTTATGCGAGCGTCCCTTTCCGTGATTATCGTGTGGCCTCGTCTCTACTGTCGGCTTCCCGTCGCTCAAAGTTGCATGCTTGCTGTCCTATTCGATCCAAATTCCTTAACGTGTCCAGTAACTCTGGCACAGTACGTATGAGGACTGGATTTATCAGGGACTGGATTTGTGAACCGAAATGTGCAGTGGCCATTTCCCACAAATTCCCCGTCCGACATCCGAACATCGAACTGCCTAGTGAGGACTAGCAATTTATTCACATATCTCTCCATAGATGAATTTTTTCTTCGGGACATATCGGCCTTGATACAGTTTTATCCTCGCTTGGTTTGGATCTTGCTAGACCAGAATGTTTCAAGAAATACTTTTCGAAACTCGTCGAATGACATTTCCGGTTCGAAAGTGATTTGAAACCAAAGACGATCGGCTTCTGACAACGACTGCTCGACAAGGATAAGCTTCATTACTTCGGGAACCCCTTTGATTTGAAAGTACCTCTCCATTTCGGCGAGGTATGCTTTCGGATTAATATCCTTACGGAATCCGAAATGTGGGAGCTTCAATTCAATATGGGCAGCTGCGTAATGCATGCCATTACCCTGAATTTGGATATTGCCGGCATTAGAACTACTTAGTTCTTTTACTTTAGTTTCTAGCCGCAAGAGCTTAGAACTAGTGGCTTCCAGATAGTTCGTCCTGTGACAATTTAACTCGGTTTGTGCCGTCTTAACGAGCTCGACCGAACTTGCTACGGCAGTCACCTCTGAGCTAAGTTTTCGGAGGTTTTGTTCCGTATGGTCTTTGACCTCGTGAACAAATTCCGAAATTTGCCCTAGGTTTTGGCCGTTCTCGTTTCGCATCTGTTCAATGGGACAGGTCGGTGGCGTCAAGCCTTGTGGGATAATTGTTTGTTGGTCGTTTGCAAAGAAGCACAGGTAGTTTTTACTTCTTCTGTGTCCCTTTCCAGCTTCGAAACAACTTTAGTTACCTCAGACTTGAATTCGGACATTTCTTTGTTGACTACAGAACGGAAGGTGGATATTTTTCCGTCCAAATTTGTTAATATCACAGCTTGCGAATCAAATCGTGCATCAAACTCTGCTTAAGCAAATCCGAATTTCTCTATTTTTCCTTTTGTGAATCAAAAACGCTTGTTTAATTCCAGAAATTGCTGGCTTGATTCCTGTTTTTGTGAATTAATTTGAATTCTTAATTCCTCTTTTTGTGAATCGAACCGTGCATCAAAACGCTTGTTTAATTCCAAAATTGCTGGCTTGATTGTTGGCTTAAATCTGCTTTAGTTGTTGATTCGATTGCCCTATAGCAGCCATCAACATGTTTAGCATTTGTGTGATAGGAGTGGTGATTCTACAGGAATTTGTGTCATTTGTTGCGTCTGTTCTGAATGTGTGAGCGTATTCTGTGTCATCTCACTGACAGGTGAAGGAAAATTTTCCATATCTTCCTGTGGCGACAAAGTAGACTGCGAACTATATGAGTGGGTCGGAACTTCAGAAATTGCGTGCCCTCGCCTACAGCCAATATTTCGCTTTGTTCCGTTAACTGAACCTGATCGTTCATGATTTCGGGAGATTTTTGCCTATCAGACTGATCTTCCATATCGAAATCTTTTATCGTACGAGATCGTAGCTTCATATGAACACACAACGAATGAATTTACACCGCAATTGTGTAATGACGAAATCTAGATTCACTAACAACAAAAATACCGTGAATTTCAATACACACAAATACATATACCCCCCCCCACACAAAAATACAGCAAGAGAAAAGCAACGAGGAATCATGCAACACAACACCATGAAAGCAGACTTACTTTCAAAACACATGGGCAAAACATGCGTGTCTTTAATTTTCTTAACAGCTACCATGCATTAAGAAATCAACACTGACGTTACTCATTTAAAAATATTAAACTGATCACAAAATTGTTACAATACAAAGTGTATTGCATCTCAATTGAAGTACACAAATGAACTTCCTTTTAATGCGTTGAAACAAAATAAATTTTATGCATTGAAACAAAATGAACTTTATGCATTAAAATATAAGTGAAACATCAAAATAAATCTTGTATGAATATCTATTGACTACAAGAATGATAAAACGCCAAAAGCCATGTGCAACATTCCATGAAACTTTCTGAATTTGGCTCCAAATAGTATTAATTGAATTATGCCACCAAGTTCGCAGACATTAAGTAGTAATGTCTCATCTGGCACCAGCGTTGGGCGACATTATGTGGTGGATGCCTTGGTGGGCAAACCACGTACAATTATCTTTCATACCTTTATGATTAATAATTGTGGATTTTTAATTTAATTTTTATGAAGGAGTGAAAATTTATTAATTTGCAAGAATTCGACGTTAGTTGGAATTCAGGAAAATTGTCACAATATGAAATTTATTTTCTTATCACTGGCGATTCAAAGTCCGAGCGAATTTACCGTTAACATTAACACAAATTGGCAAAGTCATAAAAGCAACGCTCAGAGTTACAATTAGCCGTCATGAGCAAGCAAAAAATTATATATTTACTTTTAAATATCTCAGAATCAAAATGCAAGAAATAATGACAATTGGAAACAATAAAAAATACAAGTTATGACGACCTCAGACAAAGGTATCATAATACTGTGACTTTACAGTTAAATAACTAGTTCTGGCAAATTATGCCGCTAGCTCAGGGGTTTTTACAATTACACAGTTGAGAACATGGATCTATCCTCTCAAAGTCGTTTACGGGTTCTGTTTCACGGAATGCACAATCAGATGGCTTGGTCGTAATAAGTTACCATTGTAGTCCTGCGTCTGATGTCTGCGGTGACTGTAGCGGACCCACGATATGTGAGATTATCTCACAAGTCGGCTATAGGCATCTCTGGTCTGACAATGCGCATCATCGCATTACCGGCTGTGTTGCTGTGATAAGCTTGCTCCAGCAAGCAAGCTGGCAGCCAGAAATCGTACAACGGCAGCTTTTGGTGAAAGAAGTCAACTTTCCAAGTCACCTCAGACTAGACTCGCATAGCTTGGGACTCGAAGATAGAAGTTACAATGCCAGCTCCTCGCTCTTCGGTCCACGAGGAAACTTCTCGCTCCGCCCCTTTGCAGTCTCGAAGCCACATACAACAAAAATTCCCAGGGTTTTGAGTTATACGCTCATTTTGATGGATCTTCAGGTCGGCACCTAATGTCACGTGATATCCTCGATATGTGATTTGGCCAGAGTATCTGACAGAGGTCGGACATATTCGGCTAAGTTCGCCGGGGTGAGAGGGACATTCGGGTCTCGGACGGCAGGCTTTTCCCGCCGGGCGAGTGACGTTGTTGACCGCCCATCCCCAGGGAGCAGAGTGGGTGGTTGGGCAAATCCCAAATCCGCGACTTCTGTCGCCAAGGCTCGGGAACACCAAGATTAGTTTCAAGCCTACATAGCTCAATAACTCTGTTAATATTCGCTTTACCAAGATACACTGTATAAGTTCATCATTTCATTACAGTCTTCACTTGGAATCTTGCGTACTTTATAAAATACAACAAAAATTTATTTAGGTGGTCGCCCAAGATTTATGTAAATTATCTTATATTATTACATATATAATAAAAATGCACCTTGTAACGTGGCGACAGCGCGGCTCGTTACAAGGACGTGAGTTGTAAGGGGTATGTTGATATAAAAAGGTTAGCACAAGATATGAAGGGATTGCATCAAACCAGTAGAGAGACTAATAACAGCAAAAAAAAAAAAAAAAAAAAAAAAAAAGGTTTGTCAATTATAAAGTGAATATATTTTCAATTTTACAGAATCAATTTTAAATGAAAAGCATCAATAAACTAATTACTTTATTAAAAGGTCCCACTGCGTCAATAATTGATAGAGCAGTTTAATGATGTAGCAATCATTGAAACGACGCGATTACCCGCGCGATGTTTGAATAAGTGGTGACCTCCCAACTAGCTCTGTTTAATTACGCCAAACAATCGCCCTAAATAAATCTCTAGGGCAAGGTGGTCTCACGGGGTAAGTATTACACTTCGCATCTGCGCCATTTGCAGACGCGATAACGGTTAGGAGCGTGTGAAAGATAATTTTCGTAGGTTAGTTATACGCTCGTTAGTTAGCTGTTTTAGAGGTCATAATCGGTTTCCATTGCTCACTCGTTAAGACAGAAGTTGTTTGCAGTCCCATGAAGAATCCTTACAGCTTGCAGCAGACGCTGCTCTTAACATTAAAATTCTGTCTTCCTAATTCTGGAAGCTGCACTGTAGGGTGTGCTCAAAGGGATGTATAACCTCAATAACAGTACTGAGAAGCTATAGGCCGTTCTGTCATGGACGGTCACCTCGGCATAGCTGGTTGTCGTGCGGGTTATTTACCCACCGCTGCTATTAACCTGAAAAATTTACTGGACTTAATTTCTCATACATCGTTCAGTGTGGTTAGTATAGCAGATGAGCGATCCATAACATAGGAGTTAAGGCGTTTGTTTTTAAAATTCAGAGACTTAGGCTCAAACGTTGATGATACTAAATACACCCGGACACACCGTGGTTTAAATTCAAAGTTAAAAAAAACCTAAACATTTTTTACCAAGTCGTAAGAGTAAACGATATTTTATAAAACTATTATGGTGTTATGTATTTTTGGAGTATTAGTTGAGTGTTTATGAAGTG
>JARYHS010009186.1:198576600-198691017 GCA_031002005.1 Vandiemenella viatica
GAATTTTGCTTTGGAACATATCTGCCCTGATACAATTTTATTCTCGCTTGGTTTTGGATCTTGCTAGACCAGAATGTTTCAAGAAACACTTTCCGAAACTCGTCGTATGACATTTCCGGTTCGCAAGTGATTTGAAACCAAAGACGGTCGGCTTCTGATAATGACTGCTCAACCAGGATCAGCTTCATCGCTTCGGGAACCCCTTTTATATGAAAGTACCTCTCCATTTCAGCGAGGTATGCTTTCGGATTAATGTCTTTACGGGATCCGAAATATGGGAGCTTTAATTCAATATGGGCAGCTGCGTAATACATGCCACTACCTTGAATTTGAACATTGCCGGCATTAGAACTACTTAGTTCTTTCATTCTAGTTTCTAGCCGTAAGAGCTTAGAACTAGTGGCTTCCGACAGTTCGTCCTGTGACAATTTTAATTCGTTTTGTGCCGTCTTAACGAGTTCGATCGAACTTGCTACGGCAGTCACCTCCGAGTCAAGTTTTCGGATGTTTTGTTCAGTAAGGTCTTTAACCTTGTGAACAAATTCCGAAATTTGTCCTAGGTTTTGGCCGTTCTCGTTTCGCATCTGTTCAATGGACAGGTCGGTGGCGTCAAGTCTTTGGATAATTGTTTGTTGGCCGTTGCAAAGAAGCACAGGTAGTTCTTACTTCTTCCGTACCCTTTTCCAGCTTAGAAAACATTTTTAGCTATCTCAGACTTGAATTCAGATATTTCTTTTGTGACCTCAGAACGTAAGGTGGATAATTTTTCGTCCAAGTTTGTTAATATCGCAGCTTGCGAATCAAAAACTCTGCCTAAGCAATCCGAATTTCTCTTATTTTCCTCCTTTTGTGAATCAAGTTGTTGGCTCAGGGAAATCCGAACGCTTGTTTAATTCCAGAAATTGCTGGGCTACTTTTCCTGGCTCGGGTGCTCTATTGCAGCCATCACATGTTTAGTATTTGATGTGATGAGATGGGTGGTGATTCTACAGGAATTTGGGTCATTTGTTGTGTCTGTTCTGAATGTGCGGGAGTATTCTGTGTCGTCTCACCGACAGGTGAAGGAAAATTTTCCATATCTTCCTGTGGCGACAAAAGTAGACTGCGAACTATATGAGTGGGTCGGAACTTCAGAAATTGCGTTGCCCCTCGCCTGCAGCCAATATTTCGCTTTCTGTTAACTGAACCTCGTTCATGATTTCGGGAGATTTTTGCCTATCAGACTGATCTTCCATATCGAAGTCTTTTATCGTACGAGATCGTAGCTTCATATGAACACACAAACAATGAATTTACACCGCAATTGTGCAATGACGAAATCTAAATTCACTAGCAACAAAAATACCGCGAATTTCAATACACACAAATACATATACCCCTCCAAAATACAGCAAGAGAAAAGCAACGATGAATCATGCAACACAACACCATGAAAGCAGACTTACTTTCAAACACATGGGCAAAACATGCGTGTCTTTAATTTTCTTAGCAGCTACCATGCATTAAGAAATCAACACTGAAGTTACTCATTTAAAAATTTGAAAAATGATCACAAAATTGTTACAATACAAAGTGTATTGCATCTCAATTGAAATACACAAATGAACTTCTTTTTAATGCGTTGAAACAAAATAAATTTTATGCATTGAAACAAAATGAACTTTATGCATTAAAATATAAGTGAAACATCAAAATAAAATCTTGTATGAATTTCTATTGACTACAAGAATGATAAAACAGCCAAAAAACCATGTGCAACATTCCATGAAACTTTCTGAATTTGGGCTCCAAATTGTATTGATTTGAATTAGTGCCACCAAGTTCGCAGACATTAAGTAGTAATGTCTCATCTGGCACCAGCGTTGGGCGACATTTTGTGGTAGGTGCCTTGGTGGGCAAACCACATTACAATTATCTTTCATACCTTTATGATTAATAATTGTGGATTTTTAATTTTAATTTTTATGAAGGAGTGAAAATTTACTAATTATGCAAGAATCTCGACGTTAGTTGGAATTTAGGAAAAATTGTCACAATATGACAGTTATTTTCTTATCACTGGCGATTACAAGTCTGAGCGAATTTACCGTTAACATTAACACAAATTGGCAAAATCATAAAAGCAACGCCCAGAGTTACAATTAGCCGTCATGAGCAAGCAAACAATTGTATATTTACTTTTTAAATATCTCAGAATCAAAATGCAAGAAATAATGACAACTGGAAACAATGAAAAATACAAGTTATGACTACCTCAGACAAAGGCATCATAATACTGTGACTTTACAGTTAAAAAGAAAATCATGGGCGCCAGAATGAACAATATATCATTCGAAAATAACTAGTTCTGGCAAATTATGCCGCTAGCTCAGGGGTTTTTACAATTACAAAGTGAGAAAATGGACCTATCCTCTCAAAGTCGCTTACGGGTTCTGTTTCACGGAATGCACAATCACATGGCTTGGTCGTAATCAATTACCATTGTAGTTCTGCGTCTGATGTCTGTGATGAGTGTAGCGGACCCACGGTATGTGAGATTATCTCACAAGTCGGCTATAGGCATCTCTGGTCTGGCAATGCGCATCATCGCATTACCGGCTGTGTTGCGGTGATAACCTTGCTCCAGCAAGGCAAGCTGCGGTTAGCGAAAGAAGTCAACTTTCCAAGTCAACCTCAGACTGGTGCGATCGAAGTTAGAATCTAGAATGTCAGCTCCTCGCTCTTCGGTCCACGAGGAAACTTCTTGCTCCGCCCATTTGTAGTCTCGAAGCTCACATACAACAAAAATTCCCAGGATTTTGAGTTATACGCTCATTTTGATTGGACCTTCAGGTCGGCACCTAATGTCACGTGATATCCTCGATATGTGATTTGGCCAAAGAATCCAACAGAGGTCGGACATATTCGCTAAGTTCGCCGGGGAGAGAGAACATTCGGGTTTCGGACGGCAGGGCTTTTCCCGCTCGGTGAGTGACCCATCCCCAGGGAGCAGTGTGTGTGGTCTGGCAAATCCCAAATCCGCGACGTGCTGTCGCCATGGCTCGGAAAGACCAAGATTAGCTTCAAGCCTACATAGCTCAATAACTCTTTAATATTCGCTTTGCTACGATATACTGTATAAGTTCACCATTTCATTACAGTCCTCACTTGGAATCTTGCGTACTTTATAAAATTACAACAAAAATCTATTCACGTGGTCGCCCAAGATTTATGTAAATTACTCTTATATTATTACATATATAATAAAAATGCACCTTGTAACGTGGCGACAGCGCGGCTCGTTACCAGTAGGTATTTAAACGTACCTGTACGTCAAAAAAGAATCTCTCTGAACGACTGTACCATTAACGCAAGCGTCAACAAACCTGTTGATGAGCTTACTATCAACCTCTAATGAGTCTCCATGAACTTTCATAGCTCACGTAACATCTCTACAAATATATAATATTTTAAGAACTTTTATAAGTTAATAAACTCCTCATAACAATTTTTATTGTTTCTGCTTTGGAGTACCGTTTGATGGTCACTTCAGGTCATTACCAAGAGATTTTATTATTTTTCTTAATTGTTACAATACGATTTACATTTCATCCACTTGAGCATTTTGTTGTTTGTGGAAATATTTCAAATGGTCATTTACACTAATTTTCTGGTTTAACATTCATTATTTGTAAAATGAAATAATTGTTTCATAAAGGATACTTTTTGTTGTTATTATTCCACAATATACAGTATTGTTTAATATTATGACTCACTCAAGTATAATACGTTCTTATTAATCTTCGTTATGATATGTTTAAGAAGACAATTTAACGACAGCTATGTTTTATGTTCCTGCATGATTGTGGGGACAAATGTCACAAAGAATGTTTAAATTTTCCTGTGGTGCCAAGCGTCTGCTGCATGTATTATTCATTTAAAATTATCAATTAACTACCTAAAGTTGAATCATTTCCAGATGCAAAAACTACGAAGCATAATGAAACTAAAAATTCCCTTTCATTTTTCTACAGATATTCACCTACCGGGTGTTTAAAAAATGACCGGTATATTTGAAAAATCAATAAAAAATAAACGGGCAGCGACAGAAATACACCGGTTGTTGCTTGGGACCAAAGTAAATTTTCAGGCAGACAAACTTTCGAAATTAGTTACAATTTTCAACAACAGATGGCGCTGCAGGAGATTTGAAAGATATAGATGATCGTGTGATTGCTTTGGGCTAATCCACACATACAGGAAGCGGCGTGGATTGGCCTCCCTATTCGCCAGATCTGAACCCCTATGACTTCTTTCTGTGGGGACACTTGAAAGACCAGGTGCAGAGCCAAAATCCAGAAACAATTGAACAACTGAAGCAGTACATCTCTTTTGCATGTGAAGCCATCTCGCCTGACACGTTTACAAAGGTTTCTGGTAATTTCATTCAGAGACTACGCCATATTATTGCTGCGCATGGTGGATATGTGGAAAATATCGTACTTTAGATTTTTCCAGACTACAGCGACATCTGATGTTGAAAATTGTAACTAATTTCGAAAGTTTGTCTGCCTGAAAATTTACTGTTGTCCCAAGCATGTTGCAACAAACGGTGTATTTCTATCGCTGCCCGTTTAGTTTTTATTGATTTTTCAAATATACCGGTCATTTTTGAAACACACTGTATGTAGCTCATTAGGTAAACTTTCTTTCCCACCCTTTTCTTTTTTGTGTATGGCCTTACACACCTCTTATTTCGAGGTCATTAGAAGTAGGAAAGGACTGGAGGGTTTGAAGGAACCTTCTCGGCGTGATTTCGAGAAATTATGGAAAACCCAAATTGAATGGCAGAAAAAAATAATCTGAAATTCAATTTTATCTTTTACAATCTTGAATCAATTAGACTTTGTAAAAGTGACAGAAAAGCGAAGGATTCTTTTTTTTAATTTCTCAAAACCTATTTAGACTATAAACCTAACATGAATCTTTTAGATAGTAACGTTCATTTAAAATTATTCAGTAATAGGACAATACTGGATGTTTTAAACATTTAGAATTTAATATCAAACTGCAAGTCCTAATTCTATGAAACTCAGCAATGCTATTTCACTTATTATGCCTTCGCTACAAAGAAAATACAATTTTATCAGGCATGCTACATTGGTAGTGTTAAGAGCTATGAGCTGTCTATGTTATTGACAAACTAGGAAAAACAGATATTAATTTCGTAAAAAATTCGGTAAATTTATCTTTTCAACAATGTCCAGTTGTAACTGCGTCTGTTTAGGTGGCCAAGAACTGAACAGGTCTGAAGACAAAACAACCGCTGAATCAGAAATGTATCAGCGTTTTGAAAGCTCACGATTAGGCAACCATAAACGAAATTTCTGTGTGAGATATGCATTATTCTCAAATATCTCTTACTAGAACGATCGGTCTGTATTTCAGACGCTTGCTTTCAAAGGTTTCAGGTCCGGCCCCGGTTCAAATCCCGATGGACACAGGAATTTTTAAAAGTTGTGTTTGAGCATAAGAGCTTCGCCTAGACGTTCCGCGATTCGGGTTAAATTGTAGGACCCAGAGAATAGAGAGGAACTGGCCGTCCTACCTCTGACACAGTGGCTAAGTATGCCTCCTTCAGGAGGAATCAACCCATCTTTGGGATGTGAACTATGTCAGGTTTATTATCACTATCACTAAGAGACGTGACACGGAAATATTGTGACAAGTCGAAAGTGACGCAAAACCATTAATAACGTCGATACCATCCTTTTTTTAATGTTTTGTATGCAGCTTTTATGGGTTTCTTGGGTTTTATGAGTTTTATTTAATACGGCGTGTAAAATATACCTTAGTGCAGTTCTGCTGTTGAAGATAGCGGAAGTATGTCCACCTAAATGTCGGAATTACGTACTAAGACCCGGAGCCACCCGAATAGTCCAGAAACTAATATTTTTTTATGCCTCAATGTTGGCCGTAAAAGTACCTGACATTACTAAGGAAGTAAAAATTGTATTTAACAGGCACTCTGTCTGATACGCCCGGTCGTCAGAATAGAGATGCAGCTTCATCGTAAAGACTTGAATGCGGTCGTTTCAGCTCGTTGGAAATGGCATCGTAAACGTCATCCATTTTAACATAAATCTTGTCAGAAGTTAAGAGGCTCTGGAAATTCAACGACTGCTCCGCTACTGTCCCAACCGCTGACATTTGATCCATGCTGCTGTTATGAGTGTTTATGACACTCGGCTAACCTGCAGTAGTAAAATCACAACATGACGACCCCTCCGAACCTCTTTCGCTTATTTGTACCCTTCTTGACAGCTAGGAATTCAAGACTTGTAGCAGCAGTATATATTTCAAAGCTACTTCCTATACATACAACTTGTATTGAAAACATCTTAAAAATTAATTTCCTCTTAACTTGCAATAGGGATGATATAAAACGTTTTTAAATATTTGCTAACAATTTTTTTTTTTTATCGCTTTATGCTTCGTCGATGGCGGTGTCAAGGAAAGAGAAGGATTTCAGCTTTTTGAAGGAACTATCCCGGTTTGCTTGGAGTGATTATAAGAAACCATGGAAAACCGAAGTGTGGATTGCCGGACGAGGATTTGATCTCCCGATTGAGAGTTTAAAGCGTTATCGGTCACTCACCTTGCTTGGTTCCTGAAAAATTAAAATAACGAAATATTTTCACATACATAAACTTCATATGCACACATTAAACTAGATGAGTTTCAGTTGAATGTGTAACAGTTAAATTAAATTCTTTTATGAGAAACCGAGCGTGACGGATGAGCGGTAATACTATGTCCTCGCATTCGGCAGGGTGCGGGTTTGAATCCTCGTCCGGCCATCCAGATTTGGGTTTTCCATGATTTTCTCAAATCACTCCAGACGAATTCCTGCATGGTTCCTTTATCAAATCTATGGCCAAATTCCTTCCCGTTCATTTCCTGCCTCTAATGACCTCAACGAGGCGTAAAACCGTAAAGGAAAAAAAATATGAGAAAAATTTCTAATGTTTGGTTCCAAAAAACGAAAAAAATTATTATTCAACAAACTGTTTAGATTCTATAACCATATTAACAAACTCTTACGAGTTAATAATATTGGAAATTTAAAGAAAAATGAAAGAAATACAAAAGTAAAAGAAATAATTTCAGTATGCAGATTAAATTCTAATAAGATTAATCCAAAATTGAGTCACCTGCACAATCATAGCGTATTGAACCTAAGGAAATGATACGAGAGGGAAAACAGTAAGGTGATTTTTACTGTTGTAGTGTAACCGTAATAATGTTGCAGTTGGACAGCTATGTAGGTCTACGTTTTGGCGTTTTGAATGACGAAGGTATCCTTAGCAATACCTGCCAACGCTACAGGTTTTAACTATTACGAAACATCTGTATAAGAAGCGCTGGCTGGATACCTTGCGACTAATCAATGGCTCACCTGAAGATCCACAAGACCGGATTTTATGGAAGAAGAAGTCAAATAAAGCAGGCATTGCAATGCGGGGTAATACTAGAAAGAAGAAAATGCGGCAAACTTTAAGAATGAACCAGGTTTTGAAGATTGCAAGCAACTGTGAAAGATCACATATGACCGTGATTTTGCTTATTGTTACCTATACATCAGACAATTACTGTATTTCGGAATATTATCACTAGAATACAATAATGATACAATGAACATATTTTTATATATACCGGCCGTGGCAAAGAGCCAAATGCAAAAATAAAATGCGACATCGGCAGCAACAGTTCGGAGACACCAGTATCTTGCCAAACCGGTGGAGCTGCCCATCGCGTGCAGGTTAGAGGAAGTACTCCAGAAGCCCACGCGATTCTGAGAGGAATCAACAGCATGCACGAACTAACGTCATAATTTGTCATCGTCACTTCAGAGAATTCGTAATGGTACCGTCTGAAGAGTGTGAGAAAAGTTGGGGAAGGAATATTACATTAATCGAGTTCCACATAGATCATCGTTAGCAGATATTGTGACTAAATTAAAATACCCTTTCCTCCTCTGAACAACAAACTAAACAAATCAAAAATTTTCATGTCGGGCGTACTTATCGTTCAATAGCTTTTATATCATGACTACGCTAATGTTCCGCTAATACTTTCATACGAACACACAGCTCTACAATCAGGATACCAAATATATTAGAGGTCAGAAACACAAGGTTCAAAGCACAAAACAAGTAACTTAACAGGCAAGTCAATTGTATTCACGTCATCTAACAAATAAGATCAACTATTTATTTATATTGAAGACGAAACTTTTTGTAACAAAAGCTTTTTTTTTTTAATTTGATAAGAACTCTCCCAACATCGCCCTCCTTTTAGCTCAGGTACGGAAACTAAAATTAAGTTTGTTGGTAATTTGAAAACCATTTCAATATGTCTTATCTAAAATAAACACCACTGCAAGTCCTTATTAATTGGCAACATGGTGATTGTTTTTATATTTTATTTTTCTTTATTTTTCAACCGTATTGTTTGAAAAATTAGAGGGAGAACAGGCTCGCATTCTTAATCACTTTAACAGCTCATATCTCCTAAAATAAAATAATAAATAATTGAAAACAACGTGGAATGTATTTTAATCCCTATTCAACAATAACTAACAAAGCAGGTGGGAAAAATGTTGATTTTTGTGTAACATGTATGGGGAAGTACCCGAAAAAATATATGTATATCTCCTTTGTGGTATTACACTTCGTCGACATCAAGGTCGTTAGAGGTGGGAAAGGAATGGAGACAAGGAATGGGAAGGAAATCATCCAAGGCGTTTTGAAGGAACAATAGGACATTAAGCATGAGTGATTTTGGGAAACCTTGTAAAACCGCAATATGTATGGCCGTTAGGAGATTCGAACACATGTCCTCCTGAATCCCAGGCTCGAGCTTTACCACTCACCCACTGTGTCCGGTAAAAAAATATAGCATGATTATTTGTTTATGGAATTGTTTTGTACTCAATAAAACACAAGTTGTTGCAGAATTTCATCATTAAAAAAGTAAAATTGGCCGAATTATGAGGTTGACCATCTTTAGACATACAGTACATGACGAAAGTATATCTGAATTTCATTTTTGCCAGTTTGGCTTCGGTGAGCAAAACATCGGTACTAATAAATCTGTCTTTCATATTCTCAGGCTTATTTATTTGTTAGTAAAAAATAACTTTAAAGAGAAGTGGAAAACACAAATCAGTTACTGACTGATTTTGAATTGTTAATAACGAAAATTCCTGAGACAAAAGATACCGGTATCTGGAAAACTGGGCGTAGAAAATAATCAATGCAAAATAATTTTGCAAACAACATATGGAATTTTTCATATAATTGGAAACAGGCACACTAAAAGATGTAAATTTATATATATATCCTTGAAGAACGAAGGGTGTATCATTCTCCGTAATTTCGTTAGCCACAGAGCGTTCCTCTACTGCGATACTTACACCTGAATCGTGTAGCCTTTCCGGAATACTAATATGTTTTGTTCTCATGTTTCTCTAGAACACGGTCTGCAGCGCAGTCTTCGGATGCAAAAGGTCCGTCATAATCGATATTTATACTGTGCAACCTTTTGCTTTTTTGTCAGCACGCTTCCGCGATATGGCGGTTGCTTTTATGACCAGATTCCGGTGGCTGTTCCGAGCCTCAACCGGTCCTTGGACCACCAGCGGTGGACTGTTTAATTGCGAACAACACCTGCGATCACAGACGCTAAGGATTAAGCGAAAAAAAAGCACCGTTACAAAATTTTACACTTCCCACCATCACGTACACATTTCGAATTTGAATATATCTTTGTGACCTTTCCTTTCATGTTTGAGATATCAGATGTTACCAATGAAAGAGTAGTCTCTAGCAAGAAACAAATACTCTTTATTTAACTTTAAAATTGCGCTTCACCAGTAACTTTAGTTTTAAATTTCCGCTTCATGCTCTTGGTAACCGCTAACATAAATAGCGCTGCGAACGAACTTTACATTGGAATAGAAGAAGAAAGGAAACTTCTAAAAGAACTAATAAAGTCCTAAGAAATTTTTTTGCTCTTATTCACTTTAAAAAGTATATTTCCAGCAATTCCTTTCTTGTAGAAAACTTTCTTTTTGTGTTTTCCAGAACAACTCAAGAGATTAGTCCAATTCATCTGCAAAATTTCACCGGTTATTTATAGTAATAGGTTTAACGTATCGTATAAAACATATTATTTATGATTCAGTTATGAATTAGTTTCGGTACTCACCATAGTGACAGGCTTATATTTCCAAAAATCATCTTTGTTTTAGTGGCCTGTCAGATCTGCTTAAATAGTCGTTGGTTAATTACTTTACAGTTGCTTAGTAAAAATTAAATGGGAACTCAGTTCTAAGCGCATCATCTTTCAGATATTGTAATACCATAGTGCTAACTTAAGAATCGGAGATCTTGGCCAATAGCGCAAAACACGATATCCATCTTACAGCATATGATCCAATGCTAGAAGCTATACAACAACAATAAAAAGCTTGAGAAAAAGTGTATTTACTTGTAATAACTCCCAGTAGGTAACCACAAATGATAATAGGTTAACATTTCACTTGTAACAAATTTTTTCTTCAATTTCGAGCAGTTACATCATCATTTTATTTTCAGGAACAAAAATACGACGTAAGACTATTATTCCATCCTACGATTCTGTCTTCCTTGCCGTGAGTGGTGGGTGAGTGGTAACTCCCTGGCCTCTCATTCGGGAGGACACGGGTGTGAATCCCCGTCCAGGTTTGGATTTATTTCCCCAAACCACTCTAGGTTCCTTCAAAAGGTCCTGGTCGAATTTTTTCCTCTTCCTTACCCCTTGAGCTTTCCCACCTCTAATGACCTCGACGTTAATGAGGCGTAAAAGAAGTGTCTTCCTTAAAATGTAGAGGATAAAGCTGAGGGTTATTAACTCAAGGCTTAATGTCTTGCGGAGAGTTAAGGTGACTTCAGGTTAATGCTTCTTTGAGGGTGTTCGTATACTTGAACCCAGGACTTCAAGCTGAAATTCGATCTCAGAACACATGCCATCAATAATCTAACCACTCACTGAACTGAGGTTTTCACCTGGATACAGCTGCCATAGTGTTTTAGCGATGTTACAGTTACGTCTGACAGACCCTATCAACACTGTGAGTCTTAAGACAGTACTTAAGCTAAATCTTGATATAGTGGAGTGCAAAGTAAAATCAACTGTATATTGTTCATTCTCCATCGAACTTCTGCTGGTAGCTTTTCTTATTACCTTATTACCGTTGCTCGTGTACTAACCCTGCCAGTGGCATTTCGTTCGGTAGTAAACTGCCGTCAAGCAGTGGACCGATAAATATTTCGCTTTTATAGCCACCGATACGGCGCCACCAAAACAGGTTCGGCTCATTCCAAAAGCCCCGCGAGAGTGTTCCCCAGTGCTAACAGGCTGTGTAAGTGACACCTACGCGTGCGTTGCATTCTTACCAGCTGAGAGCATCGATGCAATCTTAACGTCTCACTCAACGGGAAAGTTGTCAAATGCAGGATCAGTGGACTGAAGACATTCAAACGCTTCACCACAGTGAAAATTACTCGATTTGAATCCAGTTCTTGCCGTCTGTGGTGGTCAAAGAATATATTACTATTTCTTCGCATACGATGTTAAATAATAAAAACAGCAGTTGTGCAAATTTATTATTTGGAGATTCCATTCAAGCTACCTACTGTGAGTTCTCTCTACGCCTTTTAATTCGAGCTATTTGGCGGGAGTTTTGTGTATGTGTTTGATTGTTGACAACGCCATTGCGGGAAAAACCTTATTTGTGTGAGATACTGTCGTTTATCTCCCCCATCAGTGCGTCTTACGATCATTTAATCGATTATTTGACCACACTATTATGTATTATTTATTTCATAATAACTTTACAAATTCAAGTAAATGTGACAGCAGAGTAGGTGAAGTACATTTAAACAAGAAATATTTAATAGAATCGGACAACCAGACGTTTTTCTTTCTATTGTCAATCAATTATCACTTAAGTTAGGGGGTCAGGGATTGGAATAAGTTACCAAGAGAAATAATGAATAATTTACAAAAATTTAAAGTTGAAAAATTCGTAATGTTAGCTGGGTACAGGAAAGGGAAAAATGGGTATTTACGAAGGTTGCCACCGGGGCTCTATCGCAGTTAAATTAAATTAAACTTATCGTAACGTTTCTTTGCCACGATAACTTAGTCGATAGTGATTCCATTCTCATTAAACTTTGTTATTTACCAGTTTCTAGAAAGTTTTTTTTAGTGTTTTTCTTAAGAGAATCAGATTTTTGATTAGGCACCAACATTCTCATTACAATGTTTAAGAATATTATTTGATATTTCATATGACAGTTTAATGTGTCAGACATAAATGTGCATTATGATTTAAGGTCTTATCAAAAATTCGAAATATTAACTTCTTAAATTGCTTACACGTCTGTTTAAAAAATGTTGATTACGCCATTGTTTATAATGGACGTTTATTAGACAGTATCACAACTTTTCTGGAAATAAGAAATTAAACAAGTATTATTCTTTTGTCTACTAAAGCTGTGCATAGGCTAATTATTTAGTTCGCCTGAGACTTCATAAGCTGCTCACAAACACCCTCAGAAAACAACAAAAAAAACAGCATTTCAACAGTAAGCAAAACGCATGTCGGTGTCCAGGAAACTAGAGCTTTACGTGGAACTTCATTCAGAATTTCCATACGGTATATCGATTAACTCCAATAAAACAAAATTCGTGAATAAGTTCTAAATTCTTTGCGTCTTTTTTCACTTTTCACTGCAATTATTCTAAATTATTTACCACTTATTTCCTAAGGCTTTTAACTAAAATTAAGTGAAAAGCAGTAATCAAGGTTTTGCGACGATGGAAGTCTGTTTCTGAGAATCGTCGGTCCCTCGACCCAGAACAGACCGGTTAGGCAACCCTGCGAAACCAACTGTTTGGCTTGCGACGTATTCAGCTGCTGTATCGCGAATGAGAATTTATCGCTAGCGTATTGTCTCCAGTAAATATACCGATTATTAATTTGAAATAACATCAATAAAAATTATATCTTTTTGTTGTTTATTAATTCGTCTCTCTTATCGTTTTAAAAATTTTAGTCTGTTGTTAGTAACTTTTTGTGGGATTTTTTCACCATTTCCGGTTTAGTTCTGTCGGACATGGTCAGCTGGTAATCAATGTATAATGGTGAAATAACAACGTTTAACCTTGTATTCATGCATAAGGCTCAACTGATATCATTGGCAAAATGGTTAACATAACTGATTTTTAGCTGTTTGTTGTATTTATTATTTGTCCGAATTTGACGATCTTGAGGTTTCACTGCAATTATGTGAGGTTTACCATCAACCCAACAGCATAAGGCGATAAGCGAAATAAAGAAACGTTTAATTACAATGAAAGTGCTTTGTGAAACATGAGATTATTTGTCGGCTAAAATATAGTTGATCGACTCTGTTAGTGTGATTTTATCATGAGCCACCGTACAAATTAATTTTGTCAGATATTATAATGTGGATAAAGTAAGTGGAAAAGAAAGATTATTAACAAAAAGTATTATCAATGCTTAATAATGTTGTTAGTATTCTTCTTTTACCTGTATAAAATATTGATTCCGGTTTTTGTTTCTTTATATTGGTTTACTTTCCTTTTAAAACCGAAAAAGCCTATGTATCACGTATCAGGAATAATAAATAAACCAAGCAATAAGGTAAATAAATGTAAATGAACAAAGAAAAGTGATTAATCTATTTTTTTCCATTTTAAATTGACTTTATACCCTGTTTCCTTGGGAATTGCATTCAGAAACATTTAACACTTTTTATGTGTTTGTATTTGCATTGAAGACGGAAGAAGGTTGTTTTTTTCCTTGTAGCTTTACGCTTCGTTGTCCTCGATGTCATTAGAGGCGGGAAACGACTGGGGACAATGAACGGGAAGGAATTCTGCCATGGGCTTTTGAAGGAAGCATCCCCCCATTCGCATGGAGTGATTTTGGGAACAATGGAAACACCAAATCTGGATGCCCGGATGGGTATTCGAACTGGCGTCCTCCCGAATGCGAGGTCAGAGCGTTAACCACTCACTCACCAAACTCGGTACGCATGAAGGGCTTTACTTTATGCCCTAGCAATTTATTGGATGTCATAGTGTTTCGGGGAACAAAGATCGTAAATTCTAAACATCGAAAAAATACGGGAAAATATTCATCGTTAAATGGCAAAACTGTGATTTATGAAAACCAAACATTAAGTATTTCAAATGATAAAATGTTTCCTTTTGGACAAAAGATTGGTGTCTTGATTTAAAGTTATATATCTAGACACGCGCAGCTAAACCAGTTCTAACGATAATAATACAGAGCATAATATTTGACATACGATAAACGGGAGACAAGCGCCTACAATCATTAGCAAGCTATTTTTAAATTTTGGCTGATTATGAAACATTTCTGATTATATAGGATTTAATCCATTAGAATTATTTATCAAAAGAGCGGTTTGAAAACGTAATTCAATTACCCACTACATAAAGTTTGTGAAAGCCAGACGGAAACATAAAACCCAACAACAAACCGTTGATCACTGCGCCAGACGCGAGTTATAAGAGGCTTATCCAATTATAACTGCGACGCTTAAGCTTAGTCGTCTAGCGAACTTCAGAAAAATCGTAAAAAGATAATTAATATCATATTACGAAACAGTTGAATGGACATATCCGGCAGTAAATCTACCGTATAAGGAGATTCGTGCGAAGAGGGTGTTGTTCAACCGGTAGTATTACTATACCTGCAACGAGCTCAATGCATATATTATCAGTTTGATTCGTTCCGCTTTAACAGATGCCGTAATTTGCACATTGATGCAAACTCTTTGTATCGTTACTCCTCATAACGTGGAAATTACAGAGCCTGCTTAACGAACCAGGCTGGCACTGACAAGCCGTAAAGAAAAAAATGTGTGTTATAACAACTACAGCACGTTTTTAATGTGAATACTCCCATATTTACCTGAATATGCAGTAAAACAACAAATATTGTTTATAACTTCTGTGTAGCCTGCTAAACATTTTATTTAGGTAAACAAGAGAAACTACTCGTCAGTACGTAACTGCTACAAAACGTGTTTCAGGGTAGGTTCACAGAAGAAATAATGCCCAGGTTGATGGAGTTTGCAATCATTGTGTCCGGTTAGCCCGTAGTTCCGCCTCCCCCACACGGGTTGTTCCGACGAGCAGTGGCTCCCGAATTGCTTTCGCTCGCTCGGCTTTTTTGCTCAGTTGGTAGATCCGACTCCTGTATTTTCAGCGGGGTTTCGTTTAATCTTGTCAGCGTTCTAATTGTTCTGCTTCCACTTTTTTCCCCTTAACTCTGATATTTTCACTTTCAAAGTATCATAATTTTTCGAAATTTGCCTTTATCACTCTTTAAATTGTCTTTCAAATTGTCCGCCGTACTGCATTCCGTACAAAATGATTTCATTTTGCCTTAAATCAGATGAAAAATGAGAGATTTACTCTTGGCGTATACGGATTCAGCCCATATCGACGCCTGGACCATACCAGTAGCAACACATGGTTTTCAACGGTCAGGTTAATCTCTCAGTCCTTAAAGTAACACCTCTACTAATTTTCAAAATGGTTTGTTTAAATCTGCATGCGTTTCACTTATACTACTTCCAGTTTATTACCATTTACTTTGACATTTTCACTTTCGCACTTCCCAGATTTCCGAAATTTACTATTATCGATATGAAAATGGGCTTAAATAACCATCATAATGTATTTAGAGTGGTCTGGTGGCTCGGTGGTTAAGGTATCTGAAAGGGGATCGAAAGGTATCCGGTTCGAATCCTGTCCCGGCCCAGTTTTCGTTAGCCCTTAATTCGACCTTCATTTCTCGCACAGCTTGCTGTGTAATGTGAAGCACGCCAGAACATTTCCGTGGTTCAGATTCCACGGTAAATTGTAGGTTAGGTTAAGGCGGCTACGACAGGGGCGGAAAGCGCAGCCAAGAGAAATCCATTACGACCACACGGAATTATTATTATAATAATGTATTTCATATGAAACAGTATTACTTTGGCTCACGTCACACGACAAACAAGTGGGATCTGCCCTCTAAGACCACTCGGCATGCACTTATTTGCCTTTACATTACCTGTTCTTTCCATGCCTTTTTTCACGGACAACATTACTCCGTTGTCCTCCGCTGCGTAGTTTTTGAACATTAGTAGTTTCAAAACGGACAGTGATCAGGTTACTGGTAATTCTGGGGTATTACCCTCTACCGACCGGGGGAGACGTATTCACGTCGAAAAAATAAAAATTCCGCCTCGTTACTTTCAGATATTTCTGTTTAACTGTTGTCGGTAGGAAATATGTTGTAAACAGCTGGCTCCTCGAGGATTGAATAATATCTCGACGCGAGAAGGAATGCCGCTCGACGCCGCGTGAAATGTCCACCGTGGAGACTGACCAGTGTGATGGTCGTTGACCCCAACCCAACAGGTAGCCAGCCACTGTCGCCGCTGACGACAAGAGGAGTCGGCTAACGTTTTACAGGATCTACAGGCAATCGATTTATTCCTTAGAGAGAAATAAATCTTTAATATTGCCCTCACAGCAACAAAAAATCAGTCTAAAATCACACCATGGAACACTGAAGTTTCAGATGCCGAAAATGTTAACATCGGCTCAAATACTGACTGATTGCATTCTCTGTCTTACAAAAGAGGACAGCTCCTGTACATATTACCTTCAACCACTCCCAAGACTTTTGGTTAGATGCATGTATTCTCGTAATGAAAGCGATGAATGATTCATTACGAACACAGCGACTAGGGGTACAATCCCCTATCAAGCTAAAAAATATCGAAGACTATACGATTGAAGTGAGAATGATAATAGTAACAACAATGCGCTACCACATTACGTCTGGGAGATACAACGCGACCAGGTTGGAGTCCTGGGCCCCGTCTACAGACCACCCTGAAGTCGGTTTTATGTGGTTTCCAGTAGAAATCTAGGAGAATGCTGGGACGGTCCCAATCTCCTCCTCACAAAATTACACATTTCACAAACAAAAATACACTTATAATACAGGACACGAGTTAAACGCTTCGCAGAAAGATGTCAACACCAAAGTTCTTCCCCTCGGGTTATATGCTCCAGATCTAACAAGCTTTGTTCTAGCCATCTTATCAGTCCCTCCGTTTCCATGGTTCACACAAAGCCCTCTGAGTGATCTAACAGCTGGTATTCACGTCTCTAGTGGCCCGAATGGAGGGAAAAATAAGTAACTGAAAAAAAAAAAATAGTGATTCCTGGTGTGAGAATTGAATCTTTCCCTGCGTACAGCTGATAAAAATACTTCTCGAGTATCAGTCGTTGATGTGTTTTCGCATTAACAACTTTGACCAAACATTTCGCCTGATGAAGACAGCGCAGCTAGCTGCTGAAACGTCGTGTATGGCAGAACACCCGAGAAGAATTTTTATCAACAATTGTGAGTCCTGATTCTCTAATCCGGGGAAAATCGTATCGAATGTAATCTTGATTTCGTCGTCACTTCTTTAGATCGCATAAATTAATTCACTTCGTAATACGGTGTACATGCTCAATATGTATATGACAGCTGCGAATTAACTGCCTTAGTGAAGTAACAGTATTGACAGCTATTTTATTCCGTCACCCGTTTACGCTACACTGCTAAACGAAATCACTCCCCATCAAATGCGACAAAAGAAGTTTCATTTCAAAATAACTTCTGGAAGATCGACATCCATTTGTCCTCCTCAGCTTGCTGTCAAATGAATATTGAGAAATAAACTCGTCGGTAATTGTAATGAATTGATGTAACTTCAAGTCATCATAGTATAGCATATTCAGTTAGAGTCACTTTCCCAGGCCTTTGTTCATGTAACTTAAATCTTTTGTCTACGCGTCATGCTCCAAGGTTAATATACCTTGAAGAAGCCTCCTCCCACCATGTTCCCTTCATAGCCTTACTGTGCTGTAATGGAACAATTAAAAGAGGGTCACCCGAGTGACATGTGACCAGTAGCCAATGGGTTACGGATTCACCCTCCCCCCCCAGGCCTACGTCACGGAGTGCACTTTAGAACTGACACCCACAGAGATCGTCACCATCCATCACAGAAGCAACATCTGGACTCCACGTATGTTTGACAGGTATTGGCTAAGTGCATTCAATTAGCTATAATTTCTTTAGTAATATTCATGAATGAAGTCAGTTAATTTTATTCCGTATTTTCATGATTATTCATATGTTTGTCCCTGTATACCAATCAAGTGAATTTATTAAAGCTACTTGATCTTTCTCTCGCTAATTATAAATTTATCTCCGTAGCTAGCTCTGCGCACTAGAGGAAGGTAATGCTTCGGTCATAACGACCACATATTTCAGGTAAAACTATCCCCAAAGTGGTTAATCGAAGTTAACTTTATTTTATGTGACGGAGACCGATCGATTTACTGCAGAATAAATTGACAGAAGCGTCGCTCTGACCTCACCACCTGTGCTCTAGTAAAGGATTCCAGAAAGGGATTACCGAGCTCTACTGGATTTTGTGTTGACAAAATGTTTGCTTTTAAATAACATCAAAAACTGGCTGGGAACACTTACGTTAGTTTTGAACAATATCGCTAACTTTCAACAACCTGTTTGGAATCAAACACATATTTGCTTTTCTCGTTGATGAAATATTTGAATAATATATTCCATTTTCGTGGCTATCTTTTGAATCGTGAAGCAGAGGTTTCGGCACGAAGTTCTGAAGCATGATCGACCAGCTGACTTTAATATCACTTATACAAAAGTGATCCACTGTATTGTCCTGCTTTACGTGCTAGTCCACAACAGCACTAGCTAATATAGTTAATACTGTAACAGAGATAATTCTTATCTTTTATTTTTATGTTACTTATGGGTTTATTCCGCAAATGCCTCGACGTCATTAGAGGCGGGAAAGGACTGTAAACAAGGAACAAAAGGAATTTGAAGGAACCATCGCTACATTTGACTGGAATAATTTGGGGTAATTATGGAAAACTAACATCTTGATACCCGTACGGTGATTTGAATACTCGTTCTTTGAATAGCCAGGCCCGACAGTTTGCGCTCACCCACCACGCTTAGTGAATTGGTCTTCCTTAACTTAGTACATTGGCAGAGATCAAGATTATACAGACCTTGAAACAGCATTTATTACCTCACACACTTCTCACGTTATCTTGTTTCATCGAAGCCTTCCTCTATGATTGTGGAACGTGATGTTTGATTTCTAGTAAAATTTAGTCTTGTGTTCGTGTGTATACATAAACCGATTTTGGTGATGTAATATTCGAATATCCTGTAGCATATGTGCCATGACGTGTTTGTCAGCGATATATAGAAAAAGAAGTTATAGACAAAACAGAAGCTGAGAAACACAGAAGTTTTAAAATCATTTGCTGTTAATACTCTTTCTGTTATTCGACATACCTAGACCTCTAGAGATAACGATAAACATAGAGCAATCTAATTTGATTTGAATCGCGTAGTATCAATGGCAGTTTAGTGTTTTCTCGAGTTATATAATGTTTGCTAAGAAAGGCAAGAGCGCTACAGCACCAGTAAATCCCTTGCTAAATGATATGAAGTATGAGGGATAATTTATACTATCGCAGATTGCATCCATAGTGTGGTGTTCACACATAAGTTATCTCACTGGTATAAGCATTTATGAGTAATACGTCGAAAGAGAATCATTTACTGTATGTGATTCCATTGTTTTTGAGTAAACGCCAATGATTTTGGAGCCGGTTTCCTCACGTTCTGATCCAGTTCTGTCAACAGACGAGAAAATTATGTGATAACCGTATATACGGTACGTTATCCTGCAGTTGGTCACCATGCAAGACACTATCCTGTGTGAGGTACGTGCTGCTAAGTAAACGTAAGCGCCAAGTAAATAGGTTTCTGCGAGTGGTGATATTATCTTTACTGCTTTCATACAAAGTTTTGTGAGGCTCGCAGCTGTGGTTGTTGGCTGCAGGTGTTCTATGCTTCGTCCATGACCTCCTATTCACTCAGTACCTCCATCGCGCGGCATCTAAGAGTCCTCTATTTTGAGGCACATTTTCCTGGTATGTGCTGAGACTATCACTATGGAAATTCGTATACATACTGACGTTAACTTGAAAAAAACAAAAACAATATGACGTTGACGTTTCTTATTTTAATGTTCCATATATTGTCGCTAGTTCCTTGGGATTCAGTTGTTATCTATATAAAATACTATGTTTATAGTGCACTAATATATTGAGTATTTAATTTATAAAACACAATAGATTTTTCTAAATGTTTATTACTTTTTTAACTAACAATTATTTTTATTCTGGTAACGTAAGCTCCACTGAATACATATTATCTCTAATTTAGTTTATGAGACACCATTAGGTTATAAGTTGTCATCATTTTTCCGTTACTGATTAAAGGAACGCTCTACAAAATAAAATGAATGTAAACATTTGGAAGAAATGTTTGTGGTTCAAGTGTGGTATATTGTTAATTATAATTCCTTCTTTGATGCCTCACTATCTAAATTAAATCCAATTTTTGTAAAAGTTTATATATCAAGTAGGGGTCAATTACGTGTAAATTTTGGTGAATCATGCCACAAAATTATTCCTAATCTCGATTAGTCTTATTTAATTCCAGTATTGTAATTCAAATCATTTAGGCAACTTCTAAAAAGTTACAGATCTAAAATTTGTGTAGAAAGTGTCGACACGAAGCGACGCATTCTGACACCAATAATTAGTTACAGCAGGTTGTATAGTTTATGAGATTACAGGACGGAGAAACAAACCGAAAACTTACTCAATGACATCACTGCAGAGCCATACGTTGGAACCAGCAATCAAAAGTTGGGCTCACAATCCAAAACATGGGCCTCAACTTAAAACATCTAAATAGTGACCTCTAGCATGGAATGCTACCACATTTACTGCTAGGGTAAGCCGATGTAATGTATATGAAAACGACTCAGTTTTATAGTGCTTGTTATTCGGTACTTAGACGACTTGGGTAAGGGAATAAATCAAGTCTCGAGAAAGGTAGATCCAGCCAAGTAAGGAGTGCAGAACAGGAATTTCATCAGCCTTATTCGAGGAACGAAATTTTTTCTCAAAAACATCTTTAATCAAATTGTAGCAATGTGATTAGTTCTCAGCTCCGTTAAAACTAAACTTTAATTAAATTATTTGAATAGTTTATTCGCCTAATACATTAAAGACGGTTTATCAATACGAATATGATTCTCTTGACTCCGTGTTTTGTTCTATACTCTTTGCATTTATTGTGTTTTAGTCGCTTTTCACATTCCAAGTTCTTTGTAAACTGACAGAACCCGAGGATAAGAGGATAATTGACAGCATTTAAATGTCGTAGGGCGCTACTGACCCCGCTGTCGACGCGCCCTAAAGCAACAAAAACAACAACTTAACTGTCGTTTCTGTAATTGCTTTCTAAAAATGGCTGGCAGGTAATTTTTTTATACTTAAATGGAGCCACTCTGCTCTTCTAACCATAGTCTCAAAACATCTGCTACAATGTAAAAAAAAAAAGCTTAAGTTTTGAAACGGTAATGACGTTGTGATTAACTTGATGGAATAAATGTATAAAACGAATGCCGATGTTTTTTCATTGAAAAGTGATACTGGAAACCATACAGTCTTTACCAAAATATGCTGAATAGGGAAGGTGATTATGCCAGATTCCTAATCATCATATTTTGTAATAAAGCCACTGGTTAAATCCCAAACCTCTCTGCATTATGTATGAAATGAGGGCATGACATTGAGTTGGTGTTAATTAGTAATCCACCTTCGGAGGAATAAGACTGAATGCGCCGACATCAGATTTCTCCCTTCGTTCTACTTTATACATACAGACAAATGAAGAAACTGCTCTCAACAACACTCCACACACATAAAAAACTTGCACACACAGAGGACAGGTATTAACCGTCCTGACAAAGTACGCCTCCTGCCAGAACACCAAGACATATTTTTTTCTTTTACATCCCATCAATGTCGAGATCATTAGACAAGGGAAAGAACTGTGTAAATGCAACATTAACGAATTCGGTCACGACATTTTGAAGGAACTATACAGGCATTCGTGTAATTTCGTGAAAAACATGGAAAACCTAATCTATACGGCTGGACGGGATTCGAACGTACGTCCTTCCGAATGTGAGACCCGAGAGATACCGCTCATCCACCACGCTGGTTCCTACCGTTTGGGAATGAACCAATACGCACATAAAGAAAAGTAATGTTCAGGTCGTTGATACGTACTACCTTTGTGATAGAAGTACTGTTAACTGTATTTATAAACCGAGCGTGGTGGTGTAACGGATAGCGTTCTGGCCTCGCATTCGGGAGGACGACGGTTCAAATCCCCGTCCGGGCATCCAGATTTGGGTTTTCCATGGTTTCCCAAATCACTCCAGGCAAATGCCAGGATGCTTCCTTAAAAAGGCCATGGCCGAATTCCTTCCCATTCCTTGCCCCCCATCCTTTCCCGTCTCTAAAGAGGGAAACTGTTATAAATACAGTTTAAAAAAATGTATTTATAAACGTAACTTCATCTAGTAATTTTCAGAATTCTGAAGTTACTACGTTCGTAAAGGGTCAGAACTGTATTTCTTGAATTGTGTGATACGTGGTACCATATTTAGATGCAGTACACTATATGTTACAAATTTTTTCTGAGGTTGAGGTAATCAAACCGTTATTAAGGATATACTACGTTAGAATAAAACGTGTACCGCAGTTTTACTTGCCTTAGTTAAGGCGTCGTTTTGTACGCAAACGTCGACAGATAATGCGGCAGTAAACTTGCTGGTTGATTTGCTCCCCAGGTACACTGGTGTCCGGCGCTCCGTCTGTGTTATTAACACTAAGCGTCCGCGTTAAATCATGTCGGTGCAGTAAACGCCGCGCCGCGTACCAGCTGGTAATTATCATCACTCCCGTCTGCACACTGGTGGCGCTCCATATTGAATACAATTTTTCTTTTGTTTTCATGATATTTTACAACCTGCCTCCTCGTAATCTAATAGTAAATAACTTTTGATTGGACTGAAGGAACTGAGTCACGGATTTACTCTGCCACGATGAAAGGTACGGAATCATCAGAGATAGGGATCGACAGGTGTTTTAATAACTGGCGTCAGATGGTGAGTAAATTGTAATCGGAAAAAAATACATCTCTGATTCATAGGAAACTTTAGTAAATTTATTTAGACGACTATAATGAGACACCATTGTACCTCCAATTTTTTATGTAACTCGAACGCCAACTATAAAATTTGGTTAATCTTATTGCGGACCATTGCCTCTTTCCTGCGTTGAATGGCAGCTACAGTGTTCTGATAAAGCTATAATACAAACAGTAACGGTAACAACCTTCAAAATCACATTATGAATCGGATATATGTATTGATAATCTCTTTTATTAAGACATACTGCTGTTTTTCGTCTCACTGTGTTTACCTAAAGGTCAGATTCTTTTATTTAGGTCGAGATCATCAGAACAAAAGGGATATTGACATCTGGAAGAAATTCTACTTCTGTCTTCTGAAAAAAAAAACACCCGGCTGGAGTGATTTCAAGAAATGGTGGTGGACAGTAATATGAGTGGCAGCACCTGTAATCAAGTCCTCACGTCCCAGAATGCCAAAATATAGCATTGCCTTCTAAATATGAATATTCTTTTGACATATAGTACTTCTTTCCTGATTTGCCACATATCTGTTACTGATAATACTTCATGTACCCAGAGATAGAGAACAAATGCTGAAATATCGTCGTAATCTCATACTATTTTGTTGTTGTTTTTTCAGTTGTTTCTTTTCGAGCTTTTATTTTAATTTTTTATTTTGGGAGTTTATTATTTGTTTCATTTTTGTTAGTATTTCTTTTTGTTTTTGTATCTGTCTCTCTTTTCTTGATAATGCACGTTCCAACAGTGAGAATATGGAGCGTTGGATACTTAAATAAACGACTCCGTTGTTCTCAGCATACAACCGAGATGATATTCGGTGCTAAGGACAGCGTTTTTATTACTATCTGCTACCAAAAATTTCTGCCAAGATTCTCGAATTTGTTCAGATTTTCAAGGCCGTTTGTAGTGGGCCTGACCTGTTGTCCGAAAATATTGGCTCAATCTCTGTAAAAGTCAACCTTATTTTATTACCGGAGATAGTGGATGAGAGGTAATGCTCGGGTCTACATGCTGGAGGACGCGGCTTCAAATCTTCGTCCGAGTATCCAGAATTCACTTCTCCACGGCCAACGCCGGGCTTCGTCCAGAAAGCAATGACGAAATTCCCTCCCGTTATTATCCCAACTTCTATTCGGCAACTAATGACCACGACATGTAGAAGACGTAAATTCACTACAATTACAATTAGACAGGTCAATGCTTCATCTTGTTTCCTATTTGGCTTCAAACCATTAGTTTTATAACTTTTTCAGACCGACACGTTGTCATTTGTTTAATTTTGTCGTAGAAAGAACGCTAATGAGGTCGCTGGATAACAAAAACAGCATACACGTCACAAGCCTCACTTAGGAAGTGGACTGGACAGCTACTTTCAGAATAATGTGGGCCGACGACATTAGCCACAGTCATTCACTAATGGCGTTTTGATAGTCGTCTCTTTCATTATTGTTTGCTCGTCTACTTACTATGATGATTTGACCACGCCGATCAGTACTGCAGATCAACATCATCTCTCCCGCAAGACAGCGCCACTGTACTCGTAGCAATCAATAAACATAAACATCCAAATTTCGATCCTCCTTGTGTTAGCTGAAAATAACCTCATAGAGAACCAGCATGATGTGTGACCGATAACGCTTTGGCTCTTGCCTCGCATTCAGAAGGTTACACGTTCGAATCCTCGTCCGACCATTCAGAATTCGGTTTTCCACGATTTCCGCGAAATCACTCCAGACGAATGCCGGGATGTTTGCAACAAAAAGGCCATGGACGAATTCTTTCGTAAGTCCTCCCCCCCTCCCCCCTCTAATGATCTCAAAGTCGACGAGGCGTAAAGACATATGAAAAAAAATATCTTCTTTCTATTATTTGAGGTGCCACGAATAGCTGACTGTGCTTCATGAAATATTTTAATGACCTTTCCTATCGTAATCAGTGCTAGTTAAAAGACTTCCTCATAAAGTCAGTCGCCAAACAGTTACGTTACACGAGTTTGAGATTCTTAGTTCAAGATCCATTTCCGGAGGTCCATATTCTCATATTTAAACAAAAAATATAATGTTGAAATGATAAGAGAACTTGACAGCTCTAACGACTTTGACGTTGAGTAATCGACCAGCACCTTACCATCTTAGACCAAACTACAAGTATGTAAGACCATCACAGTTTCCCCTCCCTCTTAGTGCTTTACGCCTTTTCCCCATCGATGTCATAAGAGGATAAGTAATAAGAGGGAATTCACCCATGGTTTTTTTAAAGTAACCATCCCGGCATTCTCCTACAGTGATCTCAGAAATCCTAGGAATAATCGAAATTTGGAACTCTACAGTACCTCGCAGTGCTAAGTGAGGAGACGCCTTCAATCTCACACTCAAGCAATTATTCTTAGCGGCAACTAAGGAACTTACATGTACCGTGGTGTTTATGTTGCTTTATCCTTTTACTTCGATTTTTAAAAGAAAGATTAATGCAGTTCTAGTCTGCGCGATACAGGGGGATCGAGGATGACCGCCACGTCTGCATTAGCAACCACAACACTAGGATCGAAATGTTGCGGATACCATCACACGTTGTGTATGAAGAATATCACGATACTCATTGGACAGCAGATTAAGTCGGCTTGTGGTTTGTCTTGCAGAAAAACCATCAGCTTCATTAAGACTCAAACTATGGTCAGTCAATGCATGGTTGGACCTTCTCCTAACTGAAACAAGCGAAGCTTCAAAGTTTATCTAGAGTACTCTGGACCAAAACTAGTCTAAGCGCAGAAAAAAAAAAAAAAATAGGATTTATGAAGTTATCAATACGACATCTTATATCGTTGATCTTAACTGTTCTGCCATTGAAAACAAAGTTCGTTGGAGGTAGAAGTATTTCAATGCATTTGCAAATGACAGGAGTTGTTCACATTTTACTCAGTAAATTTACGATGAAACTACATTTTATGCCTACCAGAGAATCACAGCGCAATCTCGTAACCATTTCTGTTACACTTTGTAAGGACTGGCAAGCAGTCACAGATCGTGCTGCTCTTATCTGCACATTTGAATACTATTAATCGATAATTCGATTCTTTGTCGTATGGATCCCATACAACGCAGCAATAATCAAGATGAAGACGTTCAAAGTTTTGTAGGCTTTTTCCTTTTCAGATACATTGCAATTCGATCCATGAATCGCAGTCTACAATCAGCTTTTATAACGACAGATATTATGTACTGATCCCATATCATGTTACTATGTAATCATGGGCTAATGGTAGCTTTTAATTCATAATGATAATTATCTTTAATATAGATTGCCACTTATCGCATCATTTTTAAATAACAACCATATCACCATGAATCTCTAAACAGTTAACAGGAAACTTTATTTCGCTATATATAACTGTATCATTGAAACACAACTTTAAACGGCTATTAATCTTATTCCAAGCTTCATTTATAAGTATTAGGAACAGAAATGTTCTCTTAAGCTTCCTTATCCGAAGCCCTATTTACATACTAGAGAAATAGACGCTTCTCTCCCTATGACGACACAACACCACCGATCAGTTAAAAAATTATGTACCCATTCACGAATGTGACATTTCGTACGCCCAGGAGGCCTGGAAAGAAAAAAAAATCATGAACATCCGATTTTCCATTGCATCATGAGAAGAAGAAAAAAACAATCTGTTCTTCCGAAATCCGTGTTGGTTCGCTGCAATGTCATCTAAGTATTCCATGTTCACTGTGCGATGTTCACCGAGACTCACATTAAGGTACCAGTATGTGTATTCCAGTCCACGGCCTCCTCCTTACTAGTTTGGTCATCAGACTTTTTTTGGTTTGGCTTCCGTCTTATCTCCCCAATACCATTATAATTTAGGGTTGCATTCATCTTCTTCGATACTCTCACTCTACTGTTCTGAACTGAGAAATTAACCAAACCCACTTGACTATTGCTGCAATATCTTCCATAAACTTCTGTTTTCAAAAGACTTTATTTTGGCGATCTCTTGGTACACTTAGTTTTAAACTTCTTCCTACAGCTTCACTTTACAAATGTTTTTATCTTTGTTGTATTAATATTTGACACGCACAAATACAATTATGTTCAATACGCCCAGCTGCAGTGGATGTTTTCTGTGCCTTAGATCAATATTTCACACTAAATGGTAAAGGATGATACGATATGAGCAATTGAGAATCATAGTATGGTACCTGTGGAGATAGAGCTCCAAGCTCCACTTTTACTGTCAAGAAATCAGCAAGAGGGTCTCGACTGCTCTGCTTCCTGGAGGTGGACCTGGGAAGAGGAGATTCGAAATCCGTTTCATTTGAACTGCGGCTATCCAACCCAAAATCGGTCACTCAAATAAATCAACAACGCAGCAGTTCTCCGATAATTAGGTTTTGTCTTTACTAGTGGCACTTTCTGACAGAGATAATCTGACTGTAATAATTTCTTTGCTCACCCAATTCTTGTAATCTTATTTCACGGATAGCAATATCTCCTCTTATTTTCTCCACTGTGTTGATTAAGATTTTGATAATGAATTTACTATTATTCATGTAAATTTAGAAGCACTTTAATGAGCGCTGTTTGCTTTTGTGCGCTAGCAGGTGCGATAAAGCCTAAGTGGCCCGCTGTTTGCCTAACGAGTCGTGCGCACACTGGACCACACAAGGCGCGCCCTGTCGCCTGCAGCCACTGTACTCTGGCACGGCGCCGCGCCGTCGTGTCAACACCAGCTGCTTGACAACTCCCGGAAGCGATTACAACTAAACTGACGTACGCGATTTATAGCTTCTTCACTTAGAAGGCGGCTTCCACGAGTACAGACCGTACTGAGACGTAAATGGCAGATTATGTTAGTTCTCAGACCATCTTCTACAGAGTTAAGATCCACTGAGATCAGTTAAATCACTCACTCCATTTGGCATGATTATGAAATTAGTCCTTATTCGCTACTATAATCAATACCCGCAGGTTGATTTGTGTTTGAGGGGCAGTCAATCAGTCGGATGACTGTTATGGGACGTTTCTTTTACACTTTATGGCCCACGTAATGTTGGATGGCCTTCTCCGTACTGGTACCGGTTTCACGGATCTCATCATTATTCGCAATGAAGTCTTCGTCGTTTTACTAAAGTAGCACAGTATTGCGAGTCAAATAAATCTTCAGTTGGAATATTAAACCTAGCATATAAATCTGTACTCAATGCAAATAATTTATTTACTTGATTTCATCAGTAAGTATAAAAATACGTATGTTTGAATCCTGGTTTAAATGAAAAATTTTGTCACAATGTTGTAGAAATAGTTTTTAGAGGTGGTCTCGTAATACTTTCTTTGATCCCTGAGTCTAATTATAGTTGACCAAATCAAAAATGTAATTAGAAGCTGGTCTGATTTTATTTTTGGTGGGTGTATGAGTGAAGTAAGTTGTCATCATTCCAGTCTTTATTATAAATCAAGTTCAATTATATTCTTCATAATTCCTTGAAACACGTGGACAATCACTATAAGTTTACGGGTGAATATAAGAGGAGAATTAGTTATGAAAACATAAATTATTAATTACTATAAACATTTAATTAATATTTTAGAAAAATTGTGCGTTTATAAGTGAAAGATTTTTTATCGAAGTTGGAATATGATTAGTTTTTGCAAATTTATTACAGCACCTAGAAAATTTTAAAATTAAATTAACTCCAAGGCGCTGGCAGAATTATCTTGCCGATTGTTTGAACATTAATTACTCGATGTTTGTTACCACCACGTGTAGAGGTGAGCCGGTCACATGGAGAGTCAGCTGATATCTGCTATTGTAACAGTTTGTTGTCAAAGGAAGGAAAAAACGATCTCGTTACTCCTGACACTTAATCTTCTAGGGCAGCATTGCCCCCAGAGTGTGGGGAAGTTCTTGCGCATCTCCTTCCAGATCATAGTAGGTTCGCGCGTGTCGTTCCCGGTAGTTTGGCGTAATGTGCTACGACTTGCGTCAGTAGCAGAGATTGCTTCTGTAGTAGTAGCATGATGACTCCGTGGGTTTCAGAGTTGGGTTGATTAAAGTCTGCGGCGCCATGCTGAGGGCTCAGTTGGTTGAATACAGGCTGCTTCGTCGCCGTCACTGCGTGCTCTTCTCCGGTGAATGCAGATCTGCATCGATGGGGTAGCCACTTGGTCTGTAAAGAAGCCGGCTTGTCGGTACTTGTCGCTTGTTTGTCGGTGTGCAGGTCTTTCTTCACCGGACAGCCACTGTAGCAATCTGGGTGGTTGCCGTTGCAGTTACAGCATCTTGTAGTCCCATCTCGCGGGGTGTTGCAACCTGCTACGTTATGACTGCCCGCACACCTCACGCAGCGCTCCTCCCCAGTGCAGTCGTGGGCCACGTGACCATGGCCCTGACAGCGGAAGCACTGAGCCAGGGCGAGCGGTAGTCTCTTATTGTTTTCCAGTCGGACCTTGTGTCCGAGGAGAGTCGTCGTCCTCTTCTCTCGTGGTACACGCTCCGTATGCTGGAACGTGTACAGCGGTAGACGTTCTTCGGTGCCCGGGCGACGCATTTGATGTACATCTGAGGCGACGAAGCCTCCGCTGTTAAGATCAGTGGCTACCGTGTCCTCAGCACATCAGCCGAAAGCCCGCGGACAACCAGTCTCGTTGGCCGCCGAGGGTACTGTGGGGCGTGGTGGATGCCACGCCCGTTCAGGAAGTCCATCAGAAGACGGAGTTGGGTGCTGCGGTAGGAAACGCAGCCCCTCTTTAACTGGGAAGCAGAGAAGGCGGTTGTCTGTCTCCCTGGTGAAGGAGGTCGCCAGTTCTGGGTAGTTGCCTTCATAGAAGACGGTAAGTGGAAGGACGGGTTCCTCTTCATCATGCTGAACCTCGATGGTTTCTTCTACTTCGGGATGGTTGTCAACCGCAATCGCTTCGGGTGTTGTGTCGATCTCCGATGATGTTGTCGGTGGCGACGACCTTGATGGATCTTGAGTCTTGGATGTTGTCGGTCGCGTCGACCTGGTTGGAGCAGGTTTTTTCATGTTAAGGGTGGTGTTACCAGCCGGGTCGAAGTCGAAGGTTCTGAACCTCTTCCTCAGGAGTTCGGTGTATTTATCTAAGACGTAGTGCCCCGAATTCATGGTCGGGAAAACCAGTGCCTTCGGCCACACTGTTACCCCAGGTGGGAGAATCTTCTTGACATAGTAGCTGTATTCAGATACTGTCATAACATTCGCAAAAGTCGAGAGGTCGTCTGTAGGTATAACCGAGACGAATTTGTATTCTAGATAGACAGGATTGGAGATTGTCCACTTGCGAGGGTTGCCGTTAGCCAGGCAGCTTGTTCAGACCTCGATAGGGATGTCTTCTGGTGAGATTTTATCATGGTCGCTCTCGGTAGTTCCCTTGGGAAGATGTGAGGCTTCCCCTATTACAGCGGTATTATGCAGAAATGGAGAGGTTCGACGCTTAGGCATGGCGAGCCGCTCCAGAAAGTCAGGACGTCACATGCAAGCAGTAGCAAAATCGCCAATCAATGCACAGCTTAACTGAAGAGGCAGGCAATGGCTCAACCACGTTAGCTGTCCATCGTCTGTAATGACCCGTAAGAGCGAACCGAATATGAATCAGTACAAGACCGAAACAAATTCTACATTGTACTCTCTCTGCTGGATGTCAGGCTCGAATATGCGCCTTTTGCGATGTCCCATTTTGGAATTCTCTCTCTGTTACCTTCGAACTTCTCCTAAATTGTTCTTCATTGCGTTTTTCTTCCACTAGTCAGAGTTTGGTAGAAACTCAGAAATATTCTTATTATTCTACGTCATCTTGAATGGCGTGACTTAAGATACTAGCATAACTTTCTAGAATCTGTCCACCAACGCTGTCCTTCCGTGGTAAACGGTTACCCCTGACACTACAGGGACGTGTATTTATTCGACTGTCTTACTCTATTCACTTATTTCAGAGGTTTTCTTGGCTTCTAAACCCTTAAGGCTCTATGACTGTGTTAATATGACTAATACGTCAGGCATCCTGAGCTAGGGGTATTATATACTTGATAGGGTTGGTGGTTTCCTGCAAGTGTACTTGTGTACGGAAGTGCCACCCCGGTGGTAAATACGACTTGGACAGGTCAAAGTAGGTGGCTCTCCCTCGGCTGAAGTTCAGTGAGTGGGCCGACGCCAGGAGATAGCTGTGTTTAACGTCTCCTGGCACCTCCGCCTCACGTAACCTACCCGGATGCAGCTGTCCTGGCTGGGAGCAGTCCGAGTGGTGGTTCACTTGCCTCTGTGCTAGTAATAACTACAGACTTCAACAGTTTGATGCTGGGGTGTACATCTTACGATAATAGAGCAGTCTGCTGGCCCAGTGGTTAAGGCATCGGACTGGAGATTGAAAGGTACTCGGTTCGAATTTCTAACTCGTCGGGGGATTTCAAAGGCCCTTAAGCCGACACTCAGCTCTGGCACAGCTCCATGGAAAATGTGAAGTACGCTAGAATGCTTTCGTTGTTCGGGCTATCGTAGACACATACACCACGCACAATTTATACTTAACACACATTCTGTCGCAGTAGTTAAAATAATATAACTTTTTTTATTAAAAAAATCTGGCTTACGGAAGTTAACAATAATTTAGTGACATGATTTGTAAATTTAATTTCCCATATTAAACGATTCTTTTCTATGTTATAATTCCACTCTGATATTATAACATATTATGTCGTATTACTTATCACAGCTTCATATTTTTCTATGAGCAGTTCAATAATTTTCACGGCCTTACTAAATATCATTATGTGTTTATTGCATTCTTTAAGATATTATAGCTGATTCTTGTATCTTACAAATACAATATCTTTTGTTGCAGATTACAGAGCGTCGCAATTACTCAGTACATGAAACGTGAAGATGTAAGTATGAAATATTTGGATAAACATTACACATTTCCAAATTTAGTAGCTGTATTGTGTTGTTTTCGCTGGTTGTTTTAATGTTAATAACAACGCTCTGTACATTTAGGGACAAATATAACGCCTGTCTCTGGTAGCTCATTTCAATCAAACTTCACAAAATATTGTGGTTAAAAGTAAGGATCATCTGATGTGTTGAAAGAAAATTATCTTAAAAGTGAATATTTATTTAAGTTTTCAGATTTGTATCAACCACCACCCCTTTTTTTTCTTTTTCAATCCCATTGTTTCCCCTGATGTAGTATAGGTTCGTACATTTCGTACATTTCAAAATTACGTTCAAAATGTGGTGAACCTAATAGTCAAACCTTTGTCCCTTGTTCGTCAAAGAATATAAAAGATATCCATCATCACCAGTTGATCGGTTTTCTCTAATGTAAAACATTTTGTTTTTCCTTCGTTAGTAATACAGCATAACACTTTTCCGTGTAAAAACTTTAAATCTGTATTTTAGGAATTTTGTATGCATATCTGATTAGTCGATTCGAGTTTTTCATTTACTACTAATTCTAATTTGATTACTATTTCAGTAGTTTTCATTGTCCGAGGGTGAAAGATTTTGCAGTTATTACTCATTTTATTGTTGCGACTGCTCCTGTATCCTCCCCGATAAGACCATAAAATACGTTCTGGTAAAAACGTAAAAGGTCGACATTTATGATCAATTATGATTCTATTATGACATCAAACAAATAGCGAAGACGATAAAGGTAACCATTTCCAAGATGAGAGGGAATTGCATGTATCATGTTTTATACTGGTCATTAGTTATACGGATATAACTGATTTCTGCGTTCTTCTGGAGCCGGTATTTATAACGCAGCGGTGTCCATTTCGTATGTAAATGCGCCTCGCCCGTATGAGAAACGGCCTGGTAAACAGCTGCGGCGCGCTCCCGTGACATGGGCTGGCCCAATCAGCACATCCAGCCCGGGGCCTACGTCATAGCGTCTCTGATTCTGGGAAGTGCGCAACACTTCCTGTTCCCAGAACATACGAAATCCGCACAAAAACTGGAGTCAGCTCCCGAAGTAATGAAGGTATCAAATGAAGAAAACAGTTTTTAAATTATATTGTTATTAATACAATACAATGCAACTCTTTTGTGATGATTCCATGACATACGACTTTCTCCTCTCCTCGAGGTATTAGCTATGAATCATTACACTGGGTTTACATTTTTACTTGAATAATTTTTTGTAAATAATCATAATAGAATATATTTCTGCTCATTTTTGCATTGGTATATGGACAATGTAGAAGCGGGACATCAGCAGAGTAAAAGCAAGCGAAATGAAGTTTTTAAGAGGTAGAATGGGTGTTACTAAATTGACAGAATAAGTAATGAAGTGATTAGATGCTGCACCATAATAGGGGAACCCCCACAGGAAAGGGTAGAGAGAACCAGATTGAGATTGTATGGACATGTAAAGAGAATGGAGGTTCAGAGAATCCCAAGAAAAATCTACGAAATTAAGATACATGGTAAACGACCCAGAGGAAGACCAAGGAGTGGAGGAGTGTGTACGGAAGAGAGGAGAGGACTGGAACAAGGTGGTGGGAAAAAAGAAGGAATTGGAGAGGCTTGTGCGTGAACCAGACCTGGCCAGTGGCTCGAAACTGTTGAGGATAATGATGTGAAAATAAGGCTATATTGTTATTTCTTCATAATCACAGAGACATCTGAGAAATGGTGTCGCCTCAGCCACTCCAACCGCATGGATCAAATATCGTTAATCCGACGAATAAATATAGGTGGTTATCAACCCATCCCGAATAGATAGTTTTCGTATAAGGAAATATTTATGGTAGATATTCGTAACTAAGGTCGCCGTATATCATATGACTGGCTGTATTCCATTCTTTGTTTTAAGTAGCAATTGATGTATTCTCTGCTTATTTCGTTTTATATCGCGGCATTCTCTGTTAGTTTTGATATTGTCAGTACATCGTTTTTGGTCTGATTTATCGTGAAAAAACGAACGAGAAAATATTTTGGACCACATGTAAACTATAACTAACTTTCCGTAAACTTCAACAATAATTTAGCTGTTGAATAAAATTGTTCTTGTTAAAAGCTAAATCTAATTTTTTCAGTAATACTGCTAATTAACTGTTTTAAAATTTTTAATCTTTCGGTATCTCATATACTTGACTTTGCTAAGCAAGAGAATCAGAATCTCCGGAAAGCGTTTGAATAAATTGGAAGATACTTTCGATACAGGTTTTAGAGAACAGCATGACGTTAAAAATGAATAACGGTTAAAAAAGTAATTAAATATCTCAAATAATTTATCATATCCATTTATCGTCGTTTTTTGATTAAGTTATCTGAAATTAAATAAATTAATGTGCTAGAACTTCCTCCTTCATGAAAAATTCATATAGCTGAGATTTTCGATGCGTATGATACATCAAGATAGCCCTCCATTAAAAACATCTACAGCAGAAATTATGTTTCCATTCAATTCCTTCTGCCACACAAATTTACTGATAGGAAAAACTATGAGTAGTTTGGGTTGTTACGGTTGACGGATGGTGGTATACAGAATAACTACAGTACATCTAGGACCCAGCTTTGCTTTCCGCAATTGTTTGAATTCGTGAATTTTAAATTAAGCTGTCGATGTATATCTGTTTATTTAGACAAGCTTTCCACAATTTATTTTGAAATACGATTTAATCTTTTCTGGATGTAATAACCACGAGAGCAGGTCGCAAGTCATTACTCTGTTCTGTGATTCAAATTAGGCTCTATTTATAATTTAGATATGCACTCGCAAACTGAACCTAAAATTAGAGTTTTTATGAACGAAGCGTTGTCGTTATTATGACGTCAGGTATCCTTTAACGACAGGGTAACCTAATATATTACTTTTTGTACAAAAGAAGACAAGTGGCTCTCGTAGGTAACAGGCATGATTTAAATAATACTAATATACCTCGTGGCGTGCACACGATGAAATTAATTTTTTAACGGTAGCCCTGCTTACATAAAGAACTCAGTCGTGACGGCGAAAGAAGAAGTAATGAGCGATGCTGAACGCTTTAAATCTCATGACAAATTAAGTAACATAAGAAGCTGGATGTACTCGTGGCAGCGGAATGGGATATTTAATTTAATTTATTGACCAAATTACATGGTTAGTCGACCACTTTTCCTATACAAACAACATGTGTAACAGATAAACAAAATCCGCAGAGGCACTCTCGCTGCTTTAATTGGTATTAGTGTGTTTTTTTGGTATCATTACTTCAAGTATAAAAGCCTGAAACAGACTGGACTTAATATCTCAATGAATTTAGAACAAATGAACAAAACAAGAATAATTTGGTTGATGGATATTTATCAGAATTTAATTGAAATTAAAGAAAAACCACTTTCCCCTTCATTCCCATAAGTGAAAAATAGGCAGCCCATTTTTGAAGAAACTGAATGATAATATATATTATGGAAGGAATGATATCGGAAACATATTTTTAAGTACAAAGCGTTTGATCCACTGGTCTTGTTATAGAAAAGGACTAATGAAACTGAAATAATAATAGTTAGCATTCGCTCATTCCTAAATGACATCATCATTACCAACCAAAATGAAGAGATCATGTAGTCGAAGGAGGTTGGTTTCGAAAATACCTAGCCAACTACCAACCAGCGCATTTTAATTGCGTCATATATGAAACGACTGAAACTGGGGCAGTTATTTGAAAGAATTTAAATGTTTGTATCTGATACATTTATTTGAGCAGGAGAGTGGTTGTACTGCTGGTCAGAGTATAATATTGATTATCAATGGAATTGCGGTCAGGCATTGTTAGAGTGATTACCATAGTGAAGCTGAAAACAGAAACCGGCGTAGTTATTGGATATCGATAAATGTACTAACTGATGTGAAAATAAAAAGTTATTAAATGTTAAGTTGTTTAAATAATTGTGAGTTTTGTATAAGCTGCTAACAACGACACCTCGTTTATCCATGTCCAATTAATATGTAACAATATTAAACATAGCGAGAATAATTATAATAATCTATTCATTTATCAAAACCCATAAACCATTTAAAACAGAAATGAAGGTATCACAGTCAGACCTTCAATCAGGCAGTGACAAAGCCATTGCATAGCCGGAAAAACTACCGTATATCTAATGCTGCCATCTACACGAAAAGAAGAAGAAGCAGAAATATTCAATTACAGATGAAACTTGTGGTGGTCATACATTAACCTAACACTTAGAATTACACATGTATAAAAAAAATAACAACAAATAAATTAAGAATAACTTTCTCGTTTTTGTTTATCTTAGTTCAGTCGCAGAAACAACATCTCTTTCAGACTGCATTATTCAATAGCTATATTCCAAATGGTTTCAGGAACTTTTCAATATTTCCACTAATTTCTTTGTGGTACAAATATGTCAGATATACATTTTTGTTGCGGTCTCAGATGTATGGCCTCATTTCTTACCTCATCACTGTATTTCTGCAATAAATCATTATATGAGGTACAGATTTCCAATCGCTTTTTCTACTTACATTAAGAAGTTCCAGTGGATTTCCTTTTTAAGTTTACTGAATGTGTTATTGTGCCGTATAAGGCAACGCAATGTTTCTAACATAACCTTTCCTTCCCAGTTCCTGGATTTTAACGTGAGTTGTTAACTTGAACGCCACTTTCGAAGAGCATTGGGATCTCGCCGGTGATTTTTCAACAGCAGTCTGTTGAGGATGCGCAGCCACAAGGATGGGTAACGGGACAGCTTGTCATTCAGGGTCCGTGACACGTGTTCGTTATCGCGAGTGGAAGCGTACCATCCAGTCCGCTAATGGTTCGCCAGGCAGGCGTCGTTATTCCAGCCCAGTACTGCAGACAATGGATGACAATGCGGATTACACAGGCCTTAGTAATGACGCCTGTGGTAGTTATGCTAATGTTAGTGTCTTCTGTGCTCAAGGCAACGCTCTATTGTAGAAATATTAGGATGATAAACGCAGCACGGTTCTACCGAAGCAATGAATAGAAATGAAACGACTTTTGTGCATAATCAGAAAGATAATAGGTCTTGCCACGTAGTCACTAGAAACTTTACATTGCCACAAGCTTAAATATTAATATTTTTTTCTTGTGTTTTACAATGTTGTACTTAGTCCCCACTGTCTGATTCGAAATATCAGTGTTAAGTGAAAGACGCAGTCCCAACACTGAATTTGAAACTGGTTCCTGGTTTTCTATGTCAGCAATTTTCAATTACGAACTGATGACGCCTCTTAAGCCTGGTCTCCACCAAGCGCGGATAGTTTGCAAACGTTTGTAATGTTTGAAAGCGTTTGTGTATTCGCATTCGGGTGGTTTGTTTTGTCGTCTCCACCAGCCAAATAATCGCAAACTATAGTACGTGTCCCAACATTTCTTGTCGGTCGAATTTGCGCCTGTTACTTTGCTAATGGTTCCGATAGGAACATTTATTGCTAGCATGGTATCGTTTGTTTTAAATGAGAAATAGAACAATATAAAAAAGAAACAGGAAATATAAATTTTAGATAACGCATTAAAACAACAAAAGACAACAAAAATAAATTCAACACTGCAGCTGTCTGACTTTACAACAGGTAAAAAAAAATGCTGTATGATACCGGAAGATTTTGAATTCCTTACTTTGCTGATTGGTCCAGGAATATGTAAACGAGATACAAATTACAGAGACTGTATTTCCGTCGAAGTTAGATAGGAAATAATGCTTCGGTTTTATGCTACAGGAAATTCCTACAAAAGTCTTATGGATCTTTTTAGAGTTTCCAAGCTGCTATTTCTAAATTAATTCCTGAAGTATGAGCAGCTATCATAGAAGCATTGAAAGTACATAAAAATAAGTACATTGTATTATATTATATTATATTATATTATATTATTTATAAATCTTGCACAAAAAATAGATTATACATATATAAGAATATAATAATAATTATAATGCATCATATTGGGATAGTTGTATAGTTGAATAATGTACAGATGGGTTAAAGTTATTAACATAGTCTATTGATGCCGTTTAGGACAAAATGTCTGTATTTACTGCATGATTCATTGATTCTGATGTCTCATACAACATATTGGAGTTTTCGTTTTATTGTGTTTCAAGCATTCTGTGTAATGTTTTAAATGTGTGAATGAGGTACATTAGGACTCCAACTATCCGAACTCCGATTATTAAAATCGCTGAATATCCGAAACGCTTTTGTAAGACGTGCGTGGCACAAGTTTAAAGGCATACCATCTGAAGAATAGAAGGAAAAGAAGAATAAGGAAAAAGAAGCACAAGAAAAGGAGAGGGAAGAGACGGGAGAAGATGGAGATGATGTGTCTCTTGAGGAATTCAGAAACATTATTTTGAAAATTCCTGGATGTTCAGAAGTTAGTGCTGAAGATTTAGGAGACTGGGTGGTATGAGATTCGTCAGACTCTTGGTATCAAATTCTAAATGATGTTGAACTTACTGAAATAAAGTGTCGAGGAAGAAGATGACCTTAATGTTGATGTTGAGGCAGACACGGGGCCATCAGCTAGTCAAGCATTTGCCTTCCTTCAAACTGCGTTGAAGAGGAAGGAGCGTCAGCCCTAGTGTGACCACATGCAACTTCCCATTGTCAAGCGGATGCGCGACTTGGCTGCCTGAAAATGGATTAGTTCAGTCAAACAGCTTACTTTGACCGAGATGTTCAGCAAGCAATGACTTATTTACAGTACGGTTCGTACATACTGTACTAATGTACAGTACTTGTAAGTACACTTAACGTGTAAAAGTGTTGCTTTTTCATTTAATTAATTAAAAGTTCTTTTTCTTTAAAAATAGTTTTTTCCTCTCATTTCCAGCATAAATACAGTAATTGATTATAATATACCCTTTTCAGAAAAAATCCAATTATCCGAAATTTTGATTATCGGAATAGGGTCCGGTCCCGGTTGATTGGGATAATTGGAGTTCTGCTGTAATTGGTGTAAACCTGTTGAGAGCACGCTCCCCTGAAGATAAACCCGTCTCCACTGAACCCGCATTGCCCGCGCACGAACTATGAATTTCTTTGATGTACCGACATCGGTCGGAACAACTGCAAACACCTGCAAACCTACACTCATGCCCGCCTTTCACCTCTCCATCAGACAAATTTTGAGTTTTCAAACATCACAAACGTTTGCAAATATTCTCCGCGCTTGGTGCATCCTCACCTTTGGAGTACTGAAAATCATAATCCTCTAATGTAAAGTATACCATAGTCACTACACCGGCTTCAGAGTGGCTCTCCCGCTTGCAGGAAGGGACCTGTTGTAATGGGGAGGGGAGAACATAAGTGTTGCCATCTCTCGGGGAAACTTGTGACTTGTGGTCTGTCGGATAAGTGTATTTTTGGTTGTGAAATGAGTAGCTTATTCGCAACATTCGCCTAAGTGATTGCGGAAAACCGCAATTAGCACAACTGGCACGCGGGGTCCAGCATTTCCTCGTCGACGTCAAGGTCATTAGAGGAGGAAAGAACTGCGTGAAAGGAACGAGAAGGAATTCGGCCATGGACTTTTTTGAAGGAGCCATGCTAGCATTCACCTGGAATTAAACCATGGAAAACCCGGTAGCTGTAAAATAAGAATGAAGTAAGAAGGACTTGTGGTATTCGCTTCAAATTTACCACATATGTTCCTGTGGTCATACCTTTTAAGAAAAAGTGTACGTGGAAGTGAAATCACACTTACCTTAGACGTGAAGCAACATAAAAGTTATGAATTAACACTTCAGAAAAACCGCCATTGCACTACATATTTGCACGCCAAAGATGATGTTATTGTAAAATCTCTGGCTTTTCATGATCACATAACTGTGAAATCTCTGATGAATTTTTCTGACACAGTAGAAATATGTTTCAGTGCAGTGAGTAATAGGGCAAATGCAAAGATATTTCCATGTGAATTGCGATTTTATTTTGTATCAATAAAAAGCAGACATCACGCAGAGAAATATATTTTTTTCTTTTGCGTGAACCGTCCATAAACAAAAGCAGCAGAACCAATTGTTTTGGCACTATTTAGCGGTGAGTAGTACAATTCGTGGCAAATGGCCGGTTGTGATTGGTCGCGATGTGCGGCCATCAGTAGCTTATTGGATGTATAATTTATGTATGAATCCCCGTATTACAATACGTTTACTTACTGAGTAAGAAAATTGCCTTTGAAACGCACTTGATTTAATGACAAAAGGTCGTAGAAGCTTTTCTTGATTCTATTAATCCGACATTGACTGATTTATATTTTATTCCGTTTTTCAGAATTTGCTCGCATGGCTGAAATTGTTGTTACAATCGTGCATATGAAAATATATTACATTTATAAAATATGACTTCGTCAACAATCTTTCGCGTTTAGGTTGTAATGCAGTCTGGACCACAGTAATAACTATATGATAATTGAAAATCCGCAATATCGTGTGTTTACGTTTCACTATGGTCCAGGCTGCATTACGACAAAATGCATATTTGTAAAATATAATTTCGTCAATAGTCGTTCGAGTTTATGTTGTAATACTGCCTGGATCATAGCAGTAACGGTACACGACATGGAAATTTGGTGTTCGCAATATCATGTCCGATGGTTGTTTCACTGTGGTCCAGGCTGCATTAAAGCCTAAACGCTAACGAATTCATGCTGTGCATGGTTCTTTTCAATCTGAAGTTAATGTACTTAGGTTGAAAAGCAGCCTGGACCACATTGAGTAGGCTACATGGTAAAATTTGGACGCTGCATTACAATCGTTATAACGCCATAGCAGTATATTCAAATTGCATTTATCATAGTTGATAGTGATTCTACAGTCTTTCCTCCAAAGTGCACATATGATCTTTGGCGCGACAATATTAAGTGATATGGCAATTTTCTGTAGCGTTAATTCGTAACTTCCATTTGGCTTCACGGCTAAGGTAAGTGTGATTTTGCTTTCATGTACACTTTTTCTTAAAAGATATGACCACAGGGAAGTATGTGGTAAATTTGAAGCGAATACCACAAGTCCTTCTTACTCCATTCTTATTTTACAGCTACCAAAAACCCAAATCTGGATGGCTGGATGAGGATTCGAACTTGCGTCCTCCCGAATGCGAGGCCAGAACATTACCGCTCACCCACTATGCTCGGTGCGGAGTCCAGGACCTGAACCTGGTTTCGTTGTAGCTCCCCTATACAGTGTGGTGGTTCCTTAAGGCGCGGACCAACTCTGGCGGGTGATCCTCACTAAATAATTTGAACTTACCCCGCAACTCAGTTGTTGATTACATTATTAAGAAGAATTTACACTCATTTCTCAATGTCAAATACAAACTGATAAACATGATAGAGATGGCATATTATCGCGGTAGATATTTAGCTTGAATTGGTTTACGTCTATTTTTTTCTTTTCTTTTTACCTTGTGGCTTTACGCCTCGTCATCGGCGAAGTCATTAAAGTTGGAAAAGAACTGGGGGCAACGAACAGGAAGTTATTCGGCCATTACCTTTTGAAGGACGTCTCCCGGCATTCGCCTGGAGTGATTTGGAGAAATCATAGAAAACCCAAATATGGATAGCCGGACGGGGATTCGAACCCACGTCCTCCTGAATGCGAGACCAGAATGTTACCACTCACCCACCACGGTCGGTTTGCGTCTTTTGATAGTCAAATTAGTGTGTCTGGAGAAGTTGTCTTCGAGCTACGGCTACTCGAAGTTTACTGTCCTCTCGATTTCTACTTTAAATATAACGGCACATAAGGCGAGGCTCTGAGAGATGCTTAGCCTAGTTCAATCTAATCTGTGATATACCAAGACGATTGAAGGGTAAGTACCAATGCTACATGTCATTCCTAATGGCAGAACTACACTACCATTAAATTAAGTAATAGTTAAAGTTCGCACGAAATGCCTTAGTGATAGAGGATAGTCTTTGCTTCCCAAATTGTCAATTCAAAATACTGGTTAAAATTTGCTCTCACAATTTCCCAGAGGCAGGTTTCAAGAAATATTGGCTCCCAGCCAAGAAGGTGTACATTCAAAGAGCGTTCTGCGCATATGAAAAAGTAAAATAAGAACAGGGTCTCAACAAACACTGTAATTTAAGAGCGGTGCGCAGAATAAAAATACATGCAAATACATGTTGAGGTCATTACACCAATATGAACTGAAATGTCCGAAAAATTCATACTTCAGCGTCAGTAAAAACAAAATTTTCTTATAAAAAGTTTAAAATCTAATTTTATCAAATAGTCCAGAATAACAAGAAAGTATTTATAAAAGAATATTGCATTTTGTGAGAATTTAATAATTTGGAAAGTAGGAAAATTTGCTCATTTACTCTAAATTAATGAGCATGCTGACAAATATTTACATATCATTATGGGACAAATTTTTTTATGAGATAGATCGTTCAAAGATTTATTTATATTAATAGGTAACAACATGTATTGCATTTATAAAAATAATTTCTACAGCCACTTTAAAAATTAATTCGCGTAGTCCCTCAGCCAATTATTTATCGTCGCCTCTTGACTTGGCGATGTTATGGAGAGCCAGAAGTTCTGATTTGTAGTAAGGTAACGAAACACCTCCCGTCCGCACACAAACCGATATACACCCATCCTGCCTCCAATTGAGAGCCTTAAGGTTTCCTGGAAGAAATACACAGTGGAGCGTGGGAACAACTACACTGCTTCCTCTTGTTGCTGAAGTGAGGAAATAGCAGCAATTTACTCAGGTTATCCAGATATCTCTCATAGTGGGAAGCAGTTTACTTTACACATCCACCTTACTGGTCAAGGTATATATATGTATATAAAAATAGGTAACTCCACCATATGTCAAATACGTTTTTCGTCGTTCACCTTCGCAGAATGGTTATTGGTTTTTCGTTCTCATTAATTACATCGTTACACCTGACCTCAAGAATCAGAGTGTTCTGGTTCTATTAGGTACTCTGAAAAATGTAAGACACGATTAGATGGTAAAGTTTCAGAAATAGATGACAACGATATGATCCTTATCAGTTGAAACTGTGTCACTACGAGTAACAGGCCATACAAATTATTTTTATTATAGGGCTGACCTAAGGAAAAAATCATTATCACGTAAGAAGTACATGCCGATCATTCAGCTTCATTTACTTTGTGTTAAATAATTCAACACTTTAGTTGTGGAGAATTCCATATATGTAGAAGAAAAAGATTATATTGTAGCTTCTCGACTAGCATCTATTATTTTCACTTTATTGGGCGCTTTCTTGCCTAGCCACAATCGCAAACCGCATATGATTTTATTAGTTGTAGGAAGCAGCTAAACGTATGAAATAGGTCACATCTCAGCATGACGGGATTTCTCTAGCAATAAATCTTCTGTGCAAAAGCTTTGACCAGTAAGAAACAATTCACTTAGTGTAACAAAATAGTACCGCTGGCATTAGAGGACCCATTTTGACTAAATAAAACTAAATCATCTTGCTGCTATTCTACATCCTAGACAACCATCAATCATACAAAAGTGCCACGTATGGCTAGGTAAATGGAATGTTTTATTTAAATTGCAGAGCTATAAAAATTAATTACGAAAATAAAGAAAGAGTTTGTGGCTTGGGTCGCTCTAAAGCAATGAGAACATAGCGTCTCTTTATTTTTCCAGAAATGTTCCAATTGCATTTGTACGTAACTTTTTTTTTTTCTAAGAATCATCAGCCACAACAACTTTCTGCTTACTCAACTAGTGTGTTAGCGTCTCTGGTAATACTGTTCCTCGTGAGCATAATGCTTTTCTGTCACCAAACAAAATAACAACTAAACAGTGGCAACAAAAGTAATTCTTACAGGCACATACTTATATAATCAAACACAAAAATATACAATAATACACACAATTATATCACATATTTTAAAGTAAACATTTTTTTATTATTTGGCGAAAGACTTAGTACTAATTCGACTGCGTTTCAGCAGGATCTGAAGGTATCTTAGAGTCATCTATTCGTTCTTGTGTATGATTATTAATTATCCTTTATTTCGTCTTAAAAAAACGACAACTGTTCTTAACATACCGTCGGTCACGTGTCTAAAGCTGACTGACAAGTGGAGCATGCGCATGTTGTTACTTTTCTTTTTTTAGAGCAGTTAATTAGCTGACTTAAGTAACAAGGTCAGCCCATGAATAATCAACTTATATCTCAACATTTTCACTTCAGAAAGAAATGACAGCGTGTTATGGATGAAAAGGCCCATTTCATCTCGAACACATATTAGCTCCCGCTAAATTAATTTCGTAGGTAGAACACCGTTAATTACCGTATTAGCCAAGAAATGAAAGGAGCTGTTCTTTAGAAAGGATTAAAAGCACCGTTCCGAAACACTCGATTTATTCTGTAAACTGCATCCATCGGCAAAAATAATTCTTCACTTGTGTAAACTAACTTTATTTAATTACTCAGTAACTGATACGCATTACTATATTGTTAATGTCTCCAAAATATGGAAGCCTCAGACAACACAATTGACGCACTACTCTCTTTGCTATTACACTCGTAACATCAAAGATCTTAATACTACGCTACTAACTTGTAATATTCGCAACGAGTACACACATTACAAACTGTGGAATCCTGCGATACAATAAATCAATTTACATACAGTATTACAGTCAGTTATAAATACATGCAAGTAATTAAATGAAAATAAAAATTATTGGTGGGGTGAAAATGCTTGTCGGTACATGCGCAACTGCGTGTCGCCCCATCCTGGCTCCTAGTGGCCTGACGCACTGAGGCGGTTTCACTCCTCATTCCAGTTATCACTTTATTTTTGAATGCCTATTGCCTATAACATAACCTGAATTAAATCTCCTTGGGACAACGCGGTTGCACAAGCTTCCCAATAAGAAACGTCTGCGGTTTCAGATACGATCACGCGTGTAATATGTACGAAGGGGTAACCATACACAACCGCCAAAACAGCCACATATGTTCACATTCTGTGTAAACAGTCAGCCGGTACAGCATTCCAGGCAGCGCGGGTCGTCAGTTGAGAGCGAGCCCTTTGGGATTGTTTACAACGGGCGGTTCGGCAGCTCTGCTACAGCATTTTATTTACACCCGCAGTAAACAAGGATATTAATTCGAGCTGTTAGCGATGTGCTGTCGCAACCGCTACCTCGCTCGTTCCCTTTCCCCGCGGAGAGAGAGGAATAGTTTTATCGGCAGTGTGAGTAGTCGCCAATACGGCTACTGCCAGCGAGTCAAAAGTTATGCTTCAGTGGTAGGTTCTGTTTGGTAGCAGGCAGTTTATGTACTAATCAGTGGTTGTTACGTACTGTCTCGCTACTGTTCACATAAATAGCAAGAGCCGAATCGCCCCTCCAAGTCAAGCCTGCGACATGGAAGGTGTGGATAGGAATTCCGCCTCATCTTGTAATGATCTCATTTAAATTAATAAGAAAATAACTTTGCCTCGCGTAGTTACGGTTCACGAATATGTATATGGTAGGACACTCAGCAGTCGCTTAGCACTAAAATATACGTTAGACATGTTCTTCGCTCCATGCTACTTGAAATGACGTATCGTTAGGTCAACTGTCCAATTCCAGTCAAATATTTAGTAGCTATACCATCCATTAGTACGCAATGCACCCTGAACTGGGACCACATTGTGAGGAACATGACTTCATTAATTGTGAAATTTATTATTATAAGAATATTTTTGTTATTAACTAATTACGATTATATATAGTAACTTTTGACATTTTCAATCTCAGAGAACGTCGCGCCTGAGAAGGAAGATCTGTGGTTACGAGTGGTGTTGTAAAAAAGACGGCTTGAGAAGCGGGAATAAAAAGACGTTCCAAAATCCTGGCGGAAGGAACGCAAAATTGTAGTTTAATATTGAAACAAACAAAATAAGCCCGATGGCGGACAACTATAATTATACAAATGATATTTTTTTTTTTTTTTTGCTTATTGCATTACGCCTCGTCGACGTCGAGGTCATTAGAGGCAGGAAAAGACTGGAGCAAGGAACTGGAAGGAAATTCGACCACGGTCTTTTGAATGCACCACTCCAGTATTCGCCTGGAGTGATTTGGGGAAACCATGGAAAACGCAAATCTGGATGCCCGGACAGGGATTCCACCCCGCGTCCTCCCGAATGCGAGACCAGAGGTTTTACCGCTCACCCACCACTCTCGGTGTACAAATGAAATATAACCATTGTATTCAAATAGAATAATGTTTGTAAAACGTGTAATAAAAATGATTGAACAGTAACTGATATTGTGAAATTCTAATAAACTATTTGAGTTGATACTTGAAAGATAATTGATTTAATTTAAAAACTAATTTTCTCTCAGCCTTGGTATTAAACCCAGTAATGGATATTGTGGCGGTTACGCCTGGGGAGGTAAGGGTGAAAACCTTTTACTTCTTTTTGTAATTAAAAGAAACCTTAGGCTGCTCATTTATTGGGTACTCATAATGGCGTACAGGCGAGGCTTATTTATCGTTAACATTGACACATTGGAATATGATAAAAAGAACTATGCAAAGCCTCTTACAATTGCCAACACATATTAACAAATAAACAAAGCATTAAAACACAACCACCTTTAAATTAATCTTTAAACAAACTCCCAATGTTAATTGGCAAGCAAGAAAGCTACCCACTTGATTTGTTTAAATGAAAGTTCCCTTCACAATGATCGGGAACCATAAATCAAATACAGTATTGACATCAACTGTATTCGATCTCAAATGCCGGGCGCCAGGATAATTTAAATTATCCACCAAGTGTGGCTTTAAGAAAGTCTGCCCCAGCTGGCTCAATATTTGGGGGTGCGAGAACTCCTAATCATTCAGTGGTCGTTACAAGGCTGTACTCAATGACCGAATAAAAGTACCACACTGCACTTGTAGAATTATTACCGTGACGGCGATGTATTTCCCGCGACGGCGGAATTACTATAGCCCCTTCGCTATAGCGGACAATGCACCACGTCCGTGCAAGCGTAATGGATGCGTGCACAGTGACCTCACTGTACAAGACACGCCAATTGACCCTCAGGTGCGAAGCCAAGACCGAGCGATCTCCAGCTTCTACTCTGAAGTCCTCTTCAGCGTCCGCCGGAAAAAGCCTCCTCTCGTCGCTCGTGGTTTACATAGAAAAAATACACCATCATTACAAAATGCAAAGGAAAGTCTCTCTCGATTGGTTCTGCCATTTTTAAGCTCCTCCCTTCGGCTGTCACGATAGGCGAACCTTGTCTTTCTTGATTCGTGTGAACTCGGGATAGCCTCGGACTTATTCGTCACCTGTTACCTCCAAAACTCCCCGTTCGAAGACCTGGGGCTTGGATAGTTTGTTCACCTCAGTGTACCGTTTCCCCGGAGCCAAGGGATTATACGCTTGACCAACTGCGTGAGAAGGGTAGCTGGTGTCCATTGTCCCTGGCCGCCGCCGGCCTGTCGCGACCCTCTGGCGCGTCTAGTTCAGGTTCCACAAACACTGACCATCCTCTCCGATAATTCCTTTCTTATTCTTTTTATATATAAAAATATACAAAATATTATATATATAAAATTGTACGGAATGACCCATATTTGGTCATTCTGCTACAATATAGAGGATAAATAAAAATTCTGTAGTACTAATCAGATTAGGAGGAAACATTATAACATTCAGTAGATTACCTATTATTAAACTAGGTTGAATTCCACGGGAAAGGACAGGGGGCAAGGAACGGGAAGGGATTCTGCCATGGCGTTTTGAAGGAAACATTCCGGTGTTTTTCTGGAGTGACTTGAGTAAACCTGGGGAAACTAAACTCTGGATGGCCGGTTGGGGATTCGAATCCCCGTCCTTCTTTGTGCGTTGTCAGAGCGTTACCGAGCGTTTCAGAGCGTTACTCGGTCACGAGTCTAGAACAGTTCGCAGGTCACTAACTTATTAACATACAATGTAGTAGACAGAAACAGAAATAACTGATATTTTTACTGGAAAAAAATCGTTTTTTAGGATCGCAGGTCAATTTATTTCCTGAATTTGAGCATTTCGCGACATCTTGAGCTCGATATAAGCCAAAAATTCGTTACACAGAGTCTAAAAAGGACCAAGAAACAAGACATTTTAGGGTCGATGTTTGTATCCACGTGACCTGATCCAGCTATATTTCGAATTTCTGTTCAGTTTGAAGGGAAAGTATTAAAGACGGGAATGATCTCATTATATAACAGATGGCAAAATATCCATAAAATTAAATCGTTTGTTGTTTTCCTCGCAACATAAAAACTCTGTTAGATGTAACTATTGCTTGTATGTTTTGTTTAAATACACGATATTATTGCTAGTAGACACAAATCTCAAGTTCATAAGCAATAGTATTTTTCATTCGTAAGTCTTAATATGCTCATTGTTAATTAACCAATTCGTCCTGTAGTGAATTAATGATGATTTCCTTTAATCACTTCGTCCTCCAGTTTACAGATTGCTGCCTTTGGTCACCAGAGGGTTTTACCTTCTCCCAGAAGTTATTTATTAATAGTGTTCATGACTGAATTAAATAGTTCTACCAGATGACAACACTGACGAGTCGCTTTTAAATTCATATTTATTTTTCCGCGAACTCTAAGATAGCGTAAGGCACCAGACTTCTCCAAAGACACAAATGCACAAAGATACTAATATTCCAGCGATTAAATTCACAAACACAAATTCTGACAACTAATGACATCTAACTACTCATCTCTGCCGCTCGCTTAAACAGAAAAATACAGACAAACACAAAGAAAGCCGATCGATGTTTCTCGAGCATCTACATTAACTGCACATTACAACAATCAGAATTAATACAAAATCATCATGAAACGAACGGAAATGAAAATTAAAGCTATTTTCAGGTACTGTATTTACGCACGATATTATTATGATAAAAGACTAAACAGTTGAGAATTGTCATCCAAACATCGTGGCGCACACCAACACTTATAATTTCAAGTATTAATTAATGTTTCATTATTAATACTGTCCTTGAACGTATTACATATCATTTACAAAATTTCTATCCACAAAGTAATGGTCAGTTACATAACGAATATACATGGAGTACCAATTAATCACAAAAAAAAAAAAAATTCATAAGACGGCTCGAACTGATAACTTTGATGGCCGCTCACGACTTTATTTTCCATCGAAAAAAATAAAATTAAAAACTCAATTACTCCTCTCATTTAAAGAGTAAGTAGAGGAGTCGAATGTTCTGCATTACATTGTAAATACCTCAATGATGTAACCGCATGCTGACAATAAGATTGTCCCACCGTCTTTTGTGCTTGGAAAACTATATTAGTTAGCATTCTTAACAAAAACTTATTATAAAGTGTTATATTTATTTGCAGCTTAAAGGTTCTGAGTATGATTCTGCACGCGAGTTTTTCCGTTGATACATATCAACTTAGTCTATCAGCTGTCGTAGAAAGCAAAACGTAGTTACAGCCGCTTCTGACACGAAGCCATAAGTCAACGTGTCTATCGGTAATTGGCTTGTTTCCCATGGAGAGACTATACATCTGCCCATAGTAGCTTCTACAGACCTAAGCTTGATTACGACGTAAAAGGTGTGGGATGCGGTGTTGGAACGTGTTTTCTGATACGTATACCAAGCATACATATTTTGCGCAGCAAAAGTACAAGCAATAACAGACAGCCGATCGTCAGCAACATTTCACGTAACGAGATTTTATTCTTTATGCTTCAGGATACTTTCATTTCCTTTTTTGTGTGTTTAAAGAAGGTTGCGCGGTTATTTCAAACATCATTATTGAATTTTTACATTATCTGCGTGCGAAAGATAAACTCGGAATGATTATCCGTGAGTATTTAGATCTACAAAACCCGGTTCAGTTTCTGGCTAACACTTTAAAGGTCTTCTCTAGTTATTTGAATAGTTTCGTTCGACTTATGGCATCCATGCCGCAGTTGAAAAGCACTGATTTGTTTAAGAATATATCCATTACATCATTTATCCAATACATTATTTCAAAATCCGTTATTCTCAACTAATACGAAGCCTAAAGCGATATATAAAACATCAGTGATAGGAATTTTTACCTGCCTCTGACATAGTTTACGTTAAAGCGTAATGTTTCTTTAAAAAAACTTAATTTAAAATTGGGTCCAGGGGCGGCAGGCACAAAGTTTACCTCATCTCAGCGCCTTCTTGGAAGACACGCTAAACGCGGTGCACAACAATCACAATGGTAACGGCTACTTCAGGGGTTAGCAGGAGTTCCCACTGAAAAGTTCCTTTCCTTTGTAATGACTATCAAAAAGTCTCCTCAACAATCAGTGCTAAGGGTTGTCAAATGCTGTGTTTAACCATTGACAACTCTGTGCAGACTTTTCATCCAATATTTTTGTAGCCATTACTTAAACACAAACAAAGGCTTGAATCTGATTGCATTCTGACATCAAAGAGGTATTGTAGATTATAAATACATCAACATTAACATTGGTATTTTGTGTATGCTCTATGTTGAGTATTTAGTTCCAGTAAACCAACAAAAGACTGCAACAGACTGAACTTTTTTGAGAAGAGGGGGAGGGTTGAATGTCTGAGTTTTCGCACTGGTTTAATGTTAAATACAAGAAAGCTTCCTGAAGAAGTTTAAACGATAAGATAATAGTTACAACAACTAAAAACTAACGAAGGGCGAGTGGAGAATTACGCAGCTGGGGTTATCCACTGGTCAGTGGGATTGAAACCCTAGTGCATCCAAACGCTGGCCTCAAACTTTACCACTCATGCAGCAGCTTCCATATAGTAATGAAGACATGTCGTTTACAGTATCACATAACGCTTATTCGGGACGGCCATACATGTTAACAGCTTGTGTGAGGTTTAGTTTCTTATCTCCACATGTGCGTTACCGGATGGAGTTTCAACTTTTTCGTGTGCTGTTCTTTGTCTTCCATTTAATTATTCCCATTAATAAGATAACTACCCAGTTCCTAATGCTTCAGACTGTGACTCAACTTGCTGTCTCTGTAAACTTTTTTACAAACTCCTTTGCTTGTCAGTCGTTTTTAAACAATGTTTGGCTACTATCCGATCGGTTCACTAAATTTTCCCTATCATTCCGTAACATTTATATTTCATTCCTAAACTCTTTATTTACTTCTAAACTTCCCTTGCATACTCTGCATTGTTGCGTAATGTGGGCTTGAAAGTTCTGTAGTGGACCATTATTTATTTCAACCAGAGGTTTCACACTACAGTAACCTTAAAAATTCGTTACAACATTATTGAAGGCTTATATTTTGCTACCGACCGTTTCTTGTTACATTACAAAATGATTTTTAGAAAAATTCATAATATTTCATTTACATTTTTTTATATTAAGAGACTTTCAGCTTGATATTTTTTTATTTTTTTTTAATACGATGGGGTTTGAAAGCTTATAATTTGACTTAAAATCTGCGTTGTATTTTATGAGCCCAAGTGGCCTGGCGCGGAACAGAAAACTAAAATATGTTCTTAATATCAATCTATTTACTGCCATCTGTTTGTATAAGCTTTAAGTTATTTTACTGCATTCTCTGCTTTGTTTTTTGTTGTTTTTTTCAGTATCGTAGTTTCAGAACTCCGCGAATTTCATACATTAATATCAATTTAGTGTGAAAGAATATTTTTTGGCATTACGCCCTGTCGACGTTAAGGTCATCAGAGGTGGATTGGAGCAAGGAACGGGAAGTAATTCGGCCATGGCCCTTTGAAGGAACCATGCCGGCATTCACCTGGAGTGATTTCAGGAACCCATCGAAAACCCAAATCTTGATGGCCGGACGGGATTCTAACTCGCGTCCTCCCGAATGCGAGGTCGGAGCATTCATTAACCATGTCAATAATTAATAATAAAATACGTAAATAGGGATACACACCTGGACAGAACTTCAAAACACAAGCTGATTTCATAAAATTTAATTTTAGTTTGTTTGTTTTGTTGTATTAAACAAAAAAATAGTTGATTTACTAACGTAACGTAGTAACATCAAAAGATTATTTCAAACATACCAGACACTAAAATATTATTCCGCTGGAATAAAGTTTCCGCTCAGGAACGAAATCAAGAGCGTATTATATCGTCTGTCGGCAATTGTTTGCATTTTCAATAAAGTTCCATCAATTTATGCGCTACTAATAAATCTAACATTATCGTATTACTGCGTCTCATTCGTATAAAGAGACCCGTTCCTAGAAACGCAGTGGTATGCCGGTGGTTTCAAACTCCTAACATCGTTTTCTGTTGCTGACGTATTTGCTGATAAAACGTTCAATTTGCAATGTTTTACCCCAGTGCTTGCAAAAACTTGCCAGCGGTTTAGCGAGAGCCGCTGCTTTAAAATCGGCCGCTGTTAAGAAAGTCACGTCGCGTTCTGCAGAATTCTGCCTGGTTTGCGGTTGCGTGGCCTTATTGTACAGCGTACAGAAGTTGTGTCGCCTCACAGACAATGCTGCGGTCGTTCCCATTCGCTGTCCCAAACCTACCTGCCCTACGTGTATTACCGCTTTGCTCCTGGTAAAGATACTACTAATGACAACCAGTTGTCCAGAGCAATTCACAATGTTCTCCCAGTTATCACTTTCAAACAACACGTATACAGTACAACACTAGTCCCTCCTCTTCAGCTTGAAGCGCATTTGATTGCTGAACGAACTTCTTCACGAAGACTATTACGATGTGCCTAGCACATATCACCGCAATCAGCCCTAAATGTAATTGAAGCACGTAAAAATCCGCTCTAGTACTCTTGTTAGCGTCCCAGGAACTCATTGTTTGAAATATAGGATGTCAAATTTTATTTTTATAGCCCTTACCCTCGACTTCAGCAGCAGACTTAAAGCTTTATTATCTTGGTTCTCCGGGTGGAGCCACGTCGATTTGTTTAAACCTAACGTTTCTGCCATCTTGCTGTGGCCTTTTGCCGCTGTCACCTACACATAGCAGTGAGAGCGCGCGTGCGCTAACCGTCCGCGATGACGTCATGGTCGTTACCGTGTCTAGCAAGACGTTCGGATGGGGCCGTTACTTGACCATATTTGGTCATACCTACTGAGGAGAACGCAAAATAAATCCCTTGCAAGGTTAGTAGTTCTTTTGAATAAATATTTCTCTTTCTACTCACCAACACTTCACACTTGATCCATCTTGTTATTGTCGTGAGATGAGAATTTACAACTAAGAGACCACAAAATCAGACTTAGAAATGTTAGTTATTTAACTTAATGTTTCACCAATTAATTCAAATAAATTATCTTTCAACAATACAAAAAAACTTCATCGTTTATTCAATCGTATTTATCAGTTCACAAATTTCAATAACTCTTGATACAAATCATTAATTATTCGCTCAACATAAATCAGTTTAACGTATTAACATGCACGAATTAAAATCTGTACGTGTCCTTCTTCACCATCTTTATAATCCTCTTTTCTTTCGACTTTTCACTATCCAAGTAAATTTTCGTTCTCGTCTTTCTGCTCGGCACAACTGATGTTATTCCGAGCTCCTCAAAGATATCGCACAGTCCTTTTAGTTTTCATGAACCATAAATAACAGTAAATTATAGTAAACATTTAATAAAATAATAAGGAAGGGCATGACCTCTACCTCTCTCCCAGCAGGAGTCAAGGATCTATCATGTGGAAGAACATCCTCAACAGAAAATTAATGAACTGAACTAAAAAATGTTTACAAGTACTCTATGTCATACCAGTTAAACATAGTCATCAAGCTCGTGAGAAAGTACGTTAGTTCTGTGCCCGTCGCGCTAACAATTTTCACAAAAAAAAAATCTATATGGAATGTTACGTAAGACTTTTTCAAAGCAGAAATGCTAGAAACAATTCTTTTACCTCAAACTTTGAACTTAGTGAGTTTTACTGTACGGTTTGATTTACTGATTTTATTACCTAAAAATACTTCCGTATCTTATGCGTCAAGTGTAATCCTCCTAACATACAAATAAAACTACTACAACCGTTGTGTCATTCAAAAGCAACAAAGAAGTCAGACCTTGACTAGCATAAATTGCTGCAATTATGTGACAGGAACTGATGTCTTTTTTTTTTAGCTAGTCAGGCCTAATTGCAAGAAAAAAGTGGCACATGGGGAATTCCCCCACTGCTTATCGCATTTTACTATGAGCGCATCTTAAATATTAGTACAGTTTGCCTCCTCTTCCGTTTTATTTAAATCAGATGTGTCATTAATTGGTATGTTGTCAATAATATTTTATTTGCCTATGTTTATTTCTTCAACCTACTTTTATTATAATCTAGTGGTTAGTTTAAAAACACAAAACAAAACATTTTCCCTGAAACATCTATGACGCGTCAAATTACAAATTCAAATGTAGCAAATTTATTAACTTCAGAAAATTCACTATTCGTTGAGAGTTTGAATTCCAGAACTAGCGAACGTGGTAGTAAATTGATAACGCTCTGGCCTCGCATTCAGGAAGACCGGGTTCGAAAGCCCATCCGGGCATACGGATTTGGGTTTTCCATGGTTTCTTCAAATCACTCCAGGCAAATTCCGGGACGCTTCATTCAAAAGACATGGCCGCATTCCTACCGGTTTCTTGCCCCTCGTCCTTTCCCGCCTCTAATGACCTTGACGTCGACGAGGCGTAAAGCCATATGCAAAAAGAAAACTCTTGAAGTCTTTAATTTTTATTTTCTTCCGCTGTACGACTGGCCGATGTAGAGGTCATTAGAGATGCAATGGGATGGGGAACAAGGAATGGGGAGAAATTCAGCAGGGGCAGGAAACTGTGAAAATCTGAAATCTGGATGGCAGTACGGAGATTTGAAGTCGAGTTCTCCTGAATACCAGGCCCAAATGTTAAAGCTCACCCAGTAATCGAAAGTCGTCGTCTAAATTATTTCCTGAAAAATTACCTCTCTATCAGATAATTTTTCTAAAAAAATATATGTCATTTGGCCCTTTAGACCACACAGCTATAACGTTGTATACATGCTTCCTCAGCATGTATTTCTCGTGTTAATGTAGTGCGCAAAACACTTCATTAAAATCACCCTTGCCCTCGACCCGATTCAAACAAGTCTCTTGAACTATAGTCCCGACGCTACCGGTCACGACCAGATGACCATGGACCCACCAGTCCGCGTAGATTGGGAGCAGTGGCTCGACTGTTGCTTCTGGGTAGATCCAGTATCATAGAGCGCACTTGTTCTGTGAGACACTTTGACGACTTGGTGAAGGATATCACCTCCTTGTATGGAGGTTACAACGATCTGGCGGCTTTAACTAGGGTCCGTTTGAGTGATTGATTGCTCACGTGAGCAAGGCAAAGGCATGACGAAGTACTAGTGCCTCGAAGCCAGAGGTCAAACCACGCGCGGCTCATTATAGAAAGTCGTGCCAGCCTCCTGTAATTAGCTGCTGACCAACAAGACGCACACACTTATCTGTAACTGCACCCGTAATCCGCTTCAAGCCTCTAATGGAACACAGGAGATATCTTCCTGAACGATTACAGATCTATGGGCTTGGAACAACATTAATCTGCTTTGCTTGCCTAACGAAACTTACATTTTCCTTTTATTTGAAGCCGCACCGCCTTCTTTTTCTGCTCAGCCTTAAGAAGGCGGATACGTTTATTCTTGGAAATTTTTTATTCAGCGGTGGTTTTCCTTTCCTCCTCTACAAATGGAAGTGTATTTGTGTGTTTATTGTGTTTCTGTGGTGTCTGTGATGTTCAGTGTTGTACGTTGATTGCGTGGTGAATGAATTAAGGATGGAAGAAGGAATAGGGTGCAGCCTACTCTTCCGAAAGACTGTCAGGGGGCTGCCAGACATAACGTCCCTATGCCACAGACGGACAAGCTATGTCGTAGACTTCATTTCATACGCACTGTGGTGAGATTTATCATAGGCCTGTGCTACATAATCTGGTGATCAGGAACTGTGCGCAACCACCACTGCTAACCTGGCAAGTCCTGATGAAAGTCTCTTCCATCACCAAGATTCGTGGGCTGGGATCATCAGTGAGCCAACGAGTAGATTCAAGCAATACTACTGGTACATTAAATAAGACCCCATCTGTATAGGGCTGCCACTATCTGCATTCAAATGGCTTATTCGCTAAGTGATCTGCCATCTTGAATTTTAATTTTCAAGTTCAGGAGGCTCAATGTTTCCTTCGATCTGGGAAAATGCGTAGACGAGGTGCAATAAAAAGTTTCTGGGAAATAAATGTCATCGATATGAGTAAAACACAAAAATCAAATTAGGGTTTCGAAAACAGAGTAATTTCTGTCCTTGACATATCTAATTTGGTGTTTGATGTTCTGTCTACAATGATGTTATGATGTTACTTCAACCATATTCTTGGAGAGCTGTGTCACAACGCTTTAATAACTTTGATGAAAGAGAAAGCTGGACAAAAAACGCATTTGTGGTCACATTATAAATTAAATGAATCTTTAAGTTTAGGTTTCTATCATTAATCTCTCGTAAAATACGCATTAAATACAAACAGCTGCTACTGCTGTCTTTTAGTCAAAGTCGAAATTAAAGAAATTTTTCTTGTAATGTAATACTGATGTGTTACGCAATATACCTACTAGCTGCTGTAAATTTTAATCTGAAAACTAATCTTCGATGTTCTTTGAAGACAAACTAATTCCTTTTATTTTCGATAAATTTTAAGTTGAAAGTGCTAATGACTTTTATAATATAGATGACTTAGGTATTTCTGAAAAGTCTGTGACGATATCTCAGTGTTTTTGCTGGAAATACAAAATGCATAGGCCTATATTTACACAACACACTTTTACAGTGTGCTCACTACTTACAGTCGGTATTCGATTTCAATATGCTGTCACCCCGATGCAGCCGTCGCTGGTCTCCGTCATTAAGCAGACGTTGTTGACGACTGCGTTTTCCATATTCACGGCACACTCTCGGCACTGTGCATTGAGGATTGTTCAATTCACGAATAAAGTCGAATACCCCATGCGTATAGCACACACTACCAATCCGCGTCCAACGTCGTGCGGCCATAATCAAGTCAGAAAACCTTCCACACGGCTCACGAGAGTACAAACAAAAGCCCCGTCACTGCACGGTATGCTTATACGTTTCTTCCGCGTTGCTACCTCCATCTGAAAATTTGTATCTTTCCATCCAATAAGTTTTGGTATTTCAGTGTATTTGTATCAGCGAGATGCGATGCGCTTAAGTTATTATACACCTTAAAACCACACCGCCTTTGTTTTACGAATTCCGAAAGTTAGAGCCACTAAAAGTAGGAAGGTAGATTCTCAGAAACTTCAAGAGACGATTTCTCCTTTTCCTGACATGCTTGCAGATACTACTAACAAATCCAAGAACCTTCCGCTGTTGATCTCGATGCAAGTTCTTGTTAACCTGCTGATGGACACCTACATTTAAAATTTATCTCAGATTTTTAAAAAATAGAATAATTTCCAAATAATTAAAAAACTAACAAAATAAAGTTTAATAACTCTAGTAACTTTAAATTTTAAACCAACCAATCGTTACGAAGTTCATATATAGTTTTCCCGAAGTTCTAAATAATGTTGATGTGTACTTAGTGATGGGTAAAACACATTAACAACGTTCTGAAGTCTTCAAAAATTAGAAATAATCGTCTCTTGTATGCATATTACACAAGAATGCATCGGATATAAGTTGTGGGAACGAAGCTGAAATATATTCACTCTAAATCTTATAAAACACTTTAATTTTAAAACTATAGATTTATTGATTCTTGGCTGTCCTGGTGACGCTGCGTCATGATTCGTGTAGCCGACTTTCGACCATCCTTCTGTGGTCTTCTTCACGTGATGATTCGGACCTTCTGATTGGCCGGGTATACCAAACCCTCTAGACGGGTAACGGGCCTCGGCTGTATAACAACACCACACGCTGATTGAAGGCGCATTTCTTCCCAGAAGAAGACCACAGAAGGATTGTCGAAACGTCGGCTTCACACATTATGACGCGGCGTCACACGGGCAGCAAGAATCATCTGACTCTGGCCGCGGAAGCCTACGACTACATATAGATTTATTGTCTGTGAAAGGCAAACTCAGCTTCATTGCTGCCTTCTAATTATTACACAGTAAATCTACCACTTGATTTTTCGTTTCGTAATTTATTGTGTTTTATTTGTGCTGCACATTTAATATATTTATACATATTTAATATTAAAGTAACTGGATGCCACCGGATATTACTAAACTGAAATACCCCGGCACTAAACTAACTTTATTTGGTTTAGAAAGACGGCTGAAGGCCTTATTGCGGTAGTGTATACCGAATTGTACAGAATAATGCGTTCAAGGTCACTAACTGAGCTCCATCAATTTTATTTACTAAAACATCTGCACAAACTACACTTATGTAGAGTCAATAGTGTCGTTTATTTTCGGTGTGATACCATATTACAGCTAGCTGGGGAAATACTGGCAAAAATTCAAAACTTTCCTTTTATAGCAGCGTTAGCGAGGTTTTTACATTTGTTTTCCATTATTTTTTCTACTGTTCAGATAAACTTCGTGGTTAATGACGGAACTGAAATAATTTTCTTCTGACTCTTATAAAATAATTTTGGTTTAAAAGTATCGCCTCCATTTCGAAACAATTCGCTGCAAATAGACAGCATATCGTTATTAGGAAGGGCTGACATCATGTCCATTGTATAACCCTTTCAATCATTAATACCGGGCTATCTGAAAGTAGTTGCTGGCATTAAGGACGCAACGAGAAAGTGAAATGCTCCTTGGAGACATGCGCTTGACAAGTGTTTCGTGCAGCGAAGTGATCGGCAGGCGTCTATGGGCGCGGTTCGATCCATGTTGTGACTCTGTGGCATCTGCCCGCGGCGCTGGATATTAGCATGCAGATGGAATCGCCACTCGTACAGCTATCCGCACTTCAAATCAGACTATCCACCTACCTCTCTGCCCCCCCTAAGCTGCGGAATCTCTCTCTTTGGGTGGGTCAATTAAAACGGCACACTAAATTCATTCCAACGCAAGTGGATCGCAACACCTAGCAGTACTTTCTGTTCATAGTCCCTGTTTCGAAAAAAAAATATTAGATTAAAACCAATCATAGCGAGGAAAAAAAATCTATGTAATATAAATGAGGTGGGACTATTTCAAACACTTGTCAGCCATTTTAGATGTTAAATAAAAAAATAAATCAAATAATGTACAAATCAAGTACTGTACAAATTATTATTGTGAATAGGAATATAATTAACGAAAAGTCCGCAATACAATATAATCTTCTCAGGTATCGAGCCCGATGGTGTTGTATAAACATGACGATTCAACAGTTAACTCTGCTGTCTTCATCAGGTGCCACACACCTGATGAATACAGCATAGCTAGCTGTCGAAACGTCGTGATTATACAACACCATCCGTCTCGACACCCGAGAGGATTATATTGGTTCAGAATGCCGGGAAAGTCTCCACTCACATGTATATGTAATCGTAGGCAGTTCTGCCCTGGAAGAAGACCCCAGAATGAGGGTCGAAACGTCGGCTACGATGAACATGACGCGCCGCCACCCGCACAGCCAAGAATCAATCAATCTCAGAAATTCAGAAATACGAGTTAAACAATACAGTTATTGATATGGTCGATTCTATTAAATATTTGGGAGTAACAGCACAAAGGAACATGAAATGGGACATACACATTTATTTGTTAGTAGGTAGAGCAAATTCTAGTTTGCGATTCATAGGTCGAATCTTGAAAAATTGTAATAAACAGACAAAGGAGATAGCGTACAAATCTCTTGTGCGTCCACATTTGGATTATTGTTGTGCCATTTGGGACCCGTTTCGTAAGGGATTTATCGAAAGTATAGAGAAAGTACAGAGAAGAGCCACTCGATTCGTGACCGCTTGCTACAGTCCTGATGAAAGCGTCACACAACTAATTAGTAGACTAGGTTGGGAGTCTCTGGTAGATAGACGACACACATTTCGTTTAAACTTATTGGTAAACATGCGTACTCCCACTTTCACTTTTGAGTGTAGTGAAATACTTCTTCCACCAACCTATTTGAGTCGGAAGGACAGGAAAGATAAAATTCGAGAAATAATGTGCCGGACTGATTCTTATATGAATTCATTTTTCCCTCGTACCATCAGGGATTGGAATGCACATCAAAGACATTAGCTTTGGTGCTGAGCACCCTCTGCCACCCACAATTTTGTGAATTGCAGAGTATATATGTAGATGTAGATGTAGAATCTCCACTCACAAGTTCACAACTTAAAACAACTTTTGTTTCTCTGCTAACTGTTTATAGTTCCGAAGAGACCAAGTCTTACCAACATATGCAAATAAAATTCACCGTCGTCGAGGTTTCTTTAGCAACAAAGAGAAAACTGGATGAATCTATTTATATTTTAGGACGGTCTGTTTTTAAAACCTATTTTATGATACATCGTCCTAACATTCTTTTTCTTACTTTTTAACTCCACAAAATTACTACGGTTATACCTCGTGTAATAAACTAAGTGCTTTATTACTGTTGTGCCGTATACAATACGCTGATGCAGGCATACACGTCTCGCGGCACTGTTTCATCAAACAGCCACGGACTGACAAATAGAGAATAATCCCGTCTCCAATATGAAGGCTCATTGACAGAAATTGATTTTGTCCAGACGACCCATGTGCAGGCTTCACGAGTGGACTGGCAATGGGTGCATTAATTATTCATGAGTCGAAATCTGAGGACCGCTCATTCTCTTCACACCATTCGTCCGACGGAGGAGAAACATCGTGATAGGGATCTCATCGATCATCTGGGAACACACCTCGAATAAAAATGAGTTGGCACACTTCAGATAATTATGGCTGTATGAAAACCGACAACTGAAGTTTCCCAGTTCGGAGTCTTGAACCTGTAAAATGGTAATAAAATAAAGGCCAAGTGCAAGTCGAGGCTCGGAATATTAGTACTTGGCGCTCTAATGACTAACAGATATGTAAATCAATGTATGACGTACTAACCAGTTATGGGGCGCCCATTAATTACGTGAGGTGTTTTTTTCTGAAATCTAGACATCCCCCCCCCCTCGTGATGAGATTTGGTGAGTTGTGGTTGGTCCCCCCCGCCCCCCTGTGGCGAGGTAAGATCCTGAGAGGCCACCTCCCCCCGTTGCTGTCAAACTCGTAAATTTTGGAGATCTTCTCCTGTTCTCAAGGATGGTTATACCCTCCTAACCTTGGGATCGACGTCGTTTGTAGCATTTTTCAGCTCTGCTGTTCTTCAAGGAATTAAAAATATGAGATGAGATTTCTGACCACTCCTCCCCCCCTCCCAAATTGGTTAAATTTGGTGAGGTTTCGCCGGACCCCCTCCATCTTATTTCGGCACACGTAATTAATGTACGACCCCTTAGGTAGCGTAGTCCACTCCGTGACTATCAAACTCGGCACCGAGTTGCCTCTCGCATTGCTAGCGCAGCCTTTCATTTATTGCAAGTAGTACTTGACCAATCCATTAGGAAGCAATATACTCTCAATTCAGAACACCACTAGCGAACAAGTTTTAGACCTAACAAAAACTACACCAAGCGCGTACGCAGTCTAACTCAACACGCTGAGGGCGGTTTTGAGCTAGGTATGGTTGATCACAGAAATGCATGACAGCTTACACCACATTATTTTGCTGTAAAAACTGTATCAACTAAAAATTCACAGAAACCATCTGAAATTTACTCCACTATTGAATGATTTACGTTGAATTTCAGAGCAGCAAAAGTCGACGAAGTACACAGTGGCATTTCCCCCTGGCAAAGATGTTATTTAGTATCTACACTGTACCCTGTTCACTCCGCACTGGCGCCTCAAGGTCATGCTCGCCTCACCACTCCCTCCTTTCCTACCTCTCCGAGATGAGCGCTTTTATCAGGCAGGCGAGTGGTAAACTTCCCCTTCACATGTAGGGAAAAGGGCAGAGGAGTGGGGATAGAGCAGAATGACCATGAGCCACATGTGTTACCTGAACTGGCTATAACGGCTGACTCAAAGCTTTATTTATGCAAATAACTTATTGCTAGTAGTGCAAGCAATAAAGCTGGAACTGCGGAGGATCGTCTAAACAATGGTCTACATTCACTCACAACTGCTGTGATCTGAAACTGAAACCAGTTGAAATTCAGATATGCGCCTTCCACCTGAGAAAAAAGATGTCAACAGAAAATTAAAAATGAGATGTAGGGTGTGGTACTTGATAAATGTTTTAATCCAAGTTACACTGTACCGCTCCCTTACTGACAAAAAGCACTGTCTGAACACAAAATGTGCAGTAAGCTGCCGCCCAGATTAGACGCTGGCTCTGTGATGCACGCTGTATGCCGGATGGTTAGCCAGATAATATATTTTAATGTGTGACTCTAGTACAAAAGTGTACTATTTTATTGAGAAGTGTTTTTAGATTTATGTAATAGATTTTAACTAGTTTCTGAAGAAGACTCCCTTAAGGCGGGTCGAAACCGGTCAATAAATTCATTGAATATTTGCAACAGGTTTGGCTGTGTTTTCATTATACAACAAAATGTAAAAGTTTCAGCCGGTAACAATATTCTGCTGAAACTTAAAGAGAGCATACGGGGTGTACAACCCTCATTGAGTTATTCTATTACCGAAGCCAGCTCATATCAAACACGGTGATGTGACTTCATGAAATTTGTAGAATTCTGAAGCGTTGCCTCAGAGCCACAACAATAAAATAACTACATGGTCTGGCTGTAATTGCTCCCCCTTATGTAAGACCGGAGGTATCTTCAAAATTGTAACGGAGTAAGTTAAATTAAAATACGGCTCACCCATTATTCGGAAATCAATTCCTCAGACAAACGCTTAAATGTAGGAAACGTTTCCTGAGAGCGACGGCTCCTTTTGATGCACCGCCGAAAGTTGCCCGGCCCAATCTGTGGCGAGCGAGATTGACTCACGTAGGCAGCAATCTGAACTGAAAAACATGGACATCGCTAAACAGACTTAGAAATGGTGCAGCAGAACGGAGGTAATCTAGTAAGATGGCGTAATCAAGATTCCAGCAACTGCATGTCGATATGGAGCAAAACAGGCCACCCAGAACCTATACGATTGCCTGTGGTGCCCAACAACGTGCAATTTGTTGCCATTGGTAACGCTCTCCTTGTTGCCTCTAAATCAGGGTTATCCAACGTTTTTGAATATACTACCCTTTACAAGTAAAAAAATTCTGCCGATCTTCCACGTTCAATTTTTTCTTTTTAATCCACTGCCCCCGCCGGCTCCATTAATAAAACTACGTAAGTGATGAGACTGACCTGCTAATCTGTGAATCAAACACTGTGCAGGATAGTTGCGGGCAATGATATATTCTTCGTCGCGGTGGCGGAACGGGAGGTCAGAATATGGGGTCAGTTGCTACGTAGGAACAGTTTTTTTTTTTTTTTTTTTTCGTTCACTGCAAGCAGTTGTGCGAGTACGCCAGAGAGTACGGTCTAGCTTCGTTGCGAGCGACGATAAAATGGAGCTCTCAAAACGATTTGTGCAGCCCTTCACGTCTGCTACAAGTTGCAGTGGCGAAAAAAAAGTAGACTTTATGATTACAATTATGATGAAATATGGTGGAGAGAAGAGAAAGAGGCTCCAATTAGAAAAAAATTTGGCTACTTGCGCCTCAAAACCACAACCCCGATTTGACAATTTATTAAAAAATAAACATACACAGCCTTCTCGCTGAAAAATTTGTATTTTTATTGTATTGTAAGACTACAACACATGCTTTTTACATTTACCTGGATTGTGACCGCGATACCCCCTGGGGGTCGCGACCCACAGGTTGAAAAACACTGCTCTAAATAATAGCGATGATTGATGTTGACCACTGTACTTTTTTTTTTATTTCTTCTTAATAACTGTTTGTGTTTTCGATACCCGACATGGTACTAATTAAATTAATAACGATATATGAAAAGCAACTATTTTTTAAATTGTTTTAACTACCAGACAGTTCTAAACCTAAAACCGTAATCTTAAACGACGTAAGGCAACTGTGCTATAAAACATGATCCTTTGTAACTCTTACATCACGTTAACAGAAAGGAATCTGCAATACTTAATGTAATTTTACCCTAACCTGTTATAAAAGTTCTGCGATAATAGATACATACATCAGTTGTCTCGTTATTTATAACAAAAAAAGTTATATGTGGCCCAGTAACATGAATAAATTTAAATTCTTAAGCTATTTTAAAATGTCTTCATTTTTACTGTTAATATTACCACTGCAGCGACATTGTATGTGTATCCACTGCTGGGACCATCAGGCGAAATGCAAGGAACTCTATACCTTCCCAGGGTCTTCGGTTCGTTCAAACTTCCCCTCCTCTTCTTCTCTGCCGACTTGTCTTCCACCTACTGTCTCACCTTGCTTTCTATATTTGTTCAGGTATAAATTCACAGGCAAATGACGGCGAAAATATGCATCGTTTTACATCTGAAGTGTTCTTTTATTTGATGATAAACTCTATACACATCTCCAATAGCTGACAAAAATTACATGTTACTAGAATTTCTCACACAACAGACAACTTTCTCAACTGCTCCCTAACGTGTCTCGCAGACAACACTCTTTCTCCGCAGCACAACGTGTATAGCAGACAACAAGAAAGTATTCTCTGTATCCCTCCGACTAGTATGTTCTGGCCGAGACTGGCCGACTGTGACCTCACATACACAAGTCGTCGGGGGTCATCTTCCCAGAGAGTGATCAGACACAGCTTCCCCAAGCAGCTGACAACACCGCAACAGAGGAGGCAAGTGACAACCCAGAACTCTATAGACTGTAAGCGAATCCTGAAGGTAGTTTACAAATAGGTGCACCAGAATAAGGTAACAAAGTGGGAAAGCATACATTCGTTTTCAAAAATTATGTTATTTCCCCTTTCAGTACTTTCAAGAAGTGTTGTACTTGTAGTGAAAATTATTCTAACATATTAATGCTCGTTTTAAAGAAGTGAATTTCATTTAACTTTGAGGCATGTTTTCAGAGACAGAACTATATTAACGAGCTTATCAAAGAAAGAAACCCTCTAATCCGTTTACATGTTAAAGTATCAAGCGAATTGCGTCAGAGTCAAAAAAAACAAGTACTATTAAACACATTCAAACTGAGCTTCAAATGAGCTTAATTTTCCATTCTTTGGTGGCGTCATGTGAAGTTTTGGCTAAAACAATAATTTTTAAATCTTTAACGCTGCTATTGATCTAGGATCGTAGTAAATTATAGTAATCATTTGTACATATAGTACGATTTTTAGGTCAGTACATTCCAACTGTTTGGCACCGTGTCACTGTATCAGTAAGAATATGATTGCTGAGATAACTGTCGATGGGAACACTCCTGATGCAACAGATAATACAACGACGAAGATAAACCTGTCAAAGGTGGTATTAGGTGAAAGTGTTTGCAACGTATAACAGACAGAATAAACTAGATGAGATATTTACAAAACTAACATTTCTGTCAGCAGTTAGGATGTGAATTGCAACTTCGAAGTTTCTTGTCGACGTTTCACGATCGAATAAGTGTCTTACGGCCACCTATGGGATTTAACAGTCACCCGGCGGATAAGTTAATGCGACACAAACTTGGCCGTTCAGCGAGGAGACTTCTAGTAAAGCCTTGTGCCTATTGTAGGCCGCAGCGTTTCCTGACGCACGAGGCCGTCCACAGAGTGTCTTTTAGCCTGGCAGTTATGCAGCCCTTCTCACCAACACACTTGTGGTTTGCCAGATTACACTCCCGGGACACGCACATGATCTTATTACGCGCCGCAATCTACGAGGAAATCAGATCCGCCGTACACTCACCGACATCAACAGTGTGTATCGTTTTGCGGTCTGCATATCAGCTGTGTCGACGAGTTGAGGTCTCGAACCCATCGGCTTGCAGAGAAGTTGCTCAATGAGGCACTCGTAAAAGCTACCTTGTGTTGCTGGCTGGTTATAACACCGAAAAAGCATTACGCCAAATGACCTGAGTGCTGAAACTGCACGCTGAACAAGATACTTGCCTGCTGGGGTTATATTGGAGTCTCTTAAAAACACTGAACAGCACCATAAAACGCCGTAGGAACGGAGCTAACAACAGATGCCAATAACGGGGAATTACCTGGACTAATGTGGTTCTCACAAGATAGCGGCACAGTTAAAATAAATACACTTTAAAATTATGCATCAAAATTGATTATATAGAGGTGCCAGTGGTTAACAGTTAATCATTTTTAACGACTCTGTTTTTACTGATCCACTCAGAAACCTTCAATTTGAGATGCTGGATAAACATTTGAGTACAAGATTCGTTATAATGAAACTTATCAGCATACCATACCATCAGCAATCATGGTTACTTTCTTGTACCATCTATTCATGAAGAGGCGTTTTGAGTTACTCTTTGCATTTCAGTAACGAATTTCCAGGTAGCCCCAGGCAAACACATTTCTCAGAAGTGATAACGTTAACGTTGGTGAGAGAAGTTATAGGTGACTTGTGTTCCAACGAAGAGTCGCCTCATCTGGCAACTCGAATCGTGTTTATAGTTTTAATAGTGGCCTGGTGGGTGATTGGTAACGCTCGGGTATGTCATTCGGCAGGACGTGAGTTCAAATCCCCATCCGGCAATCCAGATTTCAATTCTCCTTTTTTTCCGAAATGACTCCAAGCGAATGCAGGGATGGTTTCTTGAAAAAGCGTAGCCGAATTCCTTCCCGTTCGTTCCTCCACACTCTCTCTTTTTTTAACAGCTTAACGTCTCTTAACAGCTAGGTCTTTAGAGACGGGAAAGGATGGGGCGGGCAAGGAATGGGAAGGAATTCGGCCATGGCCTTTTGAAGGAAGCATCCAGGCATTTGCCTGGAGTGATTTGGGAAACCATGGAAAACCCAAATCTGGATGCCCAGACGGGGTTTCGAACTGCCGTCCTCCCGAATGCGAGGCCAGAACGCTAACCGTTACACCACCCCACTCTGTCCACCACTCTAATGCAACCCTCTTGTCGACGAGAGGAAATCTGATGACGAGGTAACTTGTGAACAATTCGCATAGTAAAGAATGTTCCAGAAATAAATCTACATTTTTAAAAAATCGTCTAATGATTCGGACCAATGTTGCTGGTGTAACACGGGTATATGTGATAGTTAAAATTCAAATGCTTTTCGTAAACATGTACACTTTAGCTTCGCAGCTTAAATGCACGACGTTGGCCCGTTCTTTTATCAATAAGAATTAACCAGTTTCAGTATGCCGAGATGTTGCTAATGTGATAATAATGTGACGATAAAACAACGATGATCAGGAAAGAACTCTGTATTTCATTCCACTTAGGTTTACCAAAATGTGATACTGAGAAAATATGATTTGAGCCAATTTTTTGCGTGGATCTTTGAATTCGCTGGACGTATTTACACTGGATTTTCCCCAGCTGTAATGAATGGGACGGTGAGTACTTTGCCTTAAGAGACAAACCACACTTTTCCCTGAGTATTCTTTACACGTTTAACTGTATGATCTAATTCGCTATCACTGCTTTCGGAATAATCCTTTATTCTCATGGCTTTGCTTGGCGTCCAAAGCGTTTTTATGTGAACTAAACTAGTGATATATTATTTACTGCGTTCGAAAAGGAAGGAGATTATCTTAAGTATGTCTAAACGTGTAACTGCATCCGTCACGAAGTAGTCCAAAATATATTAAAAAATCCAAATACAAAATCATCCCTTGGAATCATGAAAAGGAGATTATCAAACCATTAAAGATATTTTGCTCTATGCCATGCATACAAAAAATAGAAACTGAACTTTAATGACACAAGCGTTAAGTCCATTATCGTTGCTAATACGAGCATAAAATATCAGCTTCAAGTGGGAAGCTGCATCTTTGACGCTAGAATAAAAAAAGATTTTGTTTTGACAGCATTTATCACGCCCCCAAGATGTGTCTCGGGCGTAGGCATTACAGGCCATAAAGATGGAATCTCTTGCAAAGATTTCTGTAGTGAGTCGCTGTTTTCCCCAGGGACAGCACTTATCGATCTTATCGTGCACTGACTACCTGATGAGACATGTTATTTGCGGCCACGGTACTCCGTATCACAAATAGAGACGCTGGTATGAAATAGAAAGAGATGGCGGTTTCCACACCGACAGATACCAGACTGCCGTTACGTGCGCCAAATAGAGTTATCGGGCGCTCAAAGATGGCGCCGTGATTTGTGAATAGATTCTCAACGCGGTAACATCGAGGCGTTAGATACTTAATGGACCAATTCGTCACGCTTGACAACGCTGTAAATCCCAGCAAACCGTTCGGATCTAGGTTTTCGTGACCAACATCTAGCACCGGTGTTATATCGTAATTGACTTTTCGGGTAAGGTAGCGGTCGTAAGTGATTTTAATATTTCGCAATGTATTATCATCAAAAAATACTATGGATCTCACCACAAGTACGGAGCTGAAAACAATCACAAAGTATGAGCAGATATTTACCGATGTTTACTGTAATGTATTCTTCGGAGCTTAGTGTTGCAATGAAGTATTACCAAAACGAAATGTATGGAAGATATCCAGTTCACACATTACTATCACACGAGCCTGTAAGCCAATCAAAATAACTATTTGGGCGTAGTGTTGTGGCGATTCATTTCTGTGCAGTTACTTAATTAAATATAATTGTAATTATACAATGCTCATAACCTTGATTTTGTAAAGTTGTACATATTTTGGTTGTAGTTTACTTAGCGATACAGTTGGAACTTCTACTGATTTAATGACGACCAATGATGTTAAAAATAAATCAGGAATCCGGAAACCTTATGTGTACCGCGTGATATTTGTTTTATTCCTGGTCCAGGCCGCACTCAGAAGAAGTGCGATGGAGCGCATCCAGTTTTCCCCTTTCTTGTTCCTTCGCTCTATACAAATTTCAACTTTTAGCGTTTTTGGTAAATTATTAATCATTTCTCTTGATGACTAATTCTAATTCCTGATCCCCTTACCTACGAACGAAAATCTTCCTTAACCCTGGTGCCTGAAATCGGGTGCCAACTTGTGGTCATGGTCATCTTTTTCCTTCCATCCACCACTCCTAATTCTTACACCAATATCTTTCCACGCCTTTGGAACTGCTTCCATCCGCATTAAATAATGACTTTTGTAACACGGCGCCTATTAAAGCTGCTTAAATTACTTATAACACTAAATTCACCGTGAATTATGCTGTAAAAAAGTGTATCAGTTGTCATTCTGGTTCTGTCTGCATTTCAACCTAACCACAGCATCCAATAATATTTCTACTCAAATATGATATCTTCTGTTATTCACGTATGAATACATTAATGTATCGCTACACAAATGTGACCCATTGGAACTATTTACATTTGGCTGATATAATGACATCAGTAATTAAAAGCAAGTAATAATTAATAAGTTAATTTAAACGCAATACATACTATTATATCAGTGTTTTGGCAATTCATTTCTTCAATGACACAGAATATAGTGTAAAAATCTACATGTAATATAATCATCATGTAAGCCCGTCAAAAATGACGTGTCAAATGCATTATTTTGACAATTCGTTTCTTTCCCAACTAAATACAATTTTTACTAAATAACGCTCATAACCTTAAAAATGATGTAATGGAGATTTCATTCCTCCATGGATATTTCATAGTGTACTCCAACAGCAGTATCTCTCGACAGAGAGAATAACAAAACATATCGCCGAACGATTATATTACAACATTAGTCTGCGAACTTAATTGCATATACTGTTGTACGAGGTGATTCTGAGAAGTTCTAAACGTTATTAGCTAAATGCGGGACATTATTTTGTTAAAAAAAATACGTATGAGATTATTCCTCTCTAAAAATAGTTGCTTCAGTCACTGCGTAAATTGATTTATCATCAGAATAATCCATGGTCGAGGCTGAGAATGTTTCAGAGTAAACTAGTATTGAAACCAAGCTTAACAGAATAAAAATTTAATTTATATTTGCGATTAATATTCTCTAACAAATGACGTATCCACTATTTTGTAATGGTGACTGGCATTCACAAATATTTATGTAATGTCTTGCAGATTTATTTTAAAATTTTATATATGCTTTCTGTGTTACAGGTTTTAGTCCTTACTAAATTTTATAACCATGTACCATGCAGATCTATAAAAAAAATTAAAACCATACGCAAGTAGTTTTCATCTCACGTGATTCTATTTTATAATTTACTGCAGAATTATTATTTTTTTTTTTTTTTTGTATCTTCTCTGTTCTTAGTCGAACAAAATTCAACTTTACGGTTCAGGAACCATATTATGGATATTACATGGATGCCATGTCATAATTATTTTTATCCTTTTAAGTATGTTACAGTTGAAAGAATGAAGGCTTTCCTGGTGTGAAATGTTACAGCTATCATTCCTGCTAGTAATTTTGAGTGTAAACAGGATAAAATAATTAATTAACAATGAAATATACAAGTTCTTAGTTACTGTTCGAGGCAATGCCGAGGTGCTGTTTTGTTCCTATGCTCCAATGTTATGCAGATACTTAGTATAAACAGCCAAAAGTAAATCCAACTTTTTTTTTATGACTAAGTATCAACGAATGAAATATGTCCTGCGAGAAACTGTTCCTGAGTATAAAACGTTGTTTCTGTAATTTTTAGATTATCTTTGATAGTTCATTATTTCTTTACGTTCAGTCATAAATATGACTTTTTTTTAATTTTATCCATAATTCTATATTTGTACGTGACTGTATTAATTATATAACATATAATGAAAATCAGCCTTCAGTCACTTTGATTGACTGAAGGCTGATTTTCATTATATGTTATATAATAAATATGACTAATCACGTTCCTTTCGGCAATCTTCCTTCAAATTTGATTGCTGTGTATTTTAGGCAGTACCGTTTCACGTAGTTCTAGTTAACGTTTCCAATATATCTACTGTCTCAGAAACTATATGAGGGTGCACTTATTTCATGCTTGCTTGGTACACTGGGATTATTTTATGGTTATGATATCTAGTAATGTTACAGGAGTCATGTTCAATCGCAACCGGTTTATTAAACCTGTAATACAAGCTTGCTGCAGCATTCAGTGGTAAACTACTTTTCCCTTATTTGAATTGGCCCTGTTCTTTTTTCCCTTTAACTCTCCTACCAAATAATTTTCTCTGACCACTACAATATTCCAAAGGTAGTCACAACAAGATATCTTATTTATCATATTTTACGACTCTCATTGTTATTATTATATCTATTACTATTATATCTAAATTATCTTTCAGAAGTTTTTCCCATAAATTAACCGCGATCGTAATTTTATTTCTTCGAACATGTTTATAACATTTAATCAATAGTTTACTCGTCAAATAAGAAATGAATAGGGAATTACCGAAAAACAACGAATACTCTAGAATGGAGATCCTTGCAAAAAGATTATGCGCTACTGCATATGCTATCGTGATTTGAATTTCCATTACCTGAAGGTGTAATATACTAGCAGAAGTCCGAAACCTACCTTCTTTAATTCTGAGTAATACATCATTCCAAGCAGTATTTTTAGTTTTTAAGTAAGGCCTTACGCATCATCGACATAAATCTTATTACAGCCGATTGGCGACAGTGGGCACGGAAGGAAGGGTAACGAATCGGCTTCAAAATCCCTTCGTCCAGAAGGTTTGTAGAAATTTGTAATCAACAAACGTTTACGTTTCGTATTTTGCTGTTAGTAGCCCGTTCACAGTTCAGGCCATTGCACGACACTGTCGTATTGTAAGACGAGAGATTTTTACTTATAAGGAATCGAACCTTTTCTTTCACAGCATTCCGTTCACTCACCAGGTTCGGTGGTATTGTTGTCGAACATGATGGCGCCATAATAAACTACTTGTTAAAAGACAAATAACAATTAATTATTTTCTTATTTTATTGAACACTGCTATCATCAAAAATATAAGGTGTGTTTACATATTTGATGATGTAGTTCGTGGTATTTATTAGTATATTTCTTGATAAGCTACGTTTCGTGAATTTCTCTGACTAATTAATGAAGTTCTCTGTTTCTCATTTTCTGTTAAGAAATTTTTTAGGTTATTTATGACCTGGCTCTATTGTCTGCAACAGAAAAATGAACGTAAAAAAAAAAAAAAAAAAAAAAAATCGCTAGTCAGAATAATGCAGATTTAAATGAAATATATACCTTGGTTTACAGTATAATATGTGACATAAAGATAAACAGTTAATTTTCGTTCTTAGCTTGCTAGAACATCGCCACAATGGACAGACAGTTCAGCGAACACATCTGAAAATACCGTAGTATATTACTAATAAACACGCAGATTTAAACGAAATACCTTTCTTAGTGGTTGGTTTGACATTTTAATTTAAAGGGAAAACATTAATCCATAACACAAAAATAAATAGGCACTCTTCCTTCTTAGCTTGCTGACAGCGCAACGTTTGAGCGGGGAGCTAAAACATCTCCAGCCGTCATTTGCCGGCAGAAGACTGGGTAGCATAACAGGCGATATCAATCATGACTATACTGGTCTTTTATTATTATTGATGAAGACATGCTAGAAGTTCCTGACTTAGACCGCAGATCATGAGGATATCAGAAAATTACCAAACAATATCTGTTGTCATCTTTCTCCGAAAACAAAAATTTAATTTCTTCAAAGAGTTGTGTGAAGCCTTGTCTCCCAGGAGCCGTGGTTATCATGGAGTGTTATCTCTCTATGGCAACACCTTGAATAAATTTTGCCGCCAGTGTTTCCCACTGATTTCTCTGCTGTTGTTTGTGTTTCAGTATGTGCGTGTGATTCTGATGAGTGCTGGTTAAATGTTTCTTGAGTGATGAAACAAGAGTGTAAATTTCTCTGCCCGCCCAATCAAGCCTGCTCTTCCGAAAGAGATGAAGAGGGTTTCCGAGGTTAATGTCCAAATCAGACGAATGAATCATGACTTCACTCTATTTGGGACTTAATGTGAGCTATTAGTATACGGTCTGATGATTACGGCGTTAAGAATGTCTTTGGCTACGGGGGCTCCAAGCAGCTAACCTTGGGACTATTATAACGCCTTATCTATCTCGGAAACGAATTGCTACTACCATTAAAGTACGGAATGCTTAGTGACCGAGAATTTTTCAGTCTGCCATCTTTCATAGTGTATAGCATTTGATTGTTGTCTTGTGTTTCCTCATCACTGAAACGTTTTACATTCACTCAAGCTGTCATTCCCCTTCTTTTAGGTCCTGCTGGAATTTCCACAGCCTGTCAATTTAAACTTTGGTTAAAGAAGAAAAAAGATTTATTTTGAGGGAAATCCAAACGGTGACTATTTCCGAAACGAATCGGCAGCTGTTTCCTGGGCCGTGTTCTCCTCTAACAAGGACTCCCGGACGTTTTCTCCTGGTGGCCCATGTCCCGGGCGTGAAAGAAGAAACGATCCCGTGGGCTCATTAACCTCCGCACGTGACAAGGCGAGTAATCACACACCCGCAGGCAGACTGCTCAATCAGAGACACCTTCCGCCATTGTGCGCTCGAGCAACATAGTCATTGGATGCGTCTGTGTACGTGACGCCTCGGGCTGTGGCATAGGTGGTCCCTGGTTCATTGCCCCGTATCACCGCGGGGGTTCTCTTAATTCCATCCATGTCTGCTGGGAAATTAGAGAGAACGTATTCATACAATCAAATCCTTTTTTATTCCAACGGAAATTTCTTTTAGCTTTGTTTTATACCTCTGTATAATTGTTTTATGCCGTAATGAGTATTTTCTTCCACTTGCACATTTAGAAACAAACCACGTTACTTTCATCAGATAACTGTGAAATAGTTCCAAGTAGTATTGTCATATGTAATTTTAATATTTTTGTTGTAATTTGAAAAATAATTGAGCTGTTCTGCTGTGTGTGAGACCTCTGTAACTAATTTTTTTTAACTATTATCGTTCACTTCTTCACTGAGTGAACGTACGGGTATTGACAACTTTTGTTAATGATTTCTCCTTACAAAAATGCATTAATCTATGTTCTAACGTTTATTACATTTACAAAATATTATAAGGAAATTTTATTTGTTTGTAAAGGTTCTTAACCAGTAAATTTTCATATTTCGTAATTTGCTGCTATAATCATCATCTAACAGTTGAGGCATAGAAGTTTTTATACCTCTACCGTAGAGTGAAATGAAACATTTTCGTATTTAAACTATCAGCTGTTTCCTTCCTGAGAGCTCAGTTTGCTTAAATTGACTCTTAATATATATATATATATATATATATATATTTGCAACATTTTTTAAAACATTCAGTCGTTTTCTAAAATCTACTGTTTATTATTTTATTCATTGAGTGAGTGAACAAGCAGTCATGTAGAATTTAGGATTCTTTTTTGAATTTTTGAAGCCAAAGATAACTATTTTGATGGCAATCTAGTAGAAGTCATGCAAAGAAAAAGACTATAAATGACGTTCTTATGAGTTAAAAAAACGGACTTTCTTGTTATATTAAAAATTCGCTACTCCAAAAGCTTATGTTTCGTATGTGCTTAGAAGGGCAAATGCCACATGTTGAGTATTCGGTCAATTTTAGGTATGCATAATGTGAAAATTTTCACGTCATATTTATTACTGTAGATTCAGTAAGAAATCGTGGTACCGATCCGGGTGGGTGAGTTGTTAACGTTCAGGTCCACGGTCCGATTACTCAGATTTCAGTCTTTGTTGACTTCCTGAAATCACTCTACGCGAATGCCGGGACAGGCCCTTTAAAAAGCCTCTGGCGAAGTCCTTTCCGTTCCTTTAATCTGTCCTTCACTCGGTTATAATGAGCTCACCGTCAATAAGTCATCCAGTATCAATAAAAAAGAGGTTCATAACAGAGGTTACTTTGATTGCATTTAATTTTTTCCAAGTGCTGTGTTGTGGTTCGTAAAATATCAAACAATTATCACTTCATACATTTCATTTCGAGTATTTGTATCAACTTTCACTAAAATGATCTAGCGAGTGTCAACATATAAGATGGTTCGTTCTCATTATTCGAAAGGCAAAAAAAAAAAAAAAAAAAAAAAAAAAAAAAAAAAAAAAAAAAAAAAAAAAAAAAAATTAAACGCTGCTTATCTCACGGATAAGATTTTGCTTTCTCGAATTTTTTGACGTGTCATAGTAAAACTTCCTGAATTAAAGTTTACTTTTTCATCAACCCAGTTGAGTATCTTAAAACACTTCATTAGTTTCCTTGTAAAACTAAACCTCAGAACTCAGTAACACATCCCCGAGTGAGGACCAGAATTATTAATCGTTCAAAGTTTCTAACATCTCCAACTGCGTAATTGCTATTTACTGAGAACGAGAATGAATTGAAAAAGTCACTATTTTGTTATTTCCTATTTTAGTACATCATTCCTTCGAATCATGAGAATTAAAAATATTTTTTTACCATCATTAGTATAAAAAACAGTTACTTTCTTTACAGTCTCTTAATTAACCATTGCAACACACAGAAATGTACCAACCGAAAAAAGTTAGAATTTCTCACACATGATCACGTTGAGATGATTTATGATTTTTAAGATCACTCTGATTTAGAATATTTTATTTCTGAGACTTGAGAGTAATAAACAAGAAAGAGACTGTTACTGTTGCAAAGAAATCTTTACTGGTTAAATTAGAATAAAGTGGAACTTTCATGGTGACGCTGCCCGTAATGCAAAGCGCTGCGGAACGAAGAATGAAATGAGAAAGGTGGAATATTAATGATTGGGGCCAAAAACCTTTCTTATTTCCATACATGGCAGCCTATAAAACTATACTAGATTTAAGGAAACTTAAAAATATTCAACGAGTCTTTAAATAAAAAAGTATTAAGTAAATATAGCTCCTCATCCCTTCCATGTCACAGCATGATTGGCTTTTCACTTCAGTTCTGCGTGCTTCACTAAGAGACGCTCAATTTTGTTCACGTAATGGTTCCATTGTATTGCAGCACAATGGCTGTCCACGTGTGACAACTTTCTCATATAGCAGAGACAAGTCTTGGTTAAGACTTCGCGAGCGTGATGGGTGAGCGGTAACGCTCTGGCCTCGCATTCGGGAAGACGCGGGTTCGAATCCCCGTCCGGGCATCCAGATTTCATGGTTTCCATAAATCACTCCAGTTGAAAACCGCGATGGTTCCTCAAAAAGGCCACTGACGAATTCCTCCCCAGCTTGCCCCTCGTCCTTTCCCGCCTCTAATGACCTCGACGTCGATTAGGCGCAAAGCCAGAAAGTACTAAAACGATGTATAAGAAATGATTGATTACAACATGGAGGAATAGTTGGAAACAAATTGCGTGCTATCAAAACGACAAATTGGAGCGGATATAATTAAAGTTAATCGTATTTCCTAATTAAGGTACTGCACAGGTTTATTTCGATGTCACATGCAGCCGTTGTATATCTCCATTCGCGCTGTTGTCTGAAAATTGAGTTCTGAGTAGACGCACAGGTGCACAGCCGCGGGGTCCTAACAACACTCCACGTCCGAAACAATCTGCCGTAGCTCACATCTGCAATACTCTCGGCAGTCGCAGGTCGTAATGGAGAAACAAAAGACAGAATAATAAGCTGAAATAGTACAGTCTGAACAGGAAGTGCTGCGTATAGTAGGAAAAACCTACAGCACTTATAGTAATGGATATGTTTACAGTTCGTGATGCAGCTAGCGAAGTTGAACCAAATCAAGGAGAGATGACAAACCTCACACATATTCTGCAAGAACATGTGGCATTGGAATAGCAATCATCTTTTGGCTAAAGTACATGTTCTTTTGGTTTTCTTTGCGTGATATTTATAATTCACGAAACTAGCTTTGCTCCATATACAGTGATATACTTCTTTAATGGATTTTTATGAATAATTGGTGTTCGTGATTATCCTACTGGTATAAAATCTCATAATCATGAAAATGGTAGCCATGTGACGATAACAAAATTTCAGTAAACATAAAAACTAAAAAAACTGGAAAAAACTTTCTTTTCTTCGATGTTGCTTTGATGGCTCATTTTCAGGGGGAAATGTAAAGATATGTGGCCTGAAAAATTCGGCGAAACAAGTAATATTTCATTACTTTATCTCCTATTTTTTTTTTTAATTTTTCTATCTATTTTCGTATATAAATGTTTGACCATAACTAATTTCCATCCTAATTCCATCTACTGAGTCTAAGTATACAATCAAAATGTGGACATTTAATCGAGCGTAAAGCTGATTAGCATGAAGGGGTTGGGACAATTTTATCCAGCTCACTTCTCTATAAACACCTCTGCTCGTAATTGGATCCACGACGCAGTCGCTTGGTAAGATTAGTTTGATTTGGTTTTGTAGGTACCCCGTTCCGGTCTGGTGAGTAGCACTGGTCTCCTCTCTGAGCAGGCGCGCGCCACTGACATCACGTCCGCTGGCCTCTCACGCTCCGTGACATACAGAATGGGCACCTCAGCAACTCACGTCACAGTACGCGGTTTATTATTTGTTTTTTGGACATCGAGTTTTCACTGAAATTTCATTTATCTCCGCCAAGCTAGACATCCATTAGTGTGTTTGGTTCAGGCCAGTGGAAGCTTTTTTACTTACTATCTACAACTACATCTATACTCTGCAAATCACAAATACTGTGGGTGACAAAGGGTGCTAAGCAGCAACCCTAATTCAGTGCATTCCAATCCCGAACAGAACGAGGAAAGAAGGAATACATAAATGCATCAGTACGGCATCTTATTCCTCGAATCTTATCTCTCCTGTCATTGCAACCTAAATAGGTTGGCGAAAGAATTATTTCGTTGCACTCATAAATGAAAGATTTTCGCATATTCTCCAACAAATTCAAACGTCGTCTGTCGGCCAAACAATCCCAGCCCAACCCACGAATCAGCTCTGTGACACTTACGTAAGGACTGTAACTAGCAGTCACGAATCGAACGGCTCTCCTCTGTACTTTCTCTAACGTGTCAATCAATCCCTTACGATACGGATCGATGTGGCTGTGAAACTACAGCACTGTAATACATGATAACTTTGATTAATGAAGGAGTGTTTACGAAATTACACGCAGACGTTCACTTTAAAGTCGCTTTAAACAAAGTGTGGTTACGCTACTAGTTTAGACATTAATTAACTTTTTTAGTAAATACAGCTCGCCTACGTCGACATTATTATAGCCGGGAGAGGATGGGGAACATGAAACGAGACAGAATTCACCCATAGATTTTTGAGGGAACTATCTCGTCATTCGCCTGGAATTATTCCAGAAAACCGAAACATGGGTAGCCAGACCGAGTACCGAACTTCCGTCTTAGGAACGTCACGCACGAACGTTGATGGCTCATCCATCAGCATCGGGATTAACTGTGCTATTTCGCTACACTACCTCTGTTAAAATAACTGAAACTGCTTGTGGCATCCGTCATTCAATATGCACACTGGAAAGCATGAGAAAAGGGTGAGGCTTCCACGGCATCAAAACGCTACTCTGGCTAATTTCGTTACTTTCATGTCAAAACAGTCTGTAGACCAGTAAAATCCAGTTAATACTGGGTGGGCTGGGTGACTGACTAAAATAGTGATATTTCGTAAAGAAAGTGACATATGTTTAAAATTCTCAATATATTCTTCGACTTTGTATGAGGGAAGCAACACCCCAAGTTCTAAAGATATGGGAGCCAAATTTATGCTGATTTTGAATTATTTAATTATCTCAATTGCTAACCAAGTTAATTGACATATTGATAGACTGAATGGGATATAGTGAAAACAATAATCTGATTGTAATATTTACTTGTAGAATTGAACTTTAATTTTACAATAACAAGTTTTCTTCAAAAATAATTTAAAATTGTATTCACTGATCAAAAATTTTCTCAATTATAAACTCAGGGTGTTTGTTGGGCGAACGACAGTGCAAAACCTTTTTTTTCTGAATCTTCGTTACCTTCCTAGTGAAGTCTTGAGTTCCAGGCAGAATCAATGGTTGCATGAACCCTCTGCAGGTGACGAGACGGTCGCTGTCCCCTGGTGTTGGACAGCTGTAGCTTCCCTGGAAGCAGACAATACGAAGATGCCTTCTTCACCTCACACATTTGGCACATCTTAGAATTATACGGGGAACTCTTGTCCGCTGTTGACTTTCAACATGAAACATACAGTTTAAAGTTAATAACAGTATTAACAAATTCACGAATTGGGTCTGCCCCTACTCTGGCCACGGTTCACAAGGCTGGTTTTCTGAAAATCCTATAGCCCCCCCTTTTTTATTCAGCACTTTACCTATTTATAGGAGACCGTCTTAACAATACAATTCTCTGATCTTTCGCCGCTGATTCCAGCTTTCTACTTTTATTACAATGTAGTCAATTAGCAGTTCGGCGTGTCTATAAGTGTCAGAGAATAGGACACGCGGGTTTTGACGCCACCATCAGAACTGGCTACAAAGAAACTGTACTAACACGCAAACGATCCAAGTTGTAACTGACGGTATATTATAGTGTTGAGAAAAAATTCTCAGGTGAACGATCTTTCTTTTTTTCCGAATATACCTGTTACCTCATATTACCACGATTTTGCTTCTCCGTCCAACAATTTTCTATTTTTTATAAAAAAGTACTCTTCAAACGTGGCATGAGGATTGTTTTTAACTTAGTAGGAGCACATATCTTCATTCCTGATACAAAGACATAGATAATGAAAGACAACACTTTCCGGGAAAGTCCACTTTACCGTGAGGAATAAATACTCAGATTTCTATTGCGGCCTGGTGGCTCAGTGGTTAAGACGTTTGACTGAGGATTGAAAGGTCACCGGTTCGAATACCTGTCTCGGCTGGAATTTTCATTGGTTCCGTGGTTCAGATTCCACGTTAAACTGTAGATCCTCTGTGCACAGTAGGGTTGCCGGGATAGGTTAAGGTACCGACTACAGGGGCGGAATGCGCAGCCGATAGAGTGAAGGAGTAGTTATAGGATATTGGCTCCACTCAGTGCGGTGTTGTGTTTCAGAGGGCGGGCCTTGCCGGCTACTCCCCGGCGGCAGCCATGAGGTGCCGCCCGCCGCTGCCGCTGCTGCCGCTGCTGACTCTGCTGCTGCTGACCTGGAGGCCCGCGCTGCCACTGAGTGCGGTGTTGTGTTTCAGAGGGCGGGCCTTGCCGGCTACTCCCCGGCGGCAGCCATGAGGTGCCGCCCGCCGCTGCCGCTGCTGACTCTGCTGCTGCTGACCTGGAGGCCCGCGCTGCCACTGAGTGCGGTGTTGTGTTTCAGAGGGCGGGCCTTGCCGGCTACTCCCCGGCGGCAGCCATGAGGTGCCGCCCACCGCTGCTGCTGCCGCTGCTGACTCTGCTGCTGCTGACCTGGAGGCCCACGCTGCCACTGAGTGCTATGTTGTGTTTCAGAGGGCGGGCCTTGCCGGCTACTCCCCGGCGGCAGCCATGAGGTGCCGCCCGCCGCTGCTGACTCTGCTGCTGCTGACCTGGAGGCCCGCGCTGCCACTGAGTGCGGTGTTGTGTTTCAGAGGGCGGGCCTTGCCGGCTACTCCCCGGCGGCAGCCATGAGGTGCCGCCCACCGCTGCTGCTGCCGCTGCTGACTCTGCTGCTGCTGACCTGGAGGCCCACGCTGCCACTGAGTGCTATGTTGTGTTTCAGGGCGGGCCTTGCCGGCTACTCCCCGGCGGCAGCCATGAGGTGCCGCCCGCCGCTGCTGACTCTGCTGCTGCTGACCTGGAGGCCCGCGCTGCCACTGAGTGCGGTGTTGTGTTTCAGAGGGCGGGCCTTGCCGGCTACTCCCCGGCGGCAGCCATGAGGTGCCGCCCGCCGCTGCTGACTCTGCTGCTGCTGACCTGGAGGCCCACGCTGGCACTGAGTGCTGTGTTGTGTTTCAGAGTGCGGGTCTTGCCGGCTACTACCCGGCAACAGCCATGAGGTGCCGCCCGCCGCTGCTGCTGCCACTGCTGACTCTGCTGCTGCTGACCTGGAGACCCGCGCTGCCACTGAGTGCTGTGTTGTGATTCAGAGTGCGGGCCTTGCCGGCTACTCGCGGGCGGCAGCCATGGTCGAGCCATGAGGTGCCGCCCGCCGCTGCTGCTGCTGACCTGGAGGCCCGCGCTGCCACTGAGTGCTGTGTTGTGTTTCAGAGTGCAGGCCTTGCCGGCTACTCCCCGGCGGCAGCCATGAGGTGCCGCCCGCCGCTGCTGCTGCCGCTGCTGCTGCTGACCTGGAGGCCCGCGCTGCCACTGAGTGCTGTGTTGTGTTTCAGAGGGCGGGCCTTGCCGGCTACTCGCCGGCGGCAGCCATGATCCAGCCATGAGGTGCCACCCGCCGCTGCTGCTGCCGCTGCTGACTCTGCTGCTGCTGACCTGGAGACCCGCGCTGCCACTGAGTGCTGTGTTGTGTTTCAGAGTGCGGGCCTTACCGGCTACTCGCCGGCGGCAGCCATGATCCAGCCATGAGGTGCCGCCCCCGCTGCTGCTGCCGCTGCTGACTCTGCTGCTGCTGACCTGGAGACCCGCGCTGCCACTGAGTGCTGTGTTGTGTTTCAGAGGGCGGGCCTTGCCGGCTACTCCCCGGCGGCAGCCATGAGGTGCTGCCCGCCGCTGCTGCTGCCGCTGCTGCTGCTGACCTGGAGGCCCGTGCTGCCACTGAGTGCTGTGTTGTGTTTCAGAGGGCGGGCCTTGCCGGCTACTCGCCGGCGGCAGCCATGATCCAGCCATGAGGTGCCGCCCGCCGCTGCTGCTGCCACTGCTGCTGCTGCTGCTGCTGACCTGGAGGCCCGTGCTGCCACTGAGTGCTGTGTTGTGTTTCAGAGGGCGGGCCTTGCCGGCTACTCGCCGGCGGCAGCCATGATCCAGCCATGAGGTGCCGCCCGCCGCTGCTGCTGCCACTGCTGCTGCTGCTGCTGCTGACCTGGAGGCCCGCGCTGCCACTGAGTGCTGTGTTGTGTTTCAGAGTGCGGGCGTTGCCGGCTACTCGCCGGCGGCAGCCATGGTCGAGCCATGAGGTGCCGCCCGCCGCTGCTGCTGCTGACCTGGAGGCCCGCGCTGCCACTGAGTGCTGTGTTGTGTTTCAGAGTGCAGGCCTTGCCGGCTACTCCCCGGCGGCAGCCATGAGGTGCCGCCCGCCGCTGCTGCTGCTGACCTGGAGGCCCGCGCTGCCACTGAGTGCTGTGTTGTGTTTCAGAGTGCAGGCCTTGCCGGCTACTCCCCGGCGGCAGCCATGAGGTGCCGCCCGCCGCTGCTGCTGCTGACCTGGAGGCCCGCGCTGCCACTGAGTGCTGTGTTGTGTTTCAGAGTGCAGGCCTTGCCGGCTACTCCCCGGCGGCAGCCATGAGGTGCCGCCCGCCGCTGCTGCTGCCGCTGCTGCTGCTGACCTGGAGGCCCGCGCTGCCACTGTGTACTGTGTTGTGTTTCAGAGGGCGGGCCTTGCCGGCTACTCGCCGGCGGCAGCCATGATCCAGCCATGAGGTGCCGCCCGCCGCTGCTGCTGCCACTGCTGCTGCTGCCGCTGCTGACCTGGAGGCCCGCGCTGCCACTGTGTACTGTGTTGTGTTTCAGAGGGCGGGCCTTGCCGGCTACTCACCGGCGGCAGCCATGGTCGAGCCATGAGGTGCCGCCCGCCGCTGCTGCTGCCGCTACTGACTCTGCTGCTGCTGACCTGGAGACCCGCGCTGCCACTGAGTGCTGTGTTGTGTTTCAGAGTGCGGGCGTTGCCGGCTACTCGCCGGCGGCAGCCATGGTCGAGCCATGAGGTGCCGCCCGCCGCTGCTGCTGCTGACCTGGAGGCCCGCGCTGCCACTGAGTGCTGTGTTGTGTTTCAGAGTGCAGGCCTTGCCGGCTACTCCCCGGCGGCAGCCATGAGGTGCCGCCCGCCGCTGCTGCTGCTGACCTGGAGGCCCGCGCTGCCACTGAGTGCTGTGTTGTGTTTCAGAGTGCAGGCCTTGCCGGCTACTCCCCGGCGGCAGCCATGAGGTGCCGCCCGCCGCTGCTGCTGCCGCTGCTGCTGCTGACCTGGAGGCCCGCGCTGCCACTGTGTACTGTGTTGTGTTTCAGAGGGCGGGCCTTGCCGGCTACTCGCCGGCGGCAGCCATGATCCAGCCATGAGGTGCCGCCCGCCGCTGCTGCTGCCACTGCTGCTGCTGCCGCTGCTGACCTGGAGGCCCGCGCTGCCACTGTGTACTGTGTTGTGTTTCAGAGGGCGGGCCTTGCCGGCTACTCACCGGCGGCAGCCATGGTCGAGCCATGAGGTGCCGCCCGCCGCTGCTGCTGCCGCTACTGACTCTGCTGCTGCTGACCTGGAGACCCGCGCTGCCACTGAGTGCTGTGTTGTGTTTCAGAGTGCGGGCGTTGCCGGCTACTCGCCGGCGGCAGCCATGGTCGAGCCATGAGGTGCCGCCCGCCGCTGCTGCTGCTGACCTGGAGGCCCGCGCTGCCACTGAGTGCTGTGTTGTGTTTCAGAGTGCAGGCCTTGCCGGCTACTCCCCGGCGGCAGCCATGAGGTGCCGCCCGCCGCTGCCGCTGCTGCCGACTCTGCTGCTGCTGACCTGGAGGCCCGCGCTGCCACTGAGTGCTGTGTTGTATTTCAGAGGGCGGGCCTTGCCGGCTACTCGCCGGCGGCAGCCATGATCCAGCCATGAGGTGCCGCCCGCCGCTGCTGCTGCCGCTGCTGACTCTGCTGCTGCTGACCTGGAGGCCCGCGCTGCCGCTCGCCGTCCACAGACACCACAAGGGGGACATGATCGTCGACACCGGTACGTACACAGCATCCTCACAAAGTGCACAAAGTGAGCAAACTGGTACCTTCTCTCGACAAAATTGGCAATGGTACAGAAATAGTTGAATGTGCACAACCGTATTATCTTAACAGATGCAGTACGGTATAATTGATTCAGAGGTCCAAAAAAAAAAAAAAAAAAAAAAAAAAAAAAAAAAAAAAATGTTAGATCTTACTATTCCGGACTCTGAACAATCCTCAGAGGTATAGGTGCAATTATTCTCTATGTATGAAATTCTGTGGATGTATTATCCAGTTTCTCAGTAACAATGTTAGTAAAGTTTTTTTTTTTCATCTTAGAAGTTTCCCACTGACTGATAGTAATCCATTTGTTTGCAAAAACATTAAAAATTTAAAACAAATAAAATTAAAAAAGAACAGGTAGTATGTTCTGTGGTAGAAAAGTTAATTAATCAATATTTATTTATCAGTATATGTATGTGGAGTATGTGAAGTACTTGTTTTACTATCCGTGTCCATAAATGCACTAAACTTCTTCCTCTTACTTTCAACAGCTTTCTCAGCATTGTCCTTTTATAAACAAATTAGTCCTCTAGATTCCCAGGTACGTCTAAAAAGATGGTCGGGTTATTAAATCTTCTCGCTCCAGTATTCAGCGGCTTTCACAATGTTGTCCTTTGGTAAGATTAAATCCTACTGATTCACGGGTTCGTCTAAGAGTGGGCAGAGGAGTAGGCCATCTTGTGTTAAAGCAATGCATCTAAACGAAGTATAGTGCTGCAATGATACATAAAAAACATGACAGGTTTATCGCAAAATCGGCCTGATGTGTCCTGCTTCTTGTATTTGTTTGTGTGTTGTTTTTGTGCTGCTGTTCCATTCGGAGTGCGTACACAACCACTGTTGTTCTGTCGCCTTGTTCGTGTGCTGTGTGCTGTGGCACTGGCTTTTTGGGCTGCGAGCTCGATTATCCTAGATCTTTCGGTTGTCTGCATGTTGCCGGTTTCCGTCTTATTATTCTATATTTGTATGAGTGGTAAGCTGTGCAGTCTATTCAAGTTTCTGTACGCTGACAGTGTATTGGTGTCATAGGCGATTGCGTACAGAACTAATTTTCATTTCTTATGTTGTATACCTGTTCTAATTGTTCTTCATTGTTTATCTGTTGTAATTGTTCTTCTTCGAGTGCGGAAATGACGCGTGCTGGGGGTGTTCCGTTGTCTGCATGCTGTTGATGTAGGCTTACCTGACCACAGGACCAACAAGTGATTGTCTTGTCCCGTTGCCTGTATGCTGATTATCTGGGAGTTGTGGTCGCAGACTTGTCACAACTCAGGCAAGACGAGTACTTAATTTTACAGTTGCCTGTGTGTTAATTGTCTGTGTGATATCGACCTAGGTGTGTCTGTGCACATACCCAACGTGTACCGGTCTGGTTCTGTTGTCTGTGTGCTTTATTTCAAGTTTTTCGAGCGCAGGTGCGCCATTTGACTGTATTGTTTCGTTTTTTGTATGTTTATTTTCTGTATGCTGTTGGCCCAGCCTTTTCCGACCGCAGGCACTACCTCTACTTGTTTTACCCCGTTGCCTGTATGTTAATTGTCTGTATGCTGTTTCCCGTCTTTGCGCGGCGCAGGCCAGACCTGTGGTTGTCTTGTTCCGTTGTATGTATGCTACCTGTCTGTGTGCTATCGACCCAGACCAGTCCAAGCGCATACTCTACATGTACCAGTCTTTCTCCGTTACCTGTGTGCTGTTGACTCAGGCTTTGCGGAGCACAGGCTCAACCTGTGGTTGTCTTTTTCCGTTGTCTGTTACCTGTCTGTGTGCTATCGACCCAGATCAGTCCAAGCTCACACTCTACGTGTACCAGTCTTCCTCCGTTGTCTGTGTGTTAATTGTCTGTGAGCTGTTGACCCAGGCTGTGCGGAGTGCATGCCCGATTTATGCTTGTCTCATTCCGTTGTATGTATGCTAACTGTCTTCATGCTGTTGATGCAGGCTTTGCGGAGCGCAGGTCCGACCTGTGGTTGTCTTGTTCTATTCTCTGTATGCTACCTGTCTGTGTGCTGTCTAGCCAGGTTAGTACGAGCAAAGAGTTCACGTATACCAGTCTTGCTGTGTTGACTGTATGCTAATTTTCTCTATGCTGTTGACCCAAGCTATGCGGGACGCAGGCCCAACCTGTGGTTGCCTTGTTCCGTTGTCTGTATGCTACTGGGCTGTGTGCTATCGACCCAGGATAGTTCGAGCGAGACTCTACGTGTACCGGTCTTGTCTGTGTGTTAACTGTCTAAGTGCTGCTGACCCAGGCTTTTCCGAGCGCAGGAACTACCTGTGCTTGTCTTTTCTCGTTGTCTGTGTGCTATTGTCCAATACTTTCCGATCGCAAGCTCGACGTTTGGTTGCCTTGTTCGTTATATGTATGCTGACTGTGTGTGTGCTGTCACCGCAGGCCTGTCCGAGCGCATGCCGTGTGCTTGCCTTGCTCTATTGTCTGTGTGCTGTAGCCGCAGGCCTCTCCGAGCGCATGCCGTTTGCTTGTCTTGCTCTATTGTCTGTGTGGTGTTGCCGCAGGCTTGTCCGAGTGCGGGCCCGACGTTTGCTTGCCTTGCTCTATTGTCTGTGTGCTGTCGCCGCAGGCCTGTCCGAGCACATGCCGTGTGCTTGCCTTGCTCTATTGTCTGTGTGCTGTCGCCGCAGGCCTGTCCGAGCGCATGCCGTGTGCTTGCCTTGCTCTATTGTCTGTATGCTGTAGCCGCAAGCCTCTCCGAGCGCATGCCGTTTGCTTGTCTTGCTCTATTGTCTGTGTGGTGTTGCCGCAGGCTTGTCCGAGTGCGGGCCCGACGTTTGCTTGCCTTGCTCTATTGTCTGTGTGCTGTCGCCGCAGGCCTGTCCGAGCGCAGACATGCCGTGTGCTTGCCTTGCTCTATTGTCTGTGTGCTGTAGCCGCAAGCCTCTCCGAGCGCAGACATGCCGTTTGCTTGTCTTGCTGTATTGTCTGTGTGGTGTTGCCGCAGGCTTGTCCGAGTGCGGGCCCGACGTGTGCTTGTCTTGCTCTATTGTCTGTGTGGTGTTGCCGCAGGCTTGTCCGAGAGCGGGCCCGACGTGTATTTGCCTTGCTCCATTGTCTGTGTGCTGTCGCCGCAGGCTTGTCCGAGTGCGGGCCCGACGTGTGCTTGTCTTGCTCTATTGTCTGTGTGGTGTTGCCGCAGGCTTGTCCGAGTGCGGGCCCGACGTGTGCTGGTCCCGCGTGGCTCGCCCTGCGGAGGCGGCCGCCGACTGTGCCTGCCAGTGCCCGGCGGCCTCACCTGTCTTCAGGGACGACCTGCAGGTCTGCGTCGACGACATACATGGTGAGCACCACTGCCTACGACTTCTTATATCTATTATGAATATCACATGTCGTATGAGTGGTCGGGTGGCTCAGTAGTTAAGGCGTATGATTGGAGATAGAACGGTCCCCGGTTCGAATCCCTGTCTTGGTGGGGATTTCATAGACACTTAACCAGACCATCACCTCTGGCCCAGCTTGCTGTGTAAAGTGAAGTACGCCCGAACTCTTCCGTGTTTCGGATATAACGTTAAACTGTAGGTACCCCCGTACCCTGAAGGATTAGGTTAAGGTGGCTAAGACAGGGGCGGAATTCGCAGCCAATAGGAATTCCATAACCAGGTCATTAGTAGCACATTGAATTATTATATTACACCTGTCGTATTAGATGCTTCTGTTTTATACTATGCCCACACCAATATTAATCGATATATTGCAAATAATTGTACAGCAACAGACGAATAACACTACGTGGGACATCATGCGTTAGATTTTTGCAGTGAAGAACAAGAAAACTAATGACGGATTTAAGGTCGATCTTATAATCTATTTCGATACATTGGAATGGTGTTTGATTCGATACACCTGCCGGTTCAAAAAGTCGATGTAATTTTTTATGCCTGTATGGAAAAGAAATATATGTATATAAAAAAATTGTTTCACTTGAGTTTTTGTTTTTTAGTTTTGTAACAGAATTTCGATTATTACTGGGGTACTTACTGTCATAGGGCAGCCCCGTTTTCTTTATTTTGCTAGCGCGTTCCTCCTGGTACCTTTACCAACTTCCTAGACAGAATTTTTTCCCATTTACCGCACATTTACCCAACCAGCTGCCCTATAATGCGATTCCATTCGATTTCATTTACTGAATCCAACTTATCACTCACGACCGGAAACATGTCATTTAGGACAATGCGTTTCGCCGTTTCGTAATGACTTCGACTATATAAGAGTGGGTAATTTCTCGGCGTTGTATATAGATGAAATTTCTCGGGAAACTAGCGGAGGGAGAACATTTGTATAACACGACGCCGCCATTGTCAAGTTACTGCTGCCTGTGGGTGATAGGGTTACTCATATACCGCGTCCAAGCGCCATCTAATGACTTCGTTTGTTTGAAAATAACAGCTTATTAGTTACTATTGTACTATGAGAAACAAAACAACAGATTTGGTTTATATACCGTTGAATATGTGGGTTGAGGAAAATCCGCTTTAGCTTTCTTGTCCAGATACGTCCTAATGATTAAGTAGCTGTTATTGCGATTTCATCCACGTGGAATTTGGGATAAACTATCAAAGAAATACTGGCTGGGCAGGGAGAAACAGATGAGCTGCCCTGTTCTATCCATTGTCTTGGATATCTTCCTCTCCATACGTACATAGATCTACGTAAATGATGTAAATGCATTATGTGAACATGATTTGTTCCTAGCAGCCCGTGAAACTCTCACTAATTAGGAAAATTTTTTGGTTGGGGATGACCCACAGATATTCTTGAAATGGTTCAAATAGCTTCTCCGCTAGCAATGTTTGATTTGGTCACGTATATTAAGAGACTGCTTAATTTGTTATATAAAACATGATATAAAATCCCTAATCGTAAAGCCAGTCTGCTATAGTTTGTACGATTTAAGCACACAGTCACCATGTATAAGAGAGAAATGTTTACTTCTTTTGCTAATCGCTTTTACACCTCGTCGACTTTGAGGTCATTAGAGGCGGGAAAGAATTGGGGGTAGGGAACGGGAAGAAAATCTCTTCTGAAGGAACCATCTAGACATTCGTCTGAGTTTGGGGGGGGGGGGGGGAAACCATGAAGACGCAAATCTGGATGGCCGGACGGGGATTCGAAACAGCAGTATCCCGAATGCTAATGCGTCGGTTCAAATGTCACATCAATCACTACGTTTTCCTTGCTGCATATAATTTATAATGATTACTGTTGGAGATTATTAGTATGTACCTAATTTATCACGTGCCACATTATATTAAAACCCATTCACTGTTTTGAAATACGTGAATACGCGATTTTTTTTTTTTTTATTTTTTTTTTTATCAATGCAACTTTTGAACATTCGATGCTAGAAGGTATTCTGTACGTTATCCACGATATAAGCTATCACTATTTCGTTTAAATCCGCCTGTTACATTTTGCTTGATCTGTGCACAGATAGAAAAAAAATATATATCAAAATTTTTCTGTTTTATCTCTGTACCAAAGTGAAATTTGATAATGAGGATTATGCAAGTAAGCAAATAACAAGAAAAAAAAGGTAATATAGAACAACCTTTCAGATAGATTTATTTTGTGTCTGTAATAGTTTCACAGATATAATCATTTGGCTGCTTCCAAGAATGCATTTAATCAGTTGAATACAAAGCACACAGATCCTGATTAGGTTGCAGTTAGTTCTTTTTCCTCACATCTTAGTCGCATTGTACCATACTTTGAAACACACACATTTTAACTCCAAACTCATTCGCTTGAAAATATTCCGATTTCGTCATTCTACCGAATGTGGGTCTCGCCTTCACCGAGTTTTAATCTATGGATCAATCTGAACTCACATAATAAATGAAAGAAATTGAAGAATAGCAAGTCAGCGGAGAATAACAGATTTGAAACGGATACTTTTGACAATGTATCATCCAGAAACCGTTCCAGACTAGTCCATTACCTGCTTCATTATTTTGGCTTGATTATTTGCTATCAGTTAATACCTACGCTTCCAGTGACAACGAGATCAGCAATAACAGTGACAACTCACAGATGAGATAGAAAGTCAGGACAAAAGAAAATTTAACGTTCTGCCGATGCATCTTTAATGAGATCCTTCTGACTTGAAAGACCTTCCTCTCGGTGTTGCAATCCCGTTGGCTTGAACTGCTCGCTGGTACATATCACAAGTGGCCACGACGAAAAGTACTGATGAATACAGAGGCCAGGCTAACAGAAGCGTACGTAGGAGATAGCGGCGGCCGTCACAATGCCGACGAATTATTATTATAAATGGCAGTACCCCTCCACCATCAATCTCGTGGGCGGCCAGCAGCGGTCCAGAGGCTATTCAGCGAGGTGATGAGCAAGGGAGAGCGGTGCGTGACGTTAACTGTAGCAGTAACCGGTTAAAAAACAGCTACCCTCAGGTTACACGAAAAGACTTCCGTGACACAACTTTTTAGACACCTCTGCGTGTAGCCGAACGGAAGAGCAATTAATTATTTCATAACGAATGGCGCAGAAACGAATACATGGTACATTTTGAAAATAAATATGAATTGAAGATGTAATTTGAATTTCAGGAAGCTGTAATCTGAAAGTTTTGAAATGAATAAGATTGAGTTCGACAACAGATAGCGTGTTAAGTCTAAGAGGTCACAGTTTTTTCAGGTCATTGACTTTGGCTGGGAACAAACAGGAATTTCTTAACCTGCTGTTTTCAAACTGGATTCATGAAAGAATCTTTACAACTTTTTACGAGAAGTCAAAGTACTAATGGTAGAATATAGATGGCAGGAAATTTTGAACCCTATTTGGTTTTTCGTTTTTGGCAAGTTCTTGGAGATAATGGCTATGTTAATGTGATTCTAAACTTTATGCTTACAGTTCTCCATCTACTAAAAAATAGATAACAAGTTTCAATATAGGTAGTATTAGTAGTGGTATTAAAAAATGTTACTTCCTCTCATTTGTTATCTACTGGGAATTCATTTGTCATTTGTCGAGAACGGAACGTTATAAACCCGCTGTCAACAATAGTTCTTCTTTATGTTCATCTCAACGGAGCAAAGGCTTAAACGGAAAAGATTATACGATTATATTTTAAAATTCATCTTTAGCGAAACGTTTGCGTGACGTGGCAGAGAAGAGGCAGAATCGAGAATATAATTTCAGAGTTGTATGTGAACACATTACTTTCTAACTTTTTAGAAACATTTCAAGTTTTTTGTTGGAATGATTGTCTATCTTGTTTGCTCTTGTGTAGCTAACATGACGCATTTAACAAAGATTATGTTATTTTTTGGTTTTCACTGTCTCTCGTTTAAATAGTGTACTTGCATGTAACAGATGAAATCGCGGAATCAGCAAAAAGTTTGAGTAGTGTGGCAGAAAAGAGATAGAATCGAGAATATAGTTTCTTGTCGACACCTTACTGTCTGAACTTTGTGAAACATAATTAGGTTTTTTATTACAAAAACTTTCTAACTCCTTGTGTAACTAACAATACGTATTTAACAAAAATTAAATTAGTTTGTATTTTGCAATATTTCTCATTTAAATAATGTGGTAAAATAATAAAAAAATGAAATCCAGATGTAAGAAATCAGTTTGTCAGATCTAAATATTTGATAATATGTACTGTTACTCCTAAATGTTTAAAATTTTTGAGCACTTTTGTAAGATTTTAAGAAGTATAATACCTGACTTGTTGATCGCACTAAATAAAATAACTATTGAGCCAAGATGGTCTTATAGTATTATAGCATCTTTTAATTTAATTTGACTTCCGAAGAATTAGATGGTTCCAATCTATAGGATAATACAGCGTGTTATGGATGAGAAAACCCAACTCATGTCGAATACATAAAAGCTGCTGCTCGATTAAATCTTAAGGTGGAATATTGTTAATTGAGCTATTGTTATGACGAAATCATAATCAGTGTCTCCAAAAGAATCACTCGGTTTATTTTTCACTGAATCTGTTAGCAAAATCAACATTTAAACATTCGTACCAGCACTTTTTTTGAAATAACTACAAGGCCACTGTTACTTACGCGTGCTTAGCTACCATCGGCGGGCTCAGCTGTTTGAAATACATACTATCAAGCATCGTAATACTACTTGCCGATACTAAGTTATTCTAACTCCAGAGACTACACATACTATAACTTGTGTAAATCCTACGTACATAGATTCATTTGCATTCAATGCAATATTGTTGTAGGACATTTTTCCGCAGTTGCTCAATAAATTAAATGTTAAAAATAATACCAATGTATTTTTTTTTTTTTTTTGTAAGATTTAAGGTTGGACCCGTTTCGCCTCTCATCGAGGCATTATCAGCGACGAAATTCTACATTTAGTTTTGGGTAAACAGCAGAGATGTGGTTACTAACCCTGAGAACACCATTGTAAATAGTAAGGTGTAAAGAATCAGAAAATGTTTTAATTTATAGTTATGTTAAACATTATATAATAACTTTGAAAACTAAAAGTAAAATTTCAACATTGATTCGTCGCTGATGATGCCTCGATGAGAGACGAAACGCGTTTGGCATTAAATCATACAAAAACAGTTGTATTAGCGTTATTTTTAACATTTAACTTACATTTAAAATACAATTATTCATAAACACATATATGTATGTTCGTTTGGACCAACTACGACCGCGTTAAGCCTTTGTTAAGCTCGAATTTAGCTGTAGATGTGTACACATCGTCTATAACTATGGTTGCTAGCTGTAGAAGGGACCTACAGTTTAACGTGGAATCCGAACCATGGCACATCCTGACGTAGCTCATATTATCAAACACAACTCTCAAAATTCCTGTGCCTACCGGGATTCAAACCCTAGACCGGCGCCTTAACCACTGTGCTACCAGACCGCTCTAACACATATAATTGATTAAAGAAAAATTATTGGTGGTGTGTGGTATTGTCACAAACAGAAGAGAATCTGTATGACGAAGAAAAATTCTTTCATTTCCATTTCTTGAACCCGCCACCCACTTCAGCACTTACGGACATACTTGATCGCAGATGGCCTCGTGTAAGGTAGGCATGAGTGGTCAGCCAGCTGACGCTACGCCTACTCGCCGGCAGCTGAGGCGGATGATCCCGACTGTCGTGCCGTCCGGGTACCGTTGTGTCCATTACGTGTGCACGCGGCGCGTCTCGAATGCGCGTCTCCTAGCTGTTAGCCCGTTGGACACGGGCAGCCGTGGACATCACCCGCGGGGTCCGCGGTTCAACGGCCGGCCGAACCATCGCTCACTGTCCTTCCGCATTGTCTGCGCCGCATTACTCACTGACGGCTCAACGGTAAAGTTCGAGTCTATCATTAGGCAAGATCCTTTTACGATTCCTTATCCGACCGAACAAAATTCATTTTTCCGATGTTTCCCAGACTTCCACCTGCGAATGCCAGAATGGGTCCTTGATAAATGACGACATCCCGATCTCGGCACTGATAACATCGATAACGATGACCCGCAAATGGCAATAAAATTTGCTCCTTTTATTGTTACGAGTAAATATTGCAAACACAGGTATGTTGGGATGTTTAGTCAATATGTTTACTCATGTTCTGGATCACGAACCTACATCAAAATAATGAACATTTCAGTGACTGAAACATTGCTAATGTGATTTTTTGTAACTATCTACATCTGTTCCTGACATCATCATCATCATCATCAAGCGTTCTCTGCTATACAGCAGGTCCACAGCCCTCCACGCCTCCCTCTGTTCCGCCATTCTTTTAGTTTCTATATATCTCCCGTTTATCATTATATCATCCATCATTTTCATCCTTCGCCGACCTCTTCTCTTCTCTTCGTTTACAGTCCCCTCCAGAGCAGTCTTAAGCAAACATTCGTTCCTCAGCACATGCCCAATCCAGTTCTTTTTTCTGTTTTTTTTTTTTATTGTTTTTGTGAGTGACCTTTTCTCTCCTATTCGTTTCAGCACCTCCTCATTCCTTACTTACTTTGTCCTCCCAACTTATTTTCTCAATCCTCCTCCGTACCCACATATCAAAACCTTCCAACCTCTTTAGATCTTCTTTGCGCAGCGTCCATGTTTCTGCTCCATAAAGTCCTACGCTCCATACAAAACATTTAGCTAATTTTTTCCTCAAGGTTTTGTCCAGCCTTCCGCATAGTAATTTTTTCTTTCTACTGAAAACTTCCTTTGCGATTGCTATTCTAGTTTTTACCTCCTTCTTGCAGCTCATATCACCACTCACAATACTCCCGAGATATTTAAAGGACTCCACTTGTTCAATTATTTCTCCGTGCAGCGTTATCATCATTCCTGACAGTAGAGTAATAAAATACAGGAATCATCACGTCTAATTCAACAGCAAAATTTCTTTCTACAAGGTTAATTTGAATTGAAAGTCGAAGTTCGCGTGGAAAATACTGCCCTGTTGTGTTACGCTCTTGTTTGAATTATCAAAATGATAGGTCCACATGCGTTCGCATTCCAGTATCTTGAGTAGACCCTTCAGAGCTTGATGAAAAGGATAGAGGCGAAGATTAAATTATGAATAAACTTGTTCAGGCGATCATATAGACCCTTTTTGCTATGTTTCAACATCTTTTCAAACTAATTTCATGGTCACGAATCAATCTATACTTTTTGTGTCTCCCACATTCCCATAGCTACCGACATGCAACCGACATAGTGCACGATGGGAGACTTGAGACTACTACCACACTCAAACACCAGTGATCTGTGCTATATAGTTGTCTTTGCAAAGTGAAATATAAGGACGCACACGTATTTGGTGAAAATAACAAAATACCCTCGGTCGACCAGTTTCAACCACCATATCTCCCACACCCCCCACAGTTACCGACATGCAGCCACCATGGTGCACGTTGGGAAAATTGAGGCTACTACCACACACAAACGCTAGTGGTCTGCGCTTGGTAGTTCTGGCTGCAATGTGAAATACAGGGACACACAAGTGTTTGGTAGGAATAGAAAAATGCCCAAGATCGACCCCTTTCAACCACCATCAGCTACCGTCATGTAACAACCATAATGCACGATGGGAGACTAGAGACCACTACCACACACAAACACCACTGGTCTGCGTTATGTTGTTGTGGCAACAAAGAGAAATATAGGGTCACACATGTGCTTGGTCGAAATAATACTGTAGTATGAAAATGTCCCACATATATATATATATATATATATATATAATACTTTATATCTTCTGAGTGTAAATTATCAAATCTACTTTTGTCCTTTACAAACTTTAATTTTAAAATCTCTTTAGTAAATAATTCATCACTTCTCATTAATTTATTCCAATCACCGATTCCTAAGCTACCCCACTCCCTCGTGCATGAAATTGAGTACCAGCTTGTGTCATAGTCATCGTTTCCCTTCCTCGCATTACTACTGATTGTTGGACCAATATATTTCCAAGCCTCATCACGAACATACGCCTTGTATACTCCATGCCCCCTCTTCACCATACTCCTGCCTTCAATGACTCCTTTATCATATAGGTTACTGAGCGGGTACTACTGTAAATTCCACGAACAAATCTAACAGCCCTCCGTTACATACACCCCAATTTCTGTATTTGATATAAAAAATGTGGGTGCCAAACTACATCATCATATTTAAGCAAACGTCTGATCAATGTTTTGTAAGCGAATTCCCTTACTTCTCTAGTACATCCCCTCATCATCCTCTGCAAGATTAACTTCCTACGTCAAGTTAATTACACAAACGCAGATTAATATGCAAGCGGAAGCAAGAAATAATACACACGACATTCCTAACGGGAGTTTAATAACATCTCTAACATGTGTCTTTTGCTTTGTACCTTTCGCCATAGTGAATTAGAAAGAAATTCCTATCGATTCAAACCAGTTAAACACCTCGTACAATGCGTATAGTTATTACCTTGAAATTGAGAAATTATTGATTCATTCATATCTTGATCTTAGTGAATGAAGAGATATGTGAAAATAAAATTCCACTAATGATTTAGATATTAATGAACACACAAAGCAGATTTTAGATGATGATAAGATAGAAGTTATTAAATATCTTCTCATTAATTTTACTTGTGTTGCTGTTGACGATATAGCATCCAAATTTCATTACGATACAGAAAGGACAAAATAGAAACCGAACCGGTTCCCATTTGTCATTAATTCATTGCTTCTTATCGAGGTCGCAAATGCGATGCTCTACCATCATACAACTACAGTGAAAGCTGCACTAAGCTTCGAAGACAGTGGTCAGACTAGTTACGGGGTCTTTATTTTGCAGATTTCTTTTTGCACAACCTAATGAAAAACCTTGTCGAGACGCGTCGAGCTTAATGGCTAGGTGAGGGAAATCTACACTTTCTCGAGGAGCTGATCCTGTCCGCGGGCCACGTGAGGACAGGTGTGTGTACTAAGCCAACAGGTTCCGTGAGCAAACCCCAGTACAGTGGAACAAGCAACCACTCTCAACAGGTACTCTGTAGAAGAACAGATTCTGATGCTAATACCAATGGAATAATTGTGTTAGGAGAGGATACGTTATTTCAAAGTCTGGAACAATTTAATTTTGTAGAGAACGAGTGAAGGAACGTGCAGAACAACAATCAGCTTCCATCCATTTCATTAGATCAATTGAATTATTTAACTTAATACTGATGGAGAACACGTCCCAGCGGTAATTTCATGTGCGAGTAGTGAATTCTATTGTGTAATGAATTTTACGCCATGAATTAAAACATTATATCGCTTCATTAAAACTACAAGCAATTTTTATTACTGTTATTTGATAGTAGTGTAAAAATTTTGTGGATAAGAATGGTTGTAATTTTAGTGCGTTTGGCTGAGAATATTTAATTTAAAGGTACTTGGCATATTTTTCTGAAAGTTAAAATCACTTGACAACCAGAAATCAATATTCTTCGTAATAACTAATCTACAACGTATCTCCGTTTCTTGGCCGCTTGTTACATCACAAACTGCGGTGAATTCAAATCATAATTTCAGTATAAGAAAACTCTTCGATAGTTTGCTCCAAGTATGGTTGAACATGAAGTATAATTAAGCAGAAGGACACAGGACTCATTGGGCAGGTGGTACGAAAAGGTTTCAAAATTCTGCACTTCTTGGAGAGAGCGATGAGGGGATGTACCAGAGAAGTAAAGGAATTAGGTTACAAAACTTTGGTCAGACCATTGCTCGAATATGGTAGAGTAGTATGGGACCCACATTTTGAGTATCAAATACAGGAGTTGGAGAGGGTGCAAAGAAGGGCTGCTAGATTTGTTTCTGGAAATTATCGCAGAATGCAATCAGTGACAGATATGATAAAGGAGCTGGAATGGGATTCATTGCAAGACAGGAGAAGGATGAGGAGGGTCATGGGAGTGTACAGGGCGTACAGGCATGGAAAAATATTGCAGTAGGTATGAAAAGTAGCTCATGGAAGGGAAAAGATGACCATGACCACAAGATGGCACTCGATTTCAGGCACAAGGGTGTGGGAAGATTTTCTTTTTTAGGTAAGGGTGTCAGGGATTGGAATGAGTTACCAAGGGAAATGATGACTAATTTACCGAAAACTTTAAAGAATTTAAAGTTAAAATTTGTAGAGGGCAAATGTAGGTGGGCGCAGGATAGGGGGAAGTTAGATGTGTAGGGAAATTGCCATCGGAGCGTGTGCTCCATTGCAATTAAATTAAATTAAAGAAGAATTTGAATTAATGTTGCAGTGCAATTTAACAGTCCATTGTTTCTCTCTCTTCCTGAAATAACTGTCACATCATTGCGTCAGTTTGATTTTTCTTCATTTGATGAAAAAAGTTAGCGAGTATAAAAGATAATACACTGTATAATTAGCTGGAAATTCCTTGTCCGCGTAGTATTCAATCAGTTATTTATCCAAGCAATATAAAGAGTCTCTCGATGCGCAAACTCGTTTCTATTAAACTAGCCTTCACTTGAACTTTTCATCTCTAAATTGGAATAATAAATACGTTCCAAGCAGAATGACATTTACTAGGTAATAATAAAGAAAATAGGACAAGAAGTAGAAGACGGAAGGCAATTGAACTTTAATTAGCAATTATAGAAGCTAGCTGTGACAAAGTATTTATTTGAAGACCGACATTGGTTTTTCAGAACATTTTTTTGTATTTTTTGCAGGAAGGATTCGCTTAAGCAATTATAGCAAAACATTAACTACTTATAATTTACACTATGAAGCTATTAAGCCTTTCAGAGTTTTATTATGGTTAATTTACTACCTTCTGTCATATTAATTGCACCTCATTTATCTTAGCTGTCAGTTCCGCTAATTTATCCTTGACGGATCAACACCTCAGCCGATACCTGCAATTAGTCACTGGAAGCATTCTGCGTGTTAGAGAATGGTACCGACACCATGTTCGATAATTTTTTAAAGAAGATTTTACATAATAACTGTTTTAGGTCATTTAGTTTGCTGGAAATCTGGATATGGAACCTTCAACGCGCGATAGAAACTCACACTTTATGGAGTCTTATTACTCGTCACCTTTCTGAAAATTCCAAGCTTAGGTAAATCGATCTACGTTTACAATAAAATGAGAATAATTATACCTTTTACGTTAAAAATATAGATTTTTAATTTAGAGCAGTCTTTCTCAACTGTTCTTAACCAGACGACCAGTAAAACGTCAAAAATAATTCTACGGACCAGTAACTTACATCGACCTTATTTTTGCTGATGTATGTCGTTAACCAAACCTACCTATTCCTATCGGAATGTACCGTGATTTCTTGAGATCTACATAAAACTGTCGTTCACATAATCCATTAATGCCGACTGGAAACGTGTTAATCATAGCAACAATGCAGTCATTTCTCTGTATCCTGGAAATGTCAGATTCTTACCTAGTTTTTTTAAATTTTTTTTTTAAATACTCATCTTTTTTGGGAACTAGGCTTAGCCTTATGGTTTATATTCTCTAATAGTACGAGTAGTGCATACAATTTGTGTGAACAATTATTAATAATTTATTTTGTGTTACGATATATTTAACTCAATTAAAATTAAATTTTTAATATTCTGTCTGCGGATCACCGTCCTATCATCGGAAACCAAAGGCTGAGAATCACTGACCCACACAGTACCGAAATATAAACATTTATTTATTTTGCAGATTTTCTCCTTCTTTGGCAAAATATTTCCTCCGATAATTCTTGCATATACTGTACACGGATAGCACACATACAATCATATAGCCAGGGCTACGTGTAAGCACAGGCGGATTTTTTTTTTTTTAAATATTCTTTCAAATAAACATTTCCTCCTGTACTTAACTACAGAGAAATGTATAATGCCAAGGCTTATGTTACAAAAACGTTGGCTGTATGGACCGAGATACCTACAGTAATGAAGACTAGAGAATTAAGGCGTCATTTAGACTGATAAAACATCAATATCTTGTTTTTTATGTTGTTTCTAAAGTGCGAGGTAGACGACTATTCACCCATAATGATGAGATTTAGCCCAAAACGCATGCAAAGCATGATCGCAGCGGATGCATACTGATCGCTAATAGTGGACCGCACAGTAATTACGCCTTGCCTTTATGGTCGCTCTTCACTAATCAAATTAGGGAAAACCAACGTTTTGGGATTTGCCGTTTAAGTCGGGAAATAGAGCAAGGCTGCTTTTTGGAGATACCCCTGGACGATAAAGCGGAGAACACGCGCAGCAGAGCGAAGTCCGTTCGCTCAGGATTGAGAGTTGGATATGTGTTGGCTACATCAGATACTACACAAAAACTCAAAACATTTTCTTTTTATTGCTTATCGTGCAATTACACATTAAATAATCACAAATTTACCCAAGATACCTCAACAAAATTTATATCTACGTATATTGTGGCCGATACATTTTGGTTCCAGTGCCGTGAATAGTTAAGCTACAAGGGTCCCGACACTTCATACTCAGATCATGTTCTGTATGTGTACATTAGTTTTAAGAGAAAAATAAAAATTGAACTCATACGAAGAACTACTTTTATTTGTTGCCAGAACTCTTCGATAAAGATGTGCTCAGCGACGCAGCATAGCAACATTTTTCCGGCCATATTCAGTCGAATCATGGAGGCTTTCAAAATCCTTGTGCACAATCTCACTCTTCAGAAATTTAATAGCACATTATTTTGAATTGCCTAGAATTAGTTGCTCAAGTGTTTATTTTTCATTATGAATTGACCTCTTGGTCTAACGGAAGGAACTGAAAATGAATGGCTGAAATATCCTACAATTCTTGTAGCATTGGCAAGTGTTCAAATGCTCAATCAAAGATTCCAGAATCTCTCTAGTTTGTAAATCTTGAATGATTATAATAAAAACTTCGAGTTGCTACAAATAAAGACGTCTGCTCTGTTACGTCATACTCTCCCAGAGGAAAATCATCGGAAAATTACTTGTCTTGAACGTGCAACTCCTGTGTTGATTTCTGTGGGAAACTATAAACATCGGCCACAGTACCGTCCGGTAAAAGATAGATAGATAGATATGTTCACTTTGATCCCATGTGAGAACAATCTCGGGGATGTGGAACAGTAAATACACTTAATAATAATGTCAATATATTACTATATAATAGATATTATTATTATACACTGATAACAAGTTAGCTACATCCCATTAGTATAATCAATATCCCTTGTAATCTACAAATACAATCCCGAGTTAATTAATACTTATTATGTGGAACAGTGTATACACTTGTTACCTGCATCTAACAACTGATATCATAAATACACAAAAAAACTGGTAACTGCTTGTAAGTATTGATCTTAATATTTTCAAAACCAGTCAGATCTGAAATTCAGAACATATATATATATAAAACTTGAAATATGATCAGAAACTACTCCTCAAATATTTTCTATGGCGCATTGTAAAACTAAGTAGTTGCTGAATTTAAGTCTTTTAAATACGCAACGGCTAACGTAAAAATTATGTATATTTCTGAAAATTACGCCAAATTTTATTTAAATTGCATGATTCGATTGTGTTCAGATCGTTCAGCCGTGTTGCTTTGCATATTGATTACAGATTTCAGTTTTGTTTCTACGAATAATTTAGGTTAATTTATGAATGGTTCCTTATTTACACATTAGAATATACCCTCGGGTATAAAATATGACAACGAACATAGTCACAAACCGAGCATTGTGAGAGAGTGGATAACGCTCTGGCTTCGCATTTGGGAGGAGTTGGTTCGAATCCCCTTCTGGACATGCAGATGGTCCCATGGTTTCCCCAAATCACTGCAGACGAATGTCGGGATGTTTCCTTCAAACAGGCCATGGCCGATCTCGTTACTTATCCCCAGTCCCATCCCACCTCTAATGACTTCGACGTCGACGAGGCGTAAAGCCATAAGTAAAATAAAAATAGGCACAAATACATGCTGGTATATTTTATTTTGCGTATGATGCTGTATGATACTTAAAACAACAATTATACTGTATTCAATGAACAATCTTGATTCAAAGTAAACACACAGCGGCCACTGAGACAGGATCTCCAGTCACAACCATTACAATGTGACGTCGAGTCACTCCAACCAGGCCACCGCCTCCGGCACGCAGTGGACAGTCCTGCACAATGTTTGACACAGTTTGTAAAATCTCACCGCAGTCACAGTACGTAGTATCTGCCAGCCCCAAGTGTGGAGAGTTGAAGAAGTTCTTCCCGTACCACATCTAATCCGATTTAATTTACACCAAATTGTCCGCGGTAAGTTGAATCCTGGTAGTTTTGAGTAGGGATTGGTAATTTGCCCTGTGCCCTGTAGTGTTGACGATGCCCATTCCGCTGCCCAGCTATCTGTAGGGTTGAAGGAGTTAGTTGTTAGACTGACAGCAGTCTTCCAGGCAGGGCAACGTGACTTCAGCCGGTTTTTGTATTCCTTAACATCTCCATGGATGGGAAGAGCCTCCTTGGTCAGAATTCTCGACCATAGTTTTATTAGAACCTTTTGCCTTCTGATGTGAGGTGGTGGGATGTTGCTGAGCACCGGCAGCCACTGGATAGGTGTAGATAGAAGTGAGCCAGTTATGATGCGCATTGTTTGGGGAAGCTGAACATCCACCAACTGGGTGTGAGAGCTATTGAGCCATACTCTTGAGCAGTATTCAGCTGTGGAGTAAACCAAGGCTAGGGCTGTTGTTCTTAATGTATTTGCCTCAGCTCCCCATGAAGTTTCTGCCAACCGCTGAAGTAAGTGGTTCCGACTTATAAGCTTGGCAGCTGTATTCTGAAGGTGCCTTTTGTAGGTTAGGGACCTCTCTAATGACACACGCAGGTATTTTGGGGTACTGTTATACTTAAGGATCTGATTCCCGAACAATATATTTGGCTGGCAGTTCATTTGTTTGTTGCTAAGACGGAACGTAGCTATTTCTGTTTTCTGTGGATTAGGTTGAAGGCGCCACCTTCCAAAGTAGGCATCGATTTCCTGAAGGTCATGAGCCAGGATTTCTTTAGCCTCCACGAAGTTAGTTCTTTGCACTGTAAGATTGATGTCATCAGTATATACAAATTTGCGATAGACTGTGTCTGGCAGGTCATGAGTACATAAATTGAAAAGTATATGGGAAAGAACTGAGCCTTGTGGTAGACCATTATTTAGCTTGTGAATTTTTTTTTTTTTTGTAACAGTTTAACGTCCCTTTTTAACAACGTGGTCTTTAGAGACGGGAAAGGATGGGGGCAAGGAATGGGAAGGAATTCGGCCATGGCCTTTTGAAGGAAGCATCCCGGCATTCACCTGGAGTGTAGCTTGTGAAATCTGCTCCTGCTAAACTCAGTGTGCACCTGGAAAAGGCGGTTACTTAACATGTTTTCCAGTAAAGAAATTATCCTTATGCAAGGAACTGCTTTGGGCAGTTTGAGAAGGAGACCCTCTCTACAAACTGTATCGTATGCTGCTGAAAGATCTAGGAATACAGATACGTCCTTTTTTTTTATTCTGATAGATCGTAAGACACAGGACCTGATCACTACAGTTCCGACTTGAGCGGAATCCATCTTGTTCGACAGGGATCACAACTTCGATTTCCGCAGCTATTCTGTTCAATATAAGCCTTTCCAGTAATTTGTAAGTGACACTGAGTAAGTCTATCGGACGGTAACTTTGTGGAACAGTTGGATCTTTTCCTGGTTGAGTAAAGCAATGATTTTTGTTCGCTTGAAGATCTGAGCATTCCAGGTTATAGTATGCAACTGAAGAATGAGGCAAGCCAACGAGGTGTAGCTGGTACACAGTTTTTCAATAGTTCTGGACAAATCCCATATAATCCTCATCTGTTCCATTTCGAAGAGTCCTGAACCTCTTGTAATGTCAATGGATGGAAGTATATAGAGTGACGTTGAGTTTCGCGCTTTAGGCTCAGATTTTACCCGTCTAGTGAACTGCTTGTCCTTTTTTGTTCTAGAAGTATATACAATGTGATTTGCTATTGATTCCACATTAATGGATGAGTGTGTCCTTGAGGGTATTGATGTAGGATCTAAATTACAAATAAGACACCAGGCTTTTCTACTGGAATGGGTAAAGTTCAGATTTTTAAGAGTTTTTGTCCATTTGTCTCTTCTAGCATGGATCACTAAGTTCCCTCCCCTGTAATATTTCCTCTTTAATGCTGTCCGTTGCCGAGAAGCAACTATATTCATTAAAAATGCGGAAATAGTCTGTTCTTGGTTTCGCTAGAGTGGTGACGTTGAAAGATGCGCGAGAACAGTTATTCATTCATAACTTGCTTTACCACTCATTTTAAACGATTCTAAGAACTGTTCTCTTTGACCACATACATTTTACCCGTCCAAGAAACGAACCGTTGCGGCAGACAGTAAAATAGTAATTACTCCCCGAGACTCTTACGAGCAAGCGAGCGCCGTCAATCCCAAATAGGGCGAGCGAGAATGACTGCTAATAACAGGTGTCGCTTCAGCCATTCCCACCGCTCAGTGTGGGGACATGTCTCCACCACACTATGACGGGAGAGGATTGTGTATTACTTGCTTGCTGCTGTCCTTCTTTTGTAATCTACTTCATCAGCCGTCAAGTCACTACGAATACAACTGATCTTCACATTCACAGATCGGCCATCTTGTGCCAACTTGTGCCGTGCTTTATCTTTTATTTATTCAAATATGAAAGAGGAAAACTTGTCAACAATTTTGTTTATTAACACACTAATGAAGGAATCACTTTTTCTTAGCTCTTTCATTTCATTTATTCCATGGTTTGGATTCCACGTTGAACTGTATGTTCCCTGTATCCGGTAGGATTACTGGAGTAGGTTAAGGTGGCTAAGACAGTTGCGGAATGCGCATCCAATAAAAACCCTGTTATCAGGTCATTACGACCACACGGAATTATTTTTATTTCATTCAACAATACTTCATTAAATCATTGAAGTAATGCGGAAATAATACATTGCTAAGCATGGACATTAAACTCTCTTCTTTTCTCTCTATAATTCGTATTATTCACTTATCGTCATTCTATTTCACTTTCATTTATTTTTATTTGTTCCAGATTATGTCTGTGGTTTAACCACTCAAACAAATTTAATGAAACTGATTTAAAATGGTTAGCTTTTCGCATTCATTCCTCTCACCAAAATGCTAATTCGCTCTCAAATAAAACCGCAAACACAACTTCCAAGTTAATTTCATCAGTAGATTCTTTTCTTACCTGAAACGTATAGGCTCAAAACCTGATTTTCATCTCAAGTAGTTTTCTTCAAATAAGAAGAGGATGAGAGAATGGAAGCCCTTATATTCTATACCATCGCTTTTTGATAATATTATCAATTTAAACTTTCCCATGTCAAAACTACTTTTATTTGAATGTAATTTTTATTTAAGTGTGACCTTTCCTTCACAGTAGAAAACTGTAAGAGAATTCTTGCTATCGAGACGTGCGCATATACGTAGGGGGATACTGCGAATATCACGGAAGGAAATAAGAATAAAGACATAAGTTCCAGAAGAATCGGAAGTGTGTAAGACGCTTACATCCGTATGCTACCAGCGAATCCAGTAGTTCTTGAAACATATTTTATGATAACTTGGAGTGTTGCTAGACCAGATTAAGGATTTAACTAACAAGACAACCATCCCTGAAGCAGCTATGAATGACTTCATTTGCTACCAAGTTTCAACTCTGAATATTGTGCAATGTGTCCTTCGACTCTGAAAGATCGATTACAAATAATGATGTACCTTCAAAATGCAGAAACTGTAGAGCTTTTACACTTCTTAAAATCATTCTTTGTTCTATAAGCCTATAGAGTTCTGCGTTTTAAATATTTATTCTGCTGTAAAACAGCAGTTACAGATCTACTGTACATTTAGTCCTATTGTTATTCTGACGTGGCTGATTCTCTAACATGGAAAATTAGTCTTTTTTAAAATTATTGTTAAATGAAATGCTGGCATATTCCAACCTTCCTCTTTTATGCAGTAATTAATCAGCAAAATTTAACTCTTTAGTCAGCTGTACTTTCCAAAAGTATTTATTTAGTTCCTGTAAAAAGCGTTCCTGTAAACTTCCGACAATTAGTTACGCAGTCAAATGATTCACAATTTAGATAAAAAATATTTGCTTTTTTTAAACAACGCAAAATTCAATTCAGAATAAGATAGTAATGATATTTCTCCAAAACATCATGTGGAAGCAACTGAAATCATTATAGTGTCCCTGTCCTTGCCATATAATCTAACAAATGTTGCTTAGTGCCAGTTATCTAAAATATAATTTTGACTGAACCATATCACCCATTTGATTTCGAAATGTTAAATGTTCACATTGCCTCGCATAAATTTAATTTTTGAAATACACTTCATTTCTACGCGCTTGTTTGTGTGTTAGTATGAATATCATATTTACAACATAGACAAGGGATATAATCTCGTTGCCCTTTACCGCTAGATACAGAGCAAATGGGACGCAGGTAGGATTGTGGATATTAAGGTAATATGATATTTTATTAGTAAACTTAATGTAGTAAGAAATAAAATGAAGTGACAACAGGTTTAGCTAACGTAGCGGCACGCTAACAAGCGTTGCGAATTGTGAGTGCTTTCAGCGTAGCAGGACCTTGTTATCTGAGTACCTGGTAGTTATAAGTCGTAACACTTGTTAAGCAGATACGAAATTACAAGGCTCTGTTGATTGCCACCAGCTTGCGTCGCTGTTGAATATTCGTTGGTTTGTCGTTCGTTCTGTTAGCTCAGGTCGGCAACCGAAGAACTGCTTCTGTAATGTAACAACTGTCGTGAACATCGACTAACTACGAATTTAATTTGTCATATTGATAAATTTTCATTCAGTTCCGTCATCTTATAAACACAATTGGTATCGAGAAACGTACTTAAAATTAATGGTTTAAGGATTATTTTTTATTGCATTAAATAATTACCTGCATTATACGACTAAGACTGAAGTATATTTGAGACTATATGTACCTGAGACTGATGTATATGCGAGACTATATGTACCTGATACTGAAGTATATATGAGACTATATGTACTTGAGACTGAAGTATATATGAGACTATATGTACTTGAGACTGAAGTATATATGAGGCTATATGTACCTGAGACTGAAGTATATATGAGACTATATGTACCTGAGACTGAAGTATATATGAGACTATATGTACCTGAGACTGAAGTATATATTAGACTATATGTACCTGAGACGGAAGTATATGTGAGACTATATGTACCTGAGACTGAAGTATATATGAGACTATATGTACCTGAGACTGAAGTATATATGAGACTATATGTACCTGAGACTGAAGTATATGTGAGACTACATGTACCTGAGACTGAATTATATATGAGACTATATGTACCTGATACTGAAGTATATATGAGACTATATGTACCTGAGACTGAAGTATATATGAGACTATATGTACCTGAGACTGAAGTATATGTGAGACTATATGTACCTGAGACGTATATATGAGACTGTATGTACCTGAGACTGAAGTATATATGAGACTATATGTACCTGAGACTGAAGTATATGTGAGACTATATGTACCTAAGACTGAAGTATAAATGAGACTATATGTACCTGAGACTGAAATATATGTGAGACTATTTATACCTGAGATTGAAGTGTATATGATACTATATGTACCTGAGATTGAAGTGTATATAAGACTATATGTACCTGCAATTTCGTCCACGCGGGATTTGAGATTTGTGCTGTTAATTCACAGATAAAATACAAAAGCAGTATTTGCTGGATAGCTTAAGACACAGGAGCTGTCCTATAATTTTCGTTTTCTTGGATCGTTTATTCTCCTTCTGAATTTATAAGGTAAGAACTGCTTTAATCGTGTTTGAGAGCATCATTGTTTCTTCCTCTCCCTGAAACTACCAGTAATTGGGAAAGATTTTATGTTTTTCGATGACCCACCGGCACACTTCAGTTTCTCTTCAAGCAATATTTGAAATGGCGCTACTTAACGTTTGTTCAAACTGGATTCTTCACTTGCATGTTAAACGCTCATTAAGCAAAAAACAACAATAACAACAACAACAACACAAAAAAAAAAAACAAAAAATGCTCACAACCCGTTCTAGTTTTTTGAAACCGGCCACAACGTCATTCGCTTTATAGCACTTACAAAAAACAGCCTGAACGCTTTGTGGCTAACTCAGAAAGGCCACAACGCGAAATTCGTGTCTGGTCCAGGTCGCATTCTCCACTCATGTCGATTCGCATTATTTATTTATTATTATTATTTTGGTACTTGTAAGGTACGGGTAAGAAGAAGCATATATATTATATGCACCGAGGACCGATTGGCCGTGAACACAAATAGTTAAATACTGATAAGCCGTTTTATAGAAACCACAGCACGTTGTGATCATTTTTTTCCGCTCAACGACATTTTTCGGTCTCAGCGCGTAATATAAGTAAACTGTGATGTAAACACCCTTACAGAATCGCAAATTTGATAACATCAATCGCGGTATGCATTTCGACTGCGATAAAGCTTCACATCTATATATATATAAAATCCATTGTGGGTGAGAAAACCACGTCATCGGTGATGAACCACTGAGGCAATAGCTTTCTCATAGTCGAAATGCCTTCCCCAAGTCCAGCGCCACCTATCGGAATGAATTATATGTATTAAGACTTCCGCGACATCTCAATAACATATGGCCGGAATTGGTCCAGTCCGTGATGATATGGTTTACGCACTCCTAGGATTTTATATATACTGTACTATTATCCTCCTTTCAAGTTACATCCCTGATCAGTCATTTTCCCTTATCCAGCTACAGTAAGGTCGAGGACAATAAAACATTTATCCAGCTTCCTTCCTCGATAACCGTGTTCCAGACGTGGTTCCTTCTTTGTATAGTGTTCTTCACCGAATTCAATGACATCGCGCTGGGTCTGCCTTCTGATATACTTCCTAATAGCCAGTGTTAATTCATCTCATCCTCCATACCCTTTACATGTCCAAAGCATCTTAATTTATTCTTCTTGATTCTCTCATTCTGTCTCTGAACTCCTACACTCTTTCTGACATCCACATTCCTCAATCTTAATCCTATCGTCGTTCCATCAAATTTCAGAACTTCATTTCTCTGCCCTGCATTTTACACTCAACTCCGTTGTTAGAGTATAAGTTTATAGTTAATGCTTCATGCATAATCAATAGAATGAAAATTACTTTACTCATCGTCATACATTTTAATTATTTTCATTTCTCTATGTACTCTATTCACGTAGATGTAAACATTTTTTATATAAATTTTTTTGAGAATGTTTTTGATCACATTGATTTAAATCAATTTATCGAATTTGCTTTTGCAGACTATTGTTATCGACGGACTTATCTAAACATTTTAGGTCATATTTTATCCTTTAGCGCCAAAAGAAAAAGGGTGTTGGGTATATTTCACGTAAGTAATAAATATTGTTTTGATATTGCTTACATTAGTCGCAACATGATTCTAACACTGTATTCTTAAGACTCCCTTAGGATTTGGAATTGGATTTTTCAACTAGTGAAGACATAATTGGCATTCTGTAGTGAAATCCACCCCACCCCTACTTTAGTAGTTTTCTGGTCCTTCTGACAATGCGACATATGACATGGTTTTCTTCCGCTTTATTAAAACTCAATTACTGTTAAGCGTTTAAACATAGTGTAAACATTTTTCCTCGTAGCTCAGAATGACAGTAAAAAGTATTGCAGCATTAATCATTCGTGTAGAGAGTGAGCCAGGCCTCGCATTCGGTTGGATGTTATTTCAAATCCCCACCTGGCCAACCGGATTTCAATACTTATGGTTTCCCGAAACCATTACGTGGCCGAGTTCCTTCCCGTTCCCTCCTCCTCCCAACTAAGGCCGCCTCGTTTTATTACATCTGCGTATGTTTCACCAGCTTTTAATTCAAGGTCTTACCCTTGTTCTTATGAAGTGTAAATAGTAAATGGCAGACGTAAAACGATACATCCATTATTGGCTTTAATACCATGAAAAATTTTAATAATTCTGATCAGCTTAGTCAAAAATATGCAGTGTTTGTCTGACATATCATTATGATCTGACCTTCAATTACAAGAACATTTCTGAAATTGAGCTCGTTCAGGACTGTAGTAAAAGCTAAATGTTGACAAAATCACATATAAAACAAATTACTGTAGCTATAGATGCAGGCACCAAACAGAAGAAATGAAGTAAAATGTTACAACTGTTGGTTAGAAGAATGTTTAATTTCTACATAAAATCTAAAATATTCTCATATAGTAACATCTTCGTTACAAGAATTTTTATCAGCTTTAATAATAATTGTAGTAGTAGTAGAACTGGTAAACGTCAAGATGGTGAAAATATACAACATTGCGAGTTTCATCACCATTCCAAAATTTTATGTTAGAAGTGAGTACAAGCAAACTATCATTTCACAAATCGCAGATTGATGCGAGAATCTAGTCTTTCCCGGCGTCTTGCTTCTGCATAGTTTTCACAGAAGTCTCGTCGGACAAATTCCGATATGCCTCGTAGGGGGCCAAAACCTACCATCTGCACATATATGAATGCACAGGGTGAGGCAGCCACATTAGGTGTCGTTATTTACTGCAGAATACTATTAGACCTGATGACGATAGCGAAGGAAGCAATTGAAACGTTGTGTGTAACAGAAACTATCCTGCTGACCTCCCGTGAAAACTGTATCGACTATAGTTGATTGCTTATAAATTTGTGACATCAGTTAAAACGAAGAAAGAAGATTGTACGTGTAAATGGAAAAATATCAGCTTACAGTAATTAAAATTTGAATTAGTATTGTTATCATCGATTGGTAGAATAAAAGGACAACTACTGCGTTCCAAACTGTATTCCAGAAATCTGGGATACCACTCGATCAATACAGAGGCCACACGCTCCACTTCAAGATTCCATCACGTGACACACATCGATTAATTTTTTTCTCTCTATCGCGTGGTGCTTGAAGCCTTTCATTAACGAGTTTCACTGGAGAGATACCTACGGTCCTTCAATATCCACCGTTATAAATACCCAATTAAGGTACGACCGAACATAAATTTCACATATCGCTAATAATAATTGCTGGTAAGTTCAGAACATCCAGCAACTAATTCTGTGAAACCATTTTCCTGAAACAGAGATTGAAGGCGTGTGTTGGGATGATACCACACGCTTTACGTTTTTTTTAAAAAAAAATAAAAAAACTGGATTATTAGAACATCCAGAAACACGGTTACATTCCTAAATTATTTAAACATTTCAATACCTTAGTGACATGCAGATGGCGTGTATATAAAAAAAGGACCAACAATATAATCAAATTGCATTCAAAATCTGAAATTTGATTACCATCTTTTTTATTTTAGCTTCAAAGAAAAAGAAAATGATAAAAGTTTCAGTGCGTTCAATCCTACCGAAAATTTTGAATAATAACAAATGAATTACTAAGAATTGTCGAGTAATAACGGTACCAATCTCCATGCTCGCCTTTAAATTTGTTGAAAGTTGCTTTTGCGAGGAATGCCTTCTCCCTCTTCCGTTCAGAAATGAGCTATCTTCTTTTTTTGCGCCATTCGGTTAAAATATTTTTTCGGTCAGAATGGTTGTATAATTCATTTAAAAACTGGCCTTTTAAATGTGTAGTGGTCTGATGAATTTTTTTTATTTTGAACATTTCGTTATTGCGTATACGTTGCATCTTGAGGGTCTGCAAACTGGGCTTTCAGTGACTAAGACAAGTGGTATTCTTGTGTCGCACAAAAAGAGAGAGAGAAGAAGATAGCAGTTATGATGGACGTTTTGTGGCTTATGACTCACAGAAATCTGTATCATTTGTGAGTGGTGAATTTATGACCAGCGTTTATGTCTTAATTAGCAATTATGATGGCTTGGTTACGTGCGGACAGGTTTCCATTCAGTACTTGCATGTTTTACCTCCTTGTTCGTCATATTGTTAAAGCAGGAGACCGTACGCCCGCTGGTTCTCAACTGTTTTACAGCCGTAGCAGCTACAGTCCTCGTAAAAGGGTAGACTGCCAGCACCTGCGTTATGTTCGTGAGACTCGAAGAGCGGAAACGCTCACTGAGCCGAAGAATTGCCGCAATGATTTCCCATATGTGAGGCTACAAGGCAGTAAGAAACGAGTAATGTGGTCATTTCAAAAACGTTCAAAATGGTTTCGCCATATTCAACACAAAAAAGTACCGCCTATTTCATGTCACAAATCGTTAGACACTCGAACTGCATATTTTACGGCGAAATCAGGATTCTCCAGTTCTGTCTTATTGAGGCAGTCATGAATAATATGTATTTTTTAAATTGTTTGTTATTTCAACAACTCATTTCAGGCTAAAGTGGTAGATTTATTTCCGTGTGGCTTTGATGGAAGGTAAGGTACATTTTTATTTACGCAATTTAGAATTTATTAGTTGTTATCCATGGTTTCGCCTAAGGACTTCCAGCATTCGGGAGGATGCGGGTTCGATTCACCGTCCGGACATCCAGATTTGGATTTTCCATGGTTTCCCCAAATCACTCAAGGAGAATGCCGGGATGCTTCCTTCAAAAGACCATGGCCAAATTCCTTCCCATTCCGTGTCCCCAATCCAATCCCAACTCTAATTACGTCGACGTCAACGAGGCGTTAAGTCATAAGAAAATAATAATAATAATGATTATGTAATAAGCAACGCGCAATGAAGGTTGTAGAAAGAGATGAAATACAGTGCAGCGTGTAGAGAAACGGAGAATCTGGTAAAGAGTAGATCTTCTTCTTTTTTGATCTAGGAGTAGCCGGTTGCAATGAGGAAGTTTACTTCTCCATGGCTACGTCTAGAAAGACGAACTTGGATGGTTTCATGTTTCCATCCCCAGTGTGACAGTGTTAGTAAGAGTCGTTGTTTGTGTTGGCGACAGTGATGGTACGTGTCTTCAGTGTACGGTGTTGTCTGGTAAGAGATGAAGGAAGGGAGAGGGTAAAAATCCTGTGCGGGCCCATTCTGGCCTTCTCTTCCAAAAGACACCCACGGCCGCCAGGCTTAAGGTATACATCCGACGGACGAATCACGATCAACAGTGTCGTAAACTCTTCCTGCATACGCCCTGCAGAGAAGTTTGAGTTTCAACCAAGGATTTCGGCGCATAATCTGGTGATTAGGAATTGTGGACCATCCCCTCTCCTACCCTGCCGCCAAGTTCTGATCATGAAAATTTGTTTCACCGCCGAATCAGCTCCGGACACCATCAGGGTGGCGCAACCGACAGGTCAACTGTGCGAAATTTAGTCGAAATCGGTGGATCTGCAAATCCCCCCATTGTACTTCCCCGGATGCAGCTTTAACTAGCTCGGCCACATTGTGGGTGTAAGGTCGTAAAAGGGTCTTAAATACACAAATACAAGTTTACTTACGTTTGGAGACTAACCAGCCTCTGTTTTCATATCTTCGCAATGAAATATAGGATATCTAAAACAACTGCGAAGTCCTCCAACGAGTCAAACTTCCCCTAGTTTCATAAGCTTTTTTAAATTAAAAAACAAAAGAAAAAAAAAAAGAAATATACTGAAACACAAACCCCTCTTTTCCATTTATAAGTATAGAACATCTTACAAAATTCTACAACCCTTGCTACCGTCTATGACACTGCTGAAATAAATCATTACACATATTGGGTTTACAATCATTTTCTTTCCCTCTTTATAGAATTTTTCCTTATTTATGCCTTCTAATTCAACTGCTAACATTCTAATTTTTTTATTTATTTTTTTTTTTATTTTTTTTTTTTGCTTTTGCCTTTACGCCTTGTCGACCTCGAAATCATTAGAAGCGAATTAAATTAGAAGTGGAGAGGAATTCGGCCATGGGTGTTTTGGAGGAACTGTCCCGGCTTTCGCGTGTAGTGATTTGGGGAAAACCATAGAAAAAACGAAATCTGGATTCCCGGTCTGGGATTCGAACCAGCTTCCTCACGGGATGCGAGGCCAGAGCTTTATAGATCACCTACCACGCTCGGCAGCTGAAAAGATAAATGCTTTGCAGTGGCTGCCGCTACTTTTTTTTTTTTTTTTTTTTTTTTTTGTTTATTGGCTTTAGGATTTGATATACCATACAGCCAGCTTAATATACATAAACAATCATTTTGTTTCATTACATTACATTACATTACGTGTATATTACATGTATATTACATTAAATGTATATTCTGTAATTTTTTATAAAGTCTCTAATAATAGTAGAGATTTCCTGTTGTTAGATGCAAGTAGTTCGGTGATACTTGTTGGTAGCGGGCTGTCCTGCTCTCACTAGGGAGTTGATGAATGATTGCTGCTGCTGTCGGTATAGGGGGCACCTGAAGAACATATGGTTGACATCTTGCGTTGATTGCCCGTCACATTGGCATCTGCTACGTGGATGCGATGTAGATGTTCCCGAAACGCACCATGGTTAAACCTCATACGTATGATGGATGTTATGAAGTTGCGTTGCGTGTTCCAATTTGTAAACCAAGGTCGACGAGGTGGTTGTGG